>JAHWFO010101283.1:464807-520238 GCA_023313115.1 Rhysida immarginata | reverse complement strand
GAACTTAGAATTAAAAAACTCACTCCAAAAACAATTAACAAAAAATGTGTCAAACTATAAAGTCAAAAGAAACAATAGTAATTATCAAGCCATCATCAAACAATTGAATGAAAAAGAAGTATTTTATCTAAAAGATGACAAATCGAACCATATTGTAGTTGTTGATAAGGAAAACTATTTTCATAATGTCCAAAAAATGCTTGATGAAGGCCCTTACATAGAACTCAGTAGCAATCCCTTAAAAAACTTAGTCACTAAAGTCAGGGAATGCATCAAAAAATGTAATATTATCTTTAGAGATGCCAAACTACATGACCTACTACCAATCAATCCTATCCTGCCACGATTATATTGTCTTCCTAAAACCCATAAGGAAGGCAATAAGTGGGGACCTATTGTAAATAGCATCAACTCTCCTACAGATCTTTTAGCCAAGTTTATGCTTAAAAACTTCCTCATGAAATTAAAATTAAATGGTCTAGATTTCTCAATTAAAAATTCTATAGAAATGTGCCATAAGCTAAAGAACTCTCGAGTATCAAGTGATGACGTGTTAATCTCGTTTGACATTGAGTCACTATATCCGAGCATTCCGCTTATAAGAGCCATCGAAGTTTTTGAAGACACAATGGATGAGAATGAGTGGCCCTTAGGGATTGTTAGTGAGGTTATAAAGGTCATGAGACTTATTTTATTCAACAATGTTTTTGCCTTTAACAACAAATGGTACAAAATGACCGATGATACTCCTATGGGAAGCAGCATCAGCCCTTTTGTAGCTAATATCTACATAAGAAAATTAGAAAACCAAGCCTTAACAGAATTCAAATATTTTCCGAATGTCTGGCTAAGATACGTGGATGATGTATTTGCAATTTTTAATACGAAAGAAGAAAACGTTGAGACCTTTTTGTCCAACCTTAATAATCTTTGCCCAAATATTAAGTTTACTAATGAAGTAGAAGCCAATGGTAGCCTTCCATTTCTGGATATTAGATTGACAAGATCAGGAGAGGAACTAAATTACGACATCCACAGGAAAGCAAATTTCGTCCCAAATTTTATTAAAAATGACTCTAACCATAGCTATCAACACAAATTAGCAGCATTTAGACATATGGTTTACAGAGCGCATGTCATCCCTCTGAACACAAAAAACAGAGAAAATGAACTTAAAACAATCGAGGAATTTGCCAGATTGAACGGTTACCAGAAAGAAATAGTCAACAGCATCTCCAAAAAAGTAAAACACAAGATCAGCCTGGAAAACATCACCACTCTACAGAAAGGAAACATCCAAGGAAGAGTGTTAGCCTTGCCCTACAATCAACAACTAAATAAGGGCATGAGGAGGATCGCAAGAGAATTTGGCCTTACTATTGTCTATAGGAGTTCCAACACAACTAAAAAACAGTTAAAGAACCCAAAGGATATAATTCCGCAGGAAAATAGACCAGGAGTCTACAAACTACCATGTGCCAAATGTAATGCGGTTTACTACGGGCAATCACGGAGAGCAATCAAGACAAGAATTGGTGAACATTTGGCATGTATCAGGAAAGGAAATTTTGCAGTATCGAGATTCGCTGACCATATCCTAGATTGCCAACATGACTATAATCCTGAAGACTTTGAAATTATTTACAGCACAAGTGACCCGAAACTGTTGAATTTCCTGGAGTCGTATGCCATCACCAGTGAAGAACCTGCTAATTTACTAAACAGTGACTTGGGCCCCATGGACGTGACACAATTGAGAGACTTGGCAAAACTTTTGCATATTCCCAAACTGACCTATGGAAAGAATAAACGCACCATAGACAACAATGATTCCTGATTGGTTGATCATCGTCTACCAGTAATTTCAATTTATGTATTTTAAACTTGCATTTATTTCTGTAATTGGATTGTAACTAACTGTCTTTTACTATATAAGTGACTCTGTAATTCTTCTACTTTATCAGAACAGAACTCCTCTGGTCTGATCAAGTTCTTGTATTCGCTGAGGAAGGCAGCTTGGCTGCCGAAATGCGCATACGTTGTAATAAACATCTGATGTGGAATAGTGGTTTCCTGTTTTTCTTGTTAATCTGTGTCCACAGTTTCTGGCTTCATCTCCTTCTATATTTGTTTATGGGTTTGTAAGTTTGTGTTTTTTATAAGTTTACAGTTTTATTCTGATCTTGAAGAAAATTTGAACATTTGATCTTCAAAACATGAGGTCTTCAAAGCATCATCATCAAACTACCTACTTCAGATTTCGAAAAAATAATAATTAATTTTCAAAAATCGATATTCATGGTGACGGCAGTGCATTAATAATAAGAAATATCTTATGATGAGAAAAATTCCATCACCAACAATGCAAGACAAACTTTGCGCAACACTAAGTATCAACAATGATATGCACAGACCAACAATATATGAATATACCATGACCTACAAAGTAAGGCGAAGATGTGCTTTATAAATAGGATTTAATTTGTTACAATGCACAGAATCTTTAAATATGAGCAGTAAATGAGCAGAGATAAAGTATAGTTACCTGACTATAGAAAAAGATAGCCGTCCTTTCACTTGTTGCTGTATTGGTTTTGCGAGAACACTGTTTGCTAGCTAATGTTGAGCGTCACAACAGAAGAAACGGCGAATACTAGGTTACACAGGTTGATGAATGTCCAAGTTTTTAGCAATTGTTATGTTTGGAGTGCATACAGACACTATCGACCACCCAAGAAGAGAGTTATTTCGCAGAATATATTTCCCATCATTGGAAGGGAAATATTATTGCCATGAAAACGGATGGGGTGATGTTGCAACAAGCACGTGGAATGATAGAATGTTCTATTACAATGGCAGCTAATAGATCTCTAAAACAAATTATTAACACTGACCATAAATTGAGGATAACAGCACGATATACATAGGCAGTTCCTTTTTGAAAAGCAAGGAGCTCGCTCTTGAGCACCGTAGGAAATCTTTAGATGATCTACTAGTGTTCAGTGTAAAACCTTCCACACGCGGCTGTAGCTGCCTTTGTCTCTTCCAGTAGGTTATGTATGGTCTCGGAAAACAGTTTATGACAAAACCGATAACAAAGCATAAATCAAGATGATTCTGCAAATTATTAGACAACCCTTTGTTGCTGTTAAATAATCATTCAAAAGATACGTTTTTAAATATATTTAAAAATTGCACCAAAGAAATAAAAAGTTTAGGTCAGAGACAAAAAGTGTATATATTTAATGCAAAAATGTATGATTTAACATCTTGAGTTTCCTCTGTCTACTGCAACTGAAATTATTTTGTCTAACGTCGGATGCTTCTACATGCAATGCCGGGGATATCAACTAGCTTATTTAGAAGCACAGCATATACAAACATTTCCTTAAAAAATGTCCTGATACACTTACAGAGGTGTAACTAGAGGGGGGTTCGGTGGGTCGCATGAACCTGCTTTTTATAGCCTTGATAAGTTTAAGTTTATTTGTTTTCCTTTGTCTCTAATAAAAAAACTATATTTTATTCTCTCTCCTCCTCTCCACTGAACGCCCACTCGTTAAAATTCTGGTTACGCTGCTGATTTAGAATACGTGATAAGGTGAATGTATTGGAAAACGAGGAGGTGATGATGTGATGATTGATGTTCGTTCCCAAGAATTTTTAACAATGAGCATAAATTCGTGATGAAATCACACGACATAAATAAGGCATGTTTTGTGAGGAGGCTAACGAGATACATGTCTCTTCTTTTAGTGCCCTGAAAACGTCCAGGTAACTGGTGAAAATTTGTGTGTTTGAAAGGAATAAGAAATAGTTTTGATCACGGTAACTCTGCAACTATAAAAAAAAGCTATTGAAAAATGTCAGAGGAAGCACTCCTTTAGCTCCGTGCGGTATTGAGCAAATGGTAAGCAGGTCAATAGAAGACTCGGTGATCGCTAGACCACAAAATGAGATGAATGGCCAAGTTTTGATTCGAGACATTGAGAGAAGAAAGGGAATTGCAACAACATCAAGTGTAAATCTAAAGTAAGATTACGCGAGTAAGAAATGATTTACATTATCAGTGGCATCCTTGGAGAGGTACATCCATTGTAAGCCTTTAAATTTTTTTCTTTCAAATATTTATTAGGGATTTTTGCTATATTATTTCTAAGCATTTTCATGTATGTTTTTTTAAAGATATTTCAAAATTTATTCCAAAAAAAAAATTCGAGCCACGCGGTGTTATCACCTAACTAATTTAGTAGCACAGTAGGTCCCAACATTTTCTAAAAATTTATTTTGACTATATTCTGTGAGAAAGTGTATATTTAGTAACTGAAATATTGACAATGCGTTGACTGAACGTACGTTTCCAAGAATTTTTGATAATCAGCATAAAGTGAAGAGGCAGAGACAGCGCATTAATAAAGCAGCATCTATTGATTAGGCATAGGAGTCACGCATCACTCCCATGAGCTCTTTATCAAACGTCCAGACGACTGGCAAAAATTTATGTGTCTGGAAAGGAAAGAGAAAGAACGATTATTGGTCAGAGGAACTCTGCAACTGAAACAGAACCAGCTATAAAAGCGTTTGAAACATCTAAACATCGGCAGTTTAGAATAGAGCAACATGGTGTAAGAATTTCTATATCGAGGGCAAGAAAAACTTCAGTCTAAATTATCGGGTGAAGCTCCGTAGTGGTAAGGCAAGTTAAAAGAGTTTATATTCTCCTTTATATCATCTGGACTACCTGTTTTTCGTTTTTTTTGTAGAATGGATAATCCGTTTGCTCTGTGTTGTGTCGATTGAGTTATTTCTTAACCAATTGGAAATTATAATTTAATTATTTTAGATCTATCTTTTTATCTAAGACTGTAATTAACCCAATCAACAGCGGGTACCTCTGCTATTACATATACAAAGAAGAATGTAGGCTTTTGGGTTTATTTGTTTGTTTTTTTTAAGAATTTACAGTTGTATTCCAAACTTGAGGAAGCCTTTCACGCGTGATCTTCAAGACATGAGGAAGGCTATAACCTGTTTGAGATTTCCAAAAATTGATAATTATAATTAAAAAATCGATATTTATTGTTATGTCCAGGCATGCAAATCAAAGATATCGCGTGATAAACAATGCAAGAGAAAGTTTTTATCAACATTGGTATCATCACGCAAATCACTGTTATTTAAGAATGTTGTCATCATGAAACAAAGTTTCTGCATATAAAAAAGTTTGAAAACTCATATAATGCTCATTCCACTTGTTCTGTGCTATGTATGTTTGTATGTTTGTGGGTTTGTTTGTTTGTTTGTTGTTTAAGGAAATCTACAGTTTAATTCTGATCTTGATAAATTTTCGCATACATGAGCTTCAAAGGATGAGGAAGGTCACTGTCTAACTCAGATTTCGAAAAAAATAATAATTATTGATAAAATCGATATTCATGGTTATAGTATGGCATATTAATGAGAAATTTTTCATGAACAACAATGCAAGAAAAAGTTTTTGCAACAATATGTTTCAACAATAGTATTAACACGCAATTCACAAACACTCTGCACGGACCAAAAATATATATCTCACGATCAACAATGCAAGGCAAAGTTTGAGCAGTATTGAATTCAATACATAGAATTCTTGTTATTCGGGCTTTTCTTAATAAACAGAATACTTAACAATTTATTAAAAATGTTCAATAAGAACAATAAGTTAACGGACTATTGAGAAAGAGTGAAAGACGATAGAGGAAGCACTTTTATAGCTCAGTGCTGTATTGAGCAAATAGTAAGTAAGTAAATAGAAGAATCGGCGACCGCTAGACAACACAAAGTGATGAATAGGCAATTTTTGCTTCAGGACATCGAAAAAAGAAAGGAAAATACAACAACACCATAAGTAGAAAATTATTTAGACTAGAAGGCATCTTTGGAATGGTCCATCCATTGTGAGAGATAAAAATTTTTTTTTCGGTAATCAAGTTCCAGTATATCACCTAGAAAGGATTTTTTTTGTAAAGAGATAAATTCCTATCTTTCGTTTTTTTCTTTGATTGGATATTTCTTTTGCTGTATATTGTAGTGATTGAGTTATTATTTAACTAATTTTGAGGTTTAATTTAGCATTTTGAGGTTGTTCTGTTAAACTACAAGCGTAATTATCCTAGACAATGCCGGGTCCTCTGCTTGTTCTACATATATAAAGAAAAATGTTTGTTTGTTTGTTTATTTGGTTGTTTGTTTTTATACAAACCTACAGTTTTATTCCGTTCTTCATAATATTTCGCATACATGATCTTTAAAGCATGAGTAAGGTCACTGTCTACCTCAGATTCTGATAAAAAAATCGATGATGATTATTCATGGTTTTGTCAGGGTATAATTATAAGTAATATTTCATGAACAAGAATGCAAGGCAAAGTTTGTGCAATAATAAATATCAATAATGGTATCAACAAGCAATTCACAAACACACCGCACGGACCAACAATATATATCTCAGGACCAACAATGCAAGGGAAATTTTGTGCAACAATAGTTATCAACAATGGTGTCTACATGCAATGCACCAACACTAGGCAGAGATCAACATTATTTTATATCTCTTGACCAACAAAAAAAGATAAGTTTTGTGCAATATAGATACAAATTTAATTGTAACAATGCATAGAATTCCCATTTTTCAGGCTTTTCTTAGAAAAGAGAATTCTTGTACTTAACAATTTCTTGAAAACCTTTAAGAATGATCAGTAACTGCAGATAACTGAGAGTTAGCAAACTACTGAGAAAGTGTGGATAAACGACAAATGAAGCACTCCTTTGGCTCCGTGCTGAATTGAGCAAATGGTAAGCACTTCAATAGAAGAATCGGTGATTGCTAGACCACATAAAGAGTTGAATGGCCAAGTTTTGCTACAATGCATGGAGAGAAAAAAGGGAATTGTAACAACATGAAGTGTACATCTAAAGTAGAGATAACGTGAGTAGGAAGTTATTTAGGTTAGGAGTGGCATCCTTGGAAAGGTCCATCCATTGTGAGCCTTTAAAAAAATTTTTTTCGAATTTTTAATAATATTACTGTATAAACTTTAAGAGTTTTTATTTGTTTATTTTTAAAATATTTCAAAATTTATTCCAAAAAAAAGTCCGAGCCACGCAGGGTTATCATCTAGCTTACTTGGTAGCACAGCAGATCCAAGCATTTCATATTCTCTGGGAAAGTTGATATTTTGGAAACTGAGATGCTGATAATGCGATGACTGAACGTTCGTTTCCAAGAATTATTGATAATTAGCATAAAGTGAAGATGCTGTGGCAGTACAGTAGTAAGGCAGCTTTTATTGATGAGACAAAGAAGTCACGCGTGTTTCTCTTGAGCACCCTATCAAACGTCCACACGACTGGCAAAAATTTATTTGCCTAAAAAGGAAAGAGAAAGAACGAGTATTGGTCAGAGAAACTCTGCAGATAAAACAGAAAAAGCTGTACGGACATTTGAAACACCTAATCTATGGAGTTTCAAATACAGCAAGAGCTTCGACGTCAGGAACAAGAAAAACTTGAGTCTAAAGTATATCACCTAGAATTCCTGTTTTCCGTATTTTTCATTGAATGGATAAGCCCTTTGCTCTGTGTTGTAGAGATTGAGCTTTTATTTAACCAATTGAAAATTATAATTTTGTTTGTTGAGGTTAGTGTGTTTTTGATTTTGTTCTGTCCAAAGGTGTAATTAACTCGGGCAAAGCCGGGTACCTCTGCTAAGAATAGATATAGAGAGTAAGTTGAAAGACTATTCATAAACAGCAATTGGTAAGTAAGCCAGTGATTTTCGAAGTTCCCTCGCTGCATTGACTTTGCAAGTGTGTCAACTAAGGCAACTGCAATTGCTAGAACACACAAACTAATGAAAGGCCAACTTTTGTTTCACATCATATAGAGCAGAGAACAAATTGTACCAACAAATTACCAAATAGAGAGTAAGATAAATTGAATTGGAGTGTGTCTTCAGTTATTATCTTACATTTGAAATAGTGAGTAAACCAGTTAGTTTCTTGGAAACAATACAAACTTTCATGTGTAACCACTATCAACCATGTGGGGTATATCATCATCAAAGTTACATTTGGTATATTTCTACATTAACATCGGAAAATTTACCAAGTATTGAATAAATAAAATGAATGATGATTGAGTTAGATACTGCAAAAATTTTACCAGGCGTCGGCAACATCTGAAAAACGGGGAGTATCGTCTGCATTGCGTTATTATTTAAATTTCTAAAGGCTGTCCTGTATACCTATAACTGTAAGTATCATGGGCAAAGCTGAAAGCTTCTACTCTATCTATATATATAATTAGCAAAGGTACCCGGCTTTTCCAGGATAGTTACTATTGTATTTATACTGCACAATCTCAAAGAATTGAATTAAATTGCAAAATGTTAAAAATGAACATATAAAAACGCTTAGACATGATACAGTAAAATTCTTAATGAAAATACGAAAAATTTTTTTTAAAGGCTCACAATAGCTGAACCTCTCCAAGGATGCCACTGCTAGTCTAAATATTTATTAATCACGTAATCTTACTTCAGATGTACACTTGATGTTTTTGCAATTCCCTTCTCTCGATGTCATAGAGAAAACCTTGGTCATTCATCAGTTTATGTAGTCTAGTGGTCGCCGATTCTTCTACTGACATGCTTACCATTTGCTCAATACAGCACGGAGATAAAGAGTGCTTCCTCTGTCGTCTTTCCATTCTTTCTCAATAGTCTGCTAATTCTACATTATCTCCAGATACTGATCATTTTTAAAGATTTTTAAGAAATTGTTAAATACTAAAACTCTCTTTTTCTAAGAAATGCCTGAATACTAAGAATTCGAAGCATTGTTACAAATTAAAACTTATCCACATTGCATCATCATTTTATATTCATTGTTATAATTCTGGAAAAAATTGCTTTAACGTTGCATCATCATTTTGTGCTCATTGTTATTGGTGAATTGCGCGTTGATAGCATTATTGATGCGAACACGATGGGTCTATTGTTGTACAAACTTTGCCTTTTATCGTTGGTCATGAAATATTTCTCAATAATATGCCTTGCGATAAACATAAACATTTTTTATCGATATTTATTATTTTTCCGATATCTGAGGTAGACAGTGACCTTCCTCATGCTTTGAAGGTCATGTATTTATAATTTCTTCAAGATCGGAATAAAACAATGAGCCCTCCTTCATCCTTTGTCCAAAGTTCTACGGAGTTTTACATGATAAGAAAAACAACATCAGCTGGTGGAAAAACATAGTTTTTTCCAACCACGAATACGGTTTCCGTTTTCCAACCAACATTTTTTTTGGGAAAAAAACCGAGAGATGGCAGACCAAAAAGGAAGATGATAAGAGATGAAATTCGGAACTGGGAGTGTGGGGAACGAATGAAGACGGATAAATATAGTTTTATCAGAAAGTAAAAAGTTGAAGTCACTTTAGAAAGCTGTATCGCTTTTATCATAAATGAAAAACGCCAAATTTTGCCTACGATTTTATTTGTAGAAATCAGCTTGTGAATTTTCAATAAAATTATTATTACAATAATTATTATTATGGAGCTGTCCGCGGAATTGAGGGGATGATTTAAGAGCAACAAATGCGAGGCCTGATGGTCAAAACAAGTAGGACGACCTCCCCAGCTACCTTCACCTCATTGGATGCCTCTTCATAGGAGATTATCCCCTCCAGAGAGAATGGTAATCCTATTTTCTTACTCCTCTTCTATTGCCATGAGCCATCAGTCCAATACAATTTTTTTTATTTCCTAATTTAAAAAATCATGTTTTAAATCAATTTCTGCTTTCTTTCAAAAGATTATGGTCTGTTTATTGTCTCAATAAATGAAGTTTGAGGAGAATATTTAAATTAGCTTGGTATTTGGGAATTTAACGAGATTGGGAGTTTGCGGGAAAATTGGGAATCACCAATAAACAAATGGTATTGGGGAAAAAATATTAAAGTAAAAACTGATAGATACCTTCTTTAATATTCCAGCTTCGGATCTAGAGCCCTCAAAGGAGTTGAAAATCTTAACGTAAAGCAACACACCCTTCACCAGTGACTCGCCAAGCCGGATATACACCTTTAGAATGGCTACCTATTCGTAGAGTTGCCTTGACTAATAATTAAGCAAGTAGAATAAGTGTAGGTGAGCGGTTAACAATATATGAGAATTTTGGAATTGTTTATATGTCTGAACACCCAGACACCACACTAAAGTATCCATATAAGTTCCTCTGTGTGAAGATGAATATCATTTTAATCAAAGTCAAGTCAAGAAGAGTATAAATAATGTCCTAGTATATCAGCTATAATTTCTTTTTTCGGATTTTTCTTAGAACTTATAGTCCCTTTGCTTTGTGTTGTATTGAGTGAAATATTATTTAACGAATTTTCGAGTAATATTTTAACTTTTTGAGATTGTTCTGTTTACCTACAACTGTAATTATCCCAGGCAACGCGGAATACCCCTGCTAGTCTTTACCTTCAACGCATGAAGAAAGTCACTGTCTATCTCAGATTTCTGAAAAATAATTATTATCGATAAAAACTCGATATTCAATGCACAAAATTTGCCTTTGATTGTTTGTCACAATATATATATATATTGCTCCGTGCTAGTTGGATTTGCAAGTAAGAGCTGTGGCCAAAAAGTTGTGAGCGAGTGGTAATCAAGTCAAGCAAAGAAACGAAGACTATTAGATCACACTATATGATGAATAGCCTTATTTTACTTTAAGATATCGAGAGAAGAGCGCAATAGGAGATATCGCGATAGGCGGCTTCCCTGTCTAACTCACTCCTCAGAGCATACACCTCATGCGCAGGATATGCGCCGTATGTAGTTAATGAAGTGATTTTGGGCAAAATTTCAAAATGGAGGAGGTGCACGTGCTGTTATGCTATTATATTTGAAATATGCCTGATTATTTGTGTGTATCATATAAGTATATTTTGGATACTAGAAAAAAGAAAAAGTTAGTCATGTTTCCATGGATGAAACATCAACTTTCATTCATTCTCTCCACCTTGTGAAAATAGAAAAAGAAAACTGTATTTGGATTTAGTACGCTGAGAGATACTGCTCATAGGAACAACATAAAATTTGTTTTTCACGTGTCTGATCCTTGAGCATTGTAAGGAAGCCGCATATCGCGATACCTCCTTTTGCAAAATCACTTTACCATAATGGATTACCCAATGATTGTTGATATTGCAGATCATGCAGATACAAATTATCATATACATCCAATGCCAACAAAGAAGTTGTTGTTCACATATTTTTATGCATCAGCACAGAAACCACTTTAGCGATAATGCAGTAATATTTTCAAGATGGTGCAATGAAAAAATGTGGCTATAGGACTTAGAATTAATAATAATCAATAGAAAATGATTATTATATAACGATATGGATAGGGCGGTTTCTCTCGAGGAGTTACACGTAATTCTCATCAACACCCTAACACACATTCATACGATTCGTGTTTTTTGTAACCTTGAAAAGTGTGATGTTAAACTGTAGAATAAATGTTCTCGGGCGACACTTTACGACATAACCGATAAGAAAGCTTATGTACAGGGTGAGTCAAAACTCGCAGTGAACCCTGGTCTATCGTAAACCTTGCAGGAATTGGGAAATCAGAATATTCAAATCAGTATAGGTGAGATGGTCTATCTTTTAGATATATACTGAACAGTCATTTTATGTGTTAAACATGGAGTCCCTCATGGACAAGGAACACTTGTAGATGCTGAATCCAATCCTCATGCACTCGCAGAATAATTTCCGCAGAAATGCTGGCAAACGCTTTTTCAGTTTTTCGCAAACTACTTCCATTTCGTTGCTGGAGATGGTGTATATTTCACATTTTTCTGCATATACGAGATGCTTTAAATGACTCCAGAGATAAAAGTCAATTGCTGTAAGATCAGCGGATCTGGGTTGCCATTCCACGGTACCACGTAGGCCAATCCAATGACCAGGAAAGATGCCATCTTCTTGCAGCATTTCCAGGAAGCATTGAGCATTTAGGTTCCTGTCAGCGAAAATGATTCCACCTGCACGGGTGTCCCATATTCCACACCACACCATAACCTTTACGTCATAAAACATGGTTCCATCCCGTGTGGATTGTGGTCACTCCAATGCCTGTGGTTGTGATGGTTGACTTCACTAATGATATAAAAGTTTGCCTCATCACGGAAAAAGATACTCTATGCTAAAGAGGGATCATTTCAATGTTGCGCTTGAGCCCCCGTGCAAAACGATTCATATGCCAATCTGGAGTATATGAATCGTTAATGATGCAATTGAAGAGCATGTAGGATTCGTGCGATCGATGAGTGCTGACTTCACATTCAGATGACAAAAATCGTGTGCTGCATTTTGGGCTATTGACGAAGGATGCCAAAACCATGAATGAGGTTGTCTCCGCAGTAGCAGTTAATAGACGGCCACTCCGTCCCTTGAAAATCACAATCCCAGTTTCTCGGAACTTCATAATTAAGCACCTGAAAATGTTATGTGAAATTGGAGGCTTTTCTGGGTGTCGGTTGTTAAAGTCTGCAGCTATTACACAGAAATTTCATTTCCCAAACATCAAAATTACCACAATTCTCTCCTCCTGATCAAAGCCATCTTCAGTTACCTGCAATAAAATGAAACAAAATGTGTTGTAAATTTTGAACCATACAGGAATGATATATGTTCAGTTATTTCAAATCTGTTTACAGGAATGGCCATTCAAGATGGCCGATTTCAAGATGTCGGCCTTGTTCTATACATACCGTAAAAGAAAGACCACTAATCCATACCTTACTGAAATATTAAGATTTCCAAATTCCAGCAAGGTTATCGATTAAACAGGGCGCACAGCACTTTTTGACTCACCTTGTACACTTCAATGCAAAAAGCCCACGAAATTGCGGTCGTTTCATTTACATTTTAACTAAATGCCACTGAAAAAAACGAATATTGCGTAGAGATAAAAAAATATACAGGCATTAGAAGCACTGAACAAATATTTGTTAAATTACTGAAAAGGGATTTGAGATATTATTTAACTTATTGAGATTTCTACGTTTATCTAGAACTATATTTTATCCCGTTGAAACTGCTAGTCTCTATCTATATATATGTAACTAGCAGAGGGCCCGGCGTTGACCGGGATGATATTATTTTGTTAAATTATAACTCTAAATTAGTTAAATAATAACGCAATCAATACAACATATGACAAAGAGGCTCTCCATTCTAAAAAAAAATACGAAAAACAAGAATTCTAGATGATAAACCAGGACTTTATTTACCTCTTGATGTCCATCTTCACCACCAGGGAGCATCTTTGGATACTATAAATAAAGGTTTTACTTGCCCTTGAAATAGAAGCTCTTATACCCTCTTGCTATGTACGAAACTTCCATTTTTTCAGATGTATCAAATGCCCATATAGTTTTTCGGTTTTAGTTGCAGAGTTTCTCAGAACAATACTCGTTCTTCCTCTTTCCTTTCCAGACAAATAAGTATTTGCCAGTCGCCTTGACGTTAGATAGGGAGCTCAAGGAAAACACGCGTGATTCCTCAGTCACATTATTAGGAGATCTGTTATTAATAGTTTGTCACTGCATCATCATTTTAAGCTCATTATTATTTATTCTTAGAAACGAACGTTCAATCATTGCATTTTCAGCATCTCAGTTATCAAAATATACACATCATCATACAATATTGTTAAAATGTATTTTAGGACATTTTAGGATCTGATGTGCTACCAAATAAGCTAGGTGATAACCCCGGCGTGGGGGCGGACTTTTTATTTATTGAATTTTGAAATATCTTAAAACTAAAGACATGAAATCACTAATTATAATTCAGTAAATAATCTTAATGAAAATTTGAAAAAATAGTCTTCTGATGCCACTAATAGTCTAAATAATTTCTTACTCACGTAATCTTACTTTAGATGTACACATGATGTGGTTACAACTCCAGTCTTCTTCTATGTCTTGAAGCAAAACTTGGCCATTCATCAATTTGTGTAGTCTAGCAGTCGCTAATTCTTCTATTTACTTGCTTACCATTTGCTCAATACAACACGGAGCAAAGGCAGTGCTTCTTTATCGTCTTTCTACTCTTTCTCAATTATCTGCTAACTGATCATTTTAAAGAATTTCAAGAGATAGTTACTAACTGTACTAAGAACTCTTCGTTTTTAGCTGACTCCATTGATTGTAACTATTGTTGCACAATCTTTTCTTTGCATTGTTGTTGATGAGATATATAATGTTGGTTTGTGCAGAGTGTTTGTGAATTGCGTGTTGTTTCCATTGTTGATACCTATTATTGCACAAACTTTTCCTTGCATTATTGGCGATGAGATATTTCTCGTCAATATGCCCTGCCATAACGACGCATATCGATTTTATTCGATAATTATTATTTTTCTGAAATCTGAGTTAGACAATGAACTTCCTCATTCTCGGAATTTTAAGTATGCAAAATTTCATAAAGATCGGAATAAAACTGTGGATATGTATAAACAACAAACCTACAAAGAAACAAACAAACAAACCCACAAACAAACAAACCCAGAAGCAAGCAAACGAACCCACAAACATCTTCCTTTATATACATAGGCATCTCTGTTTCCAAATTATTTACATTCACAAAGAATATAGTCAAATGTATTTTATAGAAATGTTTGGATCTGCTTTTCTACCAAATAAGCTAGCTGAAAACCCCGTCTTGGCCCTGACTCTTTGTTTTTTTTATTTATATTTGGAAATATCTCCACAATAATCATATAAAAACGCCTAAAATTAATACAATAAAATACAATAAAATTCATAATAAAAATTCGAAAAAAAAATTTTTAACGCTCACTATGGATATACCTCTCCAAGTTTGCCACTATATTATTTCTTAGAATTTTTTAGAAAAAGCTAGATAATTGAAGCTTATTTATATTACCCAAACTTTGTCTTGTCTTGTTATGTCATGAGATCATTATTGTTGTTCCTTTCATAGTGTTTGTGAATTGCGTGTTGTTGTTGTATTTCCAAAAACTATTGTTGCACAAACTTTGTCCAGCATTATTTATCAAGAAAAATTTCTCAATAATATACTTCTATCCAAAGATATCGAATTTTTATCAGTAAATTATTTTTTTTTTAGAAAGTTTTTTTTCGAAATTTTTTTTTTCGAATTTAATTTTCGCAAAATTTCATTAAGCTCCTACTAAAACTGAAGATTTGTGTAAAAAAACAAACTCACAAATATCAATCTTCATATAAATACACTAGCCTTGGACCGGCGTTGCCAGATATAATGTCATTTGTAGGGAATCGATAATATTCAATTAAATAAAGAGGTTAAAAAATAAATCAAGATCAATTCTACATCTATCCTAAGAAAAATCAAAAAAAAATAGCTAATATCTAACTTCTTGTTGAATTGTTTCAGATTAAAGTGATATCCAACGGGTAACATCAATGAATACTTTAGAACCAATTTTTAATGCCCTTGACATAGATGCCTATATACCCTTTATATCTACATGAAACTCAGATGTTTCAAAAACGCGTATAGCCTTTGCTGTTATAGCTGCAGAATTTCTATGACAAGTACCCTTTCTTTCTCTTTCCTTTCCAAACACTTAAATTTTTATCAGTCCTAAACGTTTGATAAGTATCACAAGGGAGACACGTGTGACTTCTTTGCCTCATCAATAGACGCTGCCTTATTTAGTCCTGTCACTGCATCATCATTCTCTGTTTATTATTAATAATTCTTGGAAAAAAACGATCAATCATCGCATTGTAAGCATATCATCTTTCAAAATATTCCATTCAAATAGAATATAGTCAAACTGAATTTCATGAAATCTTAGGTTCTTGGGTGCTACCAAGTAAGCTCGGTGATAACCCCAGCTTGGCTCGGAATCTTTTTGAGTAAATTTTCCAATAACTGACAAATAAGCACATAAAAATGCTTACAAATAATAAACACTGGATGGACCTCCCAAAGTAAGCAACAGCTAGCCTAAAAAACTTCTTAGTTACATAATCCTAGCGTTGATATACATTTGATATTGTTACAATTTCTGCTCTCTACTCGAGAGGTTTGCAATTCTTATATAGCCTTTTCTGTCTTGAAGCAAACTTGGCCATTCATCACTTTGTGTAGTGTAGCGGTTGCCGATTCTTCTTTATACTTGCTTACCATTCGCTCAATACAACACGTGGTTAAAGGAGACCTTCCTCTGTCGTCATTCCACTCTTTCTAAATAGTATGCTAGCTCTCCATTATTTCCAGGTACAGATCATTTTTAATGATTTTCAAAAAAGTGTTAAATAAGTAGGACTCTTTTCTGAGAAATACCTGAATAAGAGGAATTCTATGCGTTGTTTCAAATTGAAACCTATCTATATTGCACAAACTTTGCCTTGCATTGTTGGTCGTGAGATATATATAATTGAGCCTTGCATAGTGAGAATGATGGATTGCGTATTGACACCATTGTTGATAACTATTGTTGCAATTTTTATCAGTAATTATTATTTTTTCGAAATCTGTGTTAGAGAGTTACTTTCCTCATGCATTGAAGTTAAAATATGCAAAACCTCAAGAAGATCGAATAGAAACTGTAGATTTATATAAAAACGAATCCCACATACACACCTGCAAACACAAAAACAAACATCCTTCTTAAACATGTAGAAAAACTAACAGAGGTTCATGGCATTGCCCGAGATAATAACACTTGTAGATAAACCGAACAATCTAAAAAACCTAAATTATAACTCACATTTTGATAAATAATAAATCAGTCAATACAACACAGAGCAAAGCGACTATCCATTCAACAAAAAATACGAAAAAAGTAATTCTAAGTTATATACCGGGACATTATCTAAACTCTTTACTTGCCTTACAATCGCAGAGCATGCCTTATAGACTCAAGTTTTTCTAGCTTTTGACGTATGAGCAGTTATACCCTATTGCTCTGTTTGAAACTCTCATTGTTCAGATGTTTCAAAAGCACTTTTAGCTTTTTCTATTTTAGCTGCAAAGTTTCTCTCACCAATAATCGTTCCCTCTCTTTTCATTGCAGATACATAAATTATTGGGAGTCATTTGGACGTTTTTAAATTGGAATGGAATTCAATTGAATTCAAAGTGGCATTCTTTTTTCAAATATTTACCAAGGATTTTTGCCATATTAATTCTAAGCATTTTCATGTATGTTATTTTTAAGATATTTCAAAATTTCTTCCAAAAAAAATAATTTCGAGGGACGCCGGGAATTATCACCTAACATATTTGGTAGCACAGTAGATCCAAACATTTTCTTAAAATATATTTTGACTTTATTTTGTGAGATAGTGTATATTTAGAAACTGAAATATTGACAATGCGTTGACTGAACGTTTGTATCAAAGGATTTTTTATAATTAGCATAAAGTGAAGATGCAGTGACAGAACATTAATAAGGCTGTATCTATTGAATAGGCATAGGAGTCACGCATCTCTCCCATGAGCTTCCTGTCAAACGTCCAGATGACTGGCAAAAATTTATGTATCTGGAAAGAAAAAAGAAAGAACGATTATTGGTCAGAGAAACTCTGCAACTGAAACAGAACAAGCTGTACGAGCGTTTGAAACATGAACATCGGCTGTTTCGAATAGAGCAACAGGGTATAAGAATTTCTATATCGAGGGCAAGAAAAATTTGAGTCTAAATTATCGTGGTAAGGCAAGTGAAGAAGAGTTTATATTCTCCGGTATATAATCTAGAATACCTGTTTTTCGTACTTTTCGTAGAAGAGATGGTCGGTTTTCTATGTGTTGTAAAGATTGAGTTATTATTAAGCCATTGGGATTATGATTTAATTATTTTAGATCTATCTCTTTATCTAAAACTGTAATTAACCCAATCAACTGCGGGTACCTCTGTTTGTATATATACAAAGAAGAATGTAGGCTTTCGTGTTTATTTGTGTGTTTTTTATAAGAGTTTACAGTTGTATTACAAACTCGAGCAAACTTCTCGCACGTGATCTTCAAGGCATAATGAAGGCTATTACCTATTTAATATTTCGAAAAATTTATAATTATTGGTAAAAAATCGATATTCACTGTTATGTCCAGGCATACTAATAAAATGTATCGCGTGATCAACAATGCAACAGAAAGTTCGTATCAACATCGGTATCATCACGCAGATCACTATTATTTAACACTGGTATCATCATGGAACAAAGTTTCTGCATTTCAAAAACGTTGAAAACTCATAATAAACATTCCACTTGTTCTATATAACGAAAGAAGGATGTTTGTTTGTTTGTTGTTTATAGAAATCTACAGTTTTATTCCGATCTTCATAAAATTTCCATACATGAGCTTTTAAGCATGAGGGGGGTCATTGTCTAATTCAGATTTCGAAAAAATAATAATTATTGATAAAATATCGATATTCATGGTTATAGTAGGGCATATTAATGAGAAATATTTCATGACCAACAATGCAAGCAAAAGTTTTTGCAACAATAATTTTCAACAATAATATCAACAAACACTCAATTTACAAACACTCTGCACGGACAGACAATATATATCTCACGATATACAATGCAAGGCAAAGTTTGAGCAATATTGAATTCAATGAACAGAATTCTTGTTATTTAGGCTTTTCTTAAAAAAGAGAATTCTTAATACTTAACTATTTGTTGAAAATGTTTAAAATTGATCAGTAACTGAAGACAAGAAGTTAGCAAACTATTGAGAAAGATCGAAAGACGATAGAGGAAGCACTCCTTTAGCTCAGTGCTGTATTGATAAGATAGTAAGTAAGTAAATAGAAGAATCGGCGACCACTAGACTACACAAAGTGATGAATGGGCAATTTTTGCTTCAGGACATCAAAAAAAAGGAAATTACAACAACATCATGTGTACATTTAAAGTAGGGTACGTGAGTAGAAAATTATTTAGACTAGAAGGCATCTTTTGAAAGGTCCATCCATTGTGAGCCTTTACAAAATTTTTTTTCGGTAATCAAGTCCCTGTTTATCACCTAGAGAGGATTTTTTTTGTGAAGAAGTAAATTCCCATCTTTCGTATTTTTCTTTGAATGGATAGTTCCTCCGCTCTATATTGTAGTGATTGAGTTATTTTTTAACTAATCTGGAGGTTTAATTTAGCATTTTGAGGATGTTATGTTAACCTACAAGCATAAATATCCCAAGCAATGCTGGGTCCTCTTCTTGTTCTGTATATGTAAAAAACATGTTTGTTTGTTTGTGGGTTTGTTTGTTTGTTTAAGTGTTTTTATTCAAATCTACAGTTTTATTCCGTTCTTGAAAATATTTCGCATACATGATCTTCAAAGTCACTGTCTACCTCAGATTTTGATATAAAATCGATGATGATTATTCATGGTTATGGCAGGTTATAATTTTGAGTACTATTTCATGAACAAGAATGCAAGGCAAAGTTTGTGCAACAATAGTTATCAACAATGGTGTCTACACGCAATACACCAACACTAGGCAGAGCTCAACAATATATATCTCTTGACCAACAATGAAAGGCAAGTTTTGTACAATACAGATACAAATTCTATTATAACAATGCATAGAATTCCCGTTTTTCAGAATTTTTTTAGAAAAGAGAATACTTGTACTTACAAATTTCTTGAAATTCTTTAAGAATGATCAGTAACTGCAGATTACGCAAGGTTAGCAAACTATTGAGAAAGTGTGGAAAGACGACAAATGAAGCACTCTTTTGGCTCCGTGCTGAATTGAACAAATGGCAAGCACGTCAATAGAAGAATCGGTGAATGCTTGACTATACAAAGAGCTGAATAGCCAAGTTTTGCTACAAGGCAACGAGAAAAGAAAAGGAATTGTAATAACATGAAGTGTAAATCTAATGTAAGATTACGTTAGTAAGAAATTATTTAGACTAAGAGTGGCATCCTTGGTAAGGTCCATCCATTGTGAGCCTTTAAAAAATTTTTTTCGAATTTTTGTTATTATTACTATATAAATTTTAAGCGTATTCATGTGTTTATTTTTAAGAAATTTCAAAATTTATTAAAAAAAAAGTCTTGGCCACGCTGGGTTACCATCTATTTTACTTGATAGCACAGCAGATCCAAACATTTCATAAAAATCCATTGTTTCTATATTCTGTGAGAAAGTTTATAATTTGGAAACTGAGATCCTCATAAAGCTTTGACTGAACGTTCGTTTCCAAGTATTATTGATAATTAGAATAAAGTGAAGATGCAATGTCAGTACAATAGTAAGGCAGCTTCTATGGATGAGGCAAAGAAGTCACGCGTGTATCCCTTGAGCGCCCTAAAAAAACGTCCACACGACTTGCAAAAATTTATATGCCTGGAAAGGAAAGACAAAGAACGAGTATTGGTCAGAGAAACTCGGCAGCTAAAATAAAAAAAGGTTCACGGGCATTTGAAACATCTAATCAACGGGAGTTTCGAATACAGCAGGAGCTTCTACGTCAGAAACAAGAAAAACTTAGGTCTAAAGTATCTGGTCCTTGTATATCACATAGAATTTCTGTTTTCCGTATTTTTAAGTGAACGGATAAGCCCTTTGCTTTTTGTTGCAGAGATTGAGCTTTTATTCAACCAATTGAAAATTATAATTTTGTTTTTTGAGGTTGGTGTGTTTTTGATTTTGTTCTGTCCAAAGGTGTAATTAACCCGGGCAAAGCCGGGTACCTCTGCTAAGAATAGATATAGAGAGTAAGTTGGAAGACTATTCATAAACAGCAATTAGTAAGTAAGCCAGTGATTTTCGAAGTTCCCTCGCTGCCATTGACTTTGCAAGTGTGTCAACTAAAGCAACTGCGATTGCTAGAACACACAAACTAATGAAAGGCCAACTTTTGTTTCACCACATATAGAGCAGAGAACAAATTATACCAACAAATTACCAAATAATGAGTAAACCAGTTAGTTTATTGGAACCAATATAAACTATCATGTGTATCTACTACTAACCATGTAGGGTATATCATCATCGAAGTTACATTTGGCATATTTCTACATTAACATGGAAAATTGAGCAGGATATGAATATAACAGTCTGCTTTGAGGAGACAAAGTATTCTCGTCTCTCCATTCAGCTCTTTAACAACAGTTTTTCTTTGTTTTTTTTTTTTACAAATCTTACTTCTTATTCAGATTTTGATGAAATTTTGCACACTTCATCTTTAAATCATTAGGAACGTCGCTTTCCTCATTAGATTTTTAAAAAATAGTAATTCTAGATAATAGTCGATAAAATTTTTAAGGGCAGGCTTAAAAGTAAGAGGTATCTATGACTAACAACGTAAGGCACAGTTTGTGCAATATAAATAAGGTTCAATTTTTAACAATCTATAGAATTTCTGTTATTCAGGTTTTTCTTAGATTGAGAATTCTTAGTAGTAAATAATTTCTTATAAATATTTAAAAATTATCAGTAACAATAGATAATGGCGAGAATGTCTATTGTTGGAATAATTGGAATTTATAATTGGTATCTCCATTGTAAAAATGTGATCATTATATCAGTTTTGATTGTTTCTGTTGTTCTTTTCCTGTTTTCACAGTAAATTTTTTATGAGTTAATTAAAAAAAACAGACAATTGAGAAAGACTGTAAAGGAAACAGAGCAACCAGTCACTTTGCTCATTTTTTGTATTTGTTTTGCCTGTAATCTGCAAAATGATGAGCGTGTTAACAAAAGGAACAGCTAATGCAAATAGTGAGCAAATGGTGAGCAAGTGGTGATCGTGCTAACAGAAGAACTGCGAGAGCAGAGTGGAATGGCAACACGTCTTTACCAAGTATTGAATTAATCAAATGAATGAAGATTGTTTAGATACTATAAAAATTCCTCCCGGCGTCAGCAACATCTAAAAAACGGGGAGCATCGTTTACAGCAGGAAAGTGCAGAATTAGTTAAATCCAAATTGCGTTATTATTTAACTTTCTAAAGGTTGTCCTGTATATAACTGTAAGTATCATGGGCAAAGCTGAGGGCTTCTAATCCATCTATATAAATATTTAGCAAAGATATCCGGCATTGCCCGGGATAATTGCTATTGTAGGTAAACTGAACAATCTCAAATTAATTAATTAAATATTGCAATATGTTAAAAATGAACATATGAAAAAGCTTAGAAATAATACAGTAAAATTTTTATGAGAATACGAAAAAATTTTTTAAAGGCTCACAATAGCTGGACCTCTCCCAGGATGCCACTGCTAGTCTAAATAATCATGAATCACGTAATCTTACTTTAAATGTACACTTCATGTTTTTGCAATTCCCTTTTTTCTCTCGATGTCTTGAAGAAAACTTTGGTCATTCATCATTTTGTGTAGTCTAGTGATCGCCGATTACCATTTGCTCAATATAGCACGGAGCTAAAGAGTGCTTCCTCTGTCGTCTTTCCATTCCTTCTCAATAGTCTGCTATTTCGCCATAATCTCCAGATACTGATCATTTTGAAAGATTTTCAAGAAATTGTTATATACTAAGACTCTCTTTTCTAAGAAAAGCCTTAATACTAAGGAGTCTAAGCATTGTTACAAATTAAAACTTATCCATATTGTATCACCATTTTATATTTATTGTTATAATTCTTGAAAAGATTGCTTTAACATTGCATTATCATTTTGTGCTCATTGTTATTGGTGAATTGCGCGTTGATACCATTATTGATGCGAACACGATGGGTCTATTGTTGTACAAACTTTGCCTTGCATTGTTGGTCATGAAGTATAATTCTCATTAATATGCCTTGCCATAACCATAAATCCAGATTTTTATCGATGTTTATTATTTTTTAGAGGCAGACAGTGACCTTCCTCATGCTTTGAAGGTCATGTATTTATAATTTCATCAAGATCAGAATAAAACAATGAGCTGTCCCCCATCCTTATCTGAAGTTCTATGGAGTTTTACAGGAGAAGAGAAACAACATCAGCCGGTGAAAAAACAGAGTTTTGTCCAACCACCTATACAGTTTCAGTTTTCCAAACAATATTTTTTTTGGATAAAAACCGAGAGATGTTAGACCAAAGGGAAGAAGAGAAGAGATGAAATTCGGAACTGGGAGTGAGGAGAACGAATGAAGGCCGATAGAAATAATTTTAACTGAAGGTGAAAAGTTGATGTTAATCTAGAAGGCTATATCGCCCTTATCATAAATGAAAAACGCCAAATTTTGCCTACGATTTTATTCGTAGAAATGAGTATGTGAATTTTCAATAAAATTATTATTACAAAAATTATTATCATGGAGCTACCCGTGGAATTGAGGGAGATGAATTAAGAGCAACAAATGCGAGGGCCAATGATCAAAATAAGGAGGACGACCACCCCAGCCACCTTCACCTCATAGGATGCCTCTTCATAGGAGATCACCCCCCTCCAGAGAGAATGGTAATCCCTATTTTCTCACTCTTTCTATTGCCATGAGTCATCAGTTCAATACATTTTCTTATTTCTTTATTTAAAAAAATCATGTGTTAAATGAAGTTCTACTTTTTCAAATGATTATGGTCTGTTTTTTGTCTTAATAAATGAAGTTTGAGGAGAGTATTTAAATTAGCTTGGTATTTGCAAATTTAACGAGATTGGGAATTTGCGGGAAAATTAGGAATCACCAATAAACAAATAGTATTGGGGGAGAAATACTAAAATATTAAGAAGTATAAACAGATAGATACCTTCTTTAATATTCCAGCTTCGGATCTAGAGCCCTCTTAACGTAAAGCAACGCACCCTTCACCAGTGACTCGCCAAGCCGGACCTACACGCACGGAATGGCTACCCAATCGTGGAGTTGCCTTGGCTATTAATTAAGCAGGTAGATCAGAGTAATATGTAGGAGAGCGGTTAACAATATATGAGAATTGGAAATTGTTTATATGTCTGAACACCCAGACCCCACACTAAAGTATCGATATGCGTTCCCCTGTGTGAAGATGAATATCAATTTAATCAAAGGCAAGTCACGAAAAGTATAAATAATGTCCTGGTATATCAGCTAGAATTTCTTTTCTCGGATTTTACTTAGAACTTATAGTCCCTTTGCTCTGTGTACTATTGAGTGAAATATTATTTAACGAATTTTCGAGTAATATTTTAACTTTTTGAGATTGTTCTGTTTTCCTGCAACTGTAATTATCCCAGGCAACGCGGGATACCTCTGCTAGTCTTTTCCTTCAACGCATGAAGAAAGTCACTGTATATCTCAGATTTCGGAAAAATAATAATTATCGATTAAAACTATTATCGATATCGAGAAAAGAGTGCAATAGGAGGTATCGTGATATGCGGCTTGCCTGTCTAACTCACTCCTCAGAGGATCATAAGTTCGGGCGCAACATATGCGCCATATGCAGTTAATGACGTATTTTGGGCCAAATTTCAAAAAGGAGGAGTTGCACCTGCTGTTCTGCTTTATATTTGAAATATGCCTGATTATCTGTGTGTATCTCGTAAGTATACTTTGGATACTAGAAAAAAGAAAAAGTTAGTCATGTTTCCATGGATGAAACATCAACTTTCATTCACTCTCTCCACCTTGTGAAAATAGAAAAAGAAAACTGTATTTGGATTTAGTACGCAGAGGGATACTGCTCATAGGAACAACATAAAATTTGTTTTTCACGTGTCTGATCCTTGATCATTGTAAGGAAGCCGCATATCGCGATACCTCCTTTTGCAAAATCACTTTACCATAATGGATAACCCAATGATTGTTGATATTGCAGATCATGCAGATACAAATTATCATATATATCCAATGCCACCAAAGAAGTTGTTCACATATATTTTTGCATCAGCACAGAAATCAATTTAGCGATAATGCAGCAATATTTTCAAGATGGTGCAATGAAAAAATATTCTTTTTTTATGGTTAATAAATACTTAGAATTATTAATAATAAGCAGAACATGATATAGATAGGGCAGTCTCTCTCGAGGAGTTACACGTGATTCTCATGAACACCCTAACACACATTCATACGATTTGTGTTTTTTGTAACCTTGAAAAGTGTGATGTTAAACTGTAGAATAAATGTTCTCGGGCGAAACTTTACGACATAATCGCTAAGAAAGTTTAACTACAGGGCGAGTCAAAATTCGCAGTGAACCCTGGTCTATCGAAAACCTTGCTAAAATTGGGAAATCTGAATATTCAAATAAGTATAGGTGTTCTATCTTTTGGATATATATTCTGAACATGGCTGCAATATTGAAATAGGCCATCTTGAATCTAAGTCAAGTTTTTAAAATGGAAAAGGGGACGTGTGATACATCAAATATCATCAGCATTGTCTGACAATTTTATTCATATAAACAGATTTGAAGTAGCAGTTATATTTCAAAAATTTCAACACATTTTGTTTTGAATAACAGGTTCGACTGTACTCCATAAAGAACAGTCATTTAATGTGTTCAACATGGAGTCCCTCTTGGACAAGGCACACATGAAGACGCTGGATCCAATCGTCATGCACTCGCAAAAGGATTTCCGCAGAAATGCTGGCACACGCTTCTTCAATGCGTTGCTTGAGATGGTGTCTATTTCACATTTTTTCTGCGAACACGAGATGCTTTAACTGACCCCACAGATAAAAGTCAAGTGCTGTAAGATCAGGGGATCTGGGTTGCCATTCCACAGTACCACGTCTGCCAATCCAAAGACCAGTTAAGTGAACATCTAACTACTGACGAACATCTGCACTGTTGTGTGGATATAAGATGAAACGATGCCATCTTCTTGCAGCATTTCCAGGTAGCCTTGAGCATTTACGTTCTTGTCAGCGAAAATGATTCCACCTGCACGGGTGTCCCATATTCCTCACAACACAATTACTTTTACGTCATACCATAAGGTTCCATGCCGTGTGGATAGTGGTCAGTCGAATACCTGTGGTTGTGATGGTTGACTTCACTACTGATATAAAAGTTTGCTTCATAACTGAAAAAGATACCCTGTGCAAAAGAGGGACTATGAGGATGTTGCTCTAGGGCCCCCGTGCAAAACTGAATACGCCAATCTGGATCATTCTCACCTAGGTGCTGGAATATCTGAATTGTGAATGATGCAATTGCAGAGCATGTAGGATTCGTGCGATCGGTGACTGCTATTTCACATTCAGTTGACAAAAATCGTGTGCTGCATTGTGGCCTATTGACGAAGGACACCAAAACTATGAATGGACAGCCATTCCGTGCTTGAAAAATCACAATTCTTTTTTCTCAGAACTTCATAATTAGGCACCTGAAATTGTTGTGTGAATTTGAAGGCTTTTCTGGGTGTCGGTTGTTAAAATCTGCAGCTATGACACGGAAATTTCGTTTCTCAGAATGAGCACAATTCTCTCTTCCTAACAAAGCCATCTTCAGTTACCTGCAATAAAGTGTAACAAAATGTGTTGTAAATTTTGAACCATACAGGAATGAAATATGTTCAGTTATTTCAAATCTGTTTACAGGAATGGCTATTCAAGAGGCCAATTTCAAGATGTCGGCCATGTTCTCTACATACCGTAAAAGATAGACCACTGATCCATAAATTACTAGAATATTCAGATTTCCAAATTCCTGCAAGGTTTTCGATTAAACAGGGTGTACTGCACCTTTTGACTCACCTTGTACACTTCAATGCAAAAAGCCCGCGATATTGTGGCCATATTGCCTTCCTTTGCCGCCATAAGGCCATAGGCATTTTAAAACGTGTGGCTTTTGACTGTTATTACTTTAGATAACATACCAGTGCATGGTGTAGAGATGAAGACGTGGCATTTATTTTTAATTGGTGCACTTTCGCACTTTTAAGGGAAATGAAAATGATCAAACTAATGAAATCTTTATAGAAAACTCTCTTTTAAACTTTCATGTTGGGTTCATTCAGGTTGAATTTAGCAATGGGGAGGATGAGGGTATCAAATACATTAAATGAATCTAAATGCCACTGAAAAACAACGATTATTGCTTAGAAAAAATATATAGGCATTAGAAGCACTGAACAGAAAATTGTAGATTTACTGAAAACCGATTTGAGACATTATTTAACTTCTTGAGATTTCTATGTTTATCTAGAACTATATTTTATACCGGTGGACACGGCTATATATATAACTAGCAGAGGGCCGGGGTTTACGGGATAATAATATATGCTTGTAAGCAGAATCATCTCCAGAAGTTAAATTATAACTCTAAATTAGTTAAATAATAACCCAATCAATACAACACATAGCAAAAGGGCTCTCCATTCTAGAGAAAATACGAAAAACAGGAATTCAAGTTGATATATCAGGACTTCATTTACCTCTTGATGTCTATCTTCACCACCAGGGAACATCATTGGATACTATAAACCCAAGTTTTGCTTGCCCTTGACGTAGAAGCTCTTACACTATCTTACTATGTACAAAACTCGAATTGTTACGATGTTTCAAATGCCTCTATAGTGTTTCGGTTTAAGTTGCAGAGATTCTCTGATCAATACTCGTTCTTTCTCTTTCCTTTTCAAACAAATAAATATTTGCCAGTCTGCTTGATGTTAGATAGGGAGCTCAAGGGGAACACGCGTGACTCCTCTGTCTCATTAATAGACGCTGCATTATTAATAGATTGTCACTGCATCATCATTTTAAGCTCATTGTAATTAATTCTTAGAAACGAACGTTTAATCATTGCATTTTCAGCATCTCAGTTTTCAAAATATACACATTCTCATACAATATTGTCAAAATGTATTTTTAGGACATGTTAGGATCTGATGTGCTACCAAATAAGCTAAGTGATAATCCTGGCGTGGAGTCTGACTGTTTTTTATTGAATTTTGAAATTTCTTAAAACTAAACACATGAGATCGCTTAATTATAATTCAGTAAAAATTCTTAATGAAAATTTGAAAAAAAATTATTTAAAGGCTCAAAACGAATAGACCTCTCCAAAGATGCCACTTATAGTCTGAATAATTTCTTACTCACGTAATCTTACTTCATACGTACACATTATGTGGTTACAACTCCACTCTTCTCCGATGTCTTGAAGCAAAACTTGGCCATTCATCAATTTTTGTAGTCTTGTAGTCGCTGATTTTTCTATTTTCTTGCTTAACATTTGCTCAATACAACACGGAGCAAAGGCAGTGCTTCCTCTATCGTCTTTCTGCCCTTGCTCAATTGTCTGCTAACTCTCCATTATTTCTAGTTACTGATCATTTTTAAAGAATTTCAAGAAATTGTTGCTAACTGTACTAAGACCTCTTTTTTTTTTACTTGACTCCATTGTTTGTAACTTTTGTTGCACAATGTTTTATTTGCATTGTTGGTTATGAAATATAAAATGCTAGTTCGTGCAGATTGTTTGTGAATTGCGTGTTGATACCATCGTTGATACCTATTTTTGCACAAACTTTTCCATGCATTATTGGCGATGAGATATATCTCTCTTTATTATTCCATGCCATAACGACGGATATCGATTTTTATCGATAATTATTATTTTTCCAAAATATCTGAGTTACACAATGAACTTTGAAGGTCAAGTTTGCAAAATTTCATAAAGATCGGAATAAAACTGTAAATATGCATTAAAAACACAAACAAACATACAAACCCACAAACAAACAAACAAACCCACAAACAAACAAACCCACAAACAAACAAACCCACAAGCAAGCAAACGAACCTACAAAAATCCTTCTTTATATACATAGGCATCTCTGTTTCTAAATTATTTACATTCACAAAGAATATAGTCAAATGTATTTTAAGAAATGTTTGTATCTGCTTTTCTACCAAATAAGCTAGAAGAAAACCCCGTCATAGCCCTGACTCTTTTTTTTTATAATATTTGGAAATATATCAACAATAATCACATGAAAACGGTTAGAATTAATACATAAAAAATCATAATATAAATTCGAAAAAAAAAATTTAACGCTCACAATGGATCTACCTCTCCAATTATGCCAAAAATATACCATATTATTTCTTAGAATTCTTAAAAACCCTGGATAATTAAAACTTTTCTATATTACCCAAACTTTGTCTTGTACTGTTAGGTCATGAGATCATTAATGTTGATCCTTTCATAGTCTTTGTGAATTGCGTGTTGTTAATCCATGTGTAATAACTATTGTTGCACAAACTTTGCCTGGCATTTTTTATCAAGAAAAATTTCTCAATAATATACTTTTATCTATCTATACTATTAGTAAATTATTTTTTTTTTGAAATTATTTTTTCGAAATTAATTTTTCCCAAAATTTCATTAAGTTCCTAATAAACCTGCAGATTTGTGTAAAAAACAAACTCACAAATATCAATCTTCATATAAAAAGACTAGCCTTGGACCGGCGTTGCCAAATATAATGACTTTTGTAGGGAAACATAATATTCAATTAAATAAAGAGGTTAAATAATAAATCTCAATCAATTCTACATCCATTCTAAGAAAAATCCGAATAAATAGTGAACATCTATCTTCTTTTTGAATAGTCTTAGTTTAAAATGATATCTAACGGGTAATATCAATGAATACTTTAGAAACAATTTGTTAATGCCTTTAACATGGAAGCTCATATACCCTTTTTATCTATTTGAAACTCAGATGTTTCCAAAGCCCGTAAAGCCTTTTCTGTTATAGCTGCAGATTTTCTTTGACCAATACTCGTTATTTCTCTTTCCTTTCCAAACACGAATATTTTTGCCAGGACATTTGATAGGTAGCACAAGGGAGACACGTGTGACTTCTTTGCCTCATCAATAGATGCTGCCTTATTTAGCCCTGTCACAGCATCATCCTTCTCTGCTTATTATTAATAATTCTTGGAAATGTACGATCAATCATCGCATTGTAAGCATATCATCTTTCAAAATATTCCATTCAAATAGAATATAGTCAAAATGAATTTCATAAAATCTTCTGTTCTTGGGTGCTACCAAGTAAGCTAGATGATAACCCAAACGTGTCTCGGAATTTTTTTGAGTAAATTTTGCAATAACAGACAAATAAGCACATAAAAACGCTTACAAATAATACACAATGGATGGACCTCCCAAAGTAAGCAACAACTAGCTTAGAAAACTTCTTAGTTACATATTCTTACCGTTGATATACATTTGATATTGTTGCAATTTCTGCACTTTTCTACAGTGGTTTGCAATTCCCATATAGCCTTTTCTGTCTTGAAGCAAAACTTGGCCATTCATCACTTTGTGTAGTCTAGCGGTTGCCGATTCTTCTTTATACTTGCTTACCATTTGCTCAATACAACATGTGGTTAAAGGAATCCTTCCTCTGTCGTCATTCCACACTTTCTAAATAGTCTGCTAGCTCTCCATTATTTCCAGTTAAGATCATTTTTAAAGATTTTCAAGAAAGTGTTAAGCATCTAGGACTCTTTTCTAGGAAATACCTAAATAAGAGGAATTCTATACATTGTTTCAAAAAGAAAGTTATCTATATTGCACAAACTTTGCCTTGCATTGTTGGTCGTCAGATATATTCAATTGATCCTTGCATAGTGAGGATGATGGATTGCATGTTGACACTATTGTTGATAACTATTGTTGCACAAAATTTGCCTAGCATTGTTTTTATTGAAATATTACTCATTAATATGCCTTGCCATGAATATCGATTGTTTATCAATAATTATTATTTTATCGAAATCTGTGTTATAGAGTAAACTTCCTCATTCATTGAAGTTAAAATATGCAAAACTTCAAGAAGATCGGATAAAAACTGTAGATTTATATAAAAAATAATCTCACAAACCCACCTGCAGACACAAAAACAAACACTTTTCTTTAATAATATAGAAAACCTAACAGAGGTACACGGCATTGCCCGAGATAACACTTGCATGTAAACCGAACAATCTAAAAAACTTAAATTATAACTCACATTTCGATAAATAATAAATCAGTCAATGCAACACAGAGCAAAGCGACAATTCATTCAACGAAAAATACAAAAAATGTTGTTTTAAGTTATATTTAGGGACATTATCTAAACTTTTCTTTACCTGCCTCACAATCGCAGAGCATCACGAGGTACTTTAGTCTCAAGTTTTTCTCGCCTTTGACGTATGAGCAGTTATACCCATTTGCGCTGTTTGAAACTCCGTTGTTCAGATGTTTCAAAAGCCCGTACGTTTCAGCTATTTTAGCTGTAAAGTTTTTCTCAGCAATAATCGTTCTGTCTCTTTTCATTGCAGATACATAAATTTTTGCCAATCCTCTGGACGTTTTTAAAGAGCTCAAGGGAGACACGCGTGACTCCTTCTTGTTATCAACAGCCACTGCGTTCATTGTTAATACTTCTTAGAATCGAATGTTCAATCATCGCATTAACAGTATCTCTGTAACCAAAATATACATATTCCAACTGTATGTAGTCAAAATTTATTTTAATGAAATATTTGGATGGACCCTTCCATGGATTCCACTTTTAGTCTAAATAATTTCTTACTCACGTAATCTCACTTTAGATGTACACTTTATGTTGTAGCAATTCCACTCTTCTCTCTCTGTCTTGAAGCAAAACTTGGCCATTCATGATTGGTGTATTCTAGTAGTCGCCAACTCTTCTATTTACTTGCTTACCATTTGCTAAATACAGCGCAGGTAAAGGAGTGCTTCCACTGTCGTCTTTCCACTGATTCTCAATGGTCTGCCAACTCTCTATTATCTCCATTTTTAAAGATTTTCAAGAAATTGATAAGTACTAAGAGATCTTTTTTCTTAGAAAAGCCTTAGAAACAGGAATTATCACTAGGTTAAACTTATCTATATTCCACAAATTTTGTCTCGCATTGTAGGTCATGACTAGTGTTGGTGCATTGCGTGTTGACACAATGGTTGATAATTATTGTTGCAAAGACATTTCCCTTCATTGCAGAGTCATGAGTTATTTCGTAATTATATGCCTTACCATAGTCAAGAATATCAATTTTTTATCAATATTTATTATTTTTTAGAAAATTAAGTCGACAGTGACCTTCCTCAAGTTTTTAATGTGAGGTATGCAAAATTTCATCAAGATGGGAATAAAACTGTAGATTTGTATAAGAAACATAAAAACCCTCAAACCCACAAATAAATCCATAACTAAACCACCTTGTTTATACATATAGACTAGAGAGGTCTCTGTTGTTGCCTTGGATAACTACACTTGTAGTTAAACAGAACAACATCAAAAAAATGAAATTATTACTCCCAATTTTTTAAGTAATAGATCAATCATTATTGCTAAGAGCAAAGAGACTATCCATGCTATGAAGGATCCAAAAACTGGAATTCTATATGATATATAGGTACAATATTTAAACACTTTTTAGCTTGCCTCATATTAAACAAAGTCTATCTTCTGCATACGGAACATCACTGAAAACATTGGACCCAACTTTTTTTTTGGGCTTAATGTAGAAAATTGTATACCTATTGTTTTATTGGAACCTCCCTTTGTTTTAGCTGCTGAGCTTCTCTGACGTAAATTATCTGGTCGTTTGATAGGGAACTGAAGGGAGAGAGTGTGACACCTTTCCCTCATCAAGAGATGATGGCTTATTTAAGTCCCATCAATGAATCATCATTTTATGCAAATTATATTTAATTCTTGGAAACGAACGTTTTCTCATCGCATTATCAGCATCTCAGTTTCCGAAAGATACACATTCCCACAAACTATATTCAAAATATTTATGAAAAGTTTGGTTCTTGTGTGCTATCAAATAAGCTAGTTGATAACCCAGCGTGGCTCGGACTTTTTTTGGAATAAATTTCGCAATATCTTAGAAATAAACACATGAAGACGCTTTGAATAATTACAGTAAAAATTCATAATGAAATCTCGGGAAAATTTTTTTGTAAAGGCTCACAACGGATGGACCACTTCAAGGATTCCGCTGCTAGTCTAAATAATTTTTTACTCACGTAATCTTACTTCAGATGTATACTTGATGTTGTTGCAATTTACACTTTTTTCCCCGATTTCTTGAAGCAAAACATGGACATTCGTCACCTTGTGTATTCTAGCGGTCGACGATTCTTCTATTTACTTGCTTAACTTTTGCTCAACACAGCACGGAGCTAAAGGAGTGCTTCCTCTATCGTCCTTTACTCTTTCTCAATAGTTTGCTAACTCATTATCTCCAGTTACTGATCATTTTTAAGATTTTCAAGACATTGTTAAGTATTGAGAATTTTCTTTTCTAATAAAAGCCTGAATTACAAGAATTTTATATATTGAATTCTAAATTGCATTTTTTGGTCATGAGACATATGTTGTTGATCCTTGCATAGTATTGGTGCACTGCGTGTTGAAACTATTGTTAATACCTATTTTTGCACAAACTTTTATTTGCATTGTTGGTCATGAGATATACATTGTTCGTCTGTGTAAACTGTTTGTGAATTGCATGTTGATACTATTGCTGATACTTATTGTTGCAAAAACTTTGCCTTGATTTGTTGGTCATGAAATATTTCTAAGTATTATGCCCTGCCATAACCATGAATAAAAAATCTGAAATCTGAGGTAGACAGTGACCTTCCTTATGCTTTGCAGATCGTGTATGCGAAATTTTATCAAAATCGAAATAAAACTGTAGATTTGTATAAAAACAAACATACAAACCCACAAACAAACCCACAAAAAAAACTTTTTTCTTTATATATAGAGAGAAGAAGATGAAATGTTTGTTTCTGCTATGATACCAATTAAGTGATAACCCCTATGTGGCTCGGGCTCTTTTTGGGATTAAATTTCCAATATCTTAAATATAAACACATGAAAACGTTTAGAAATAATACATTAAAATTTCTAATGAATTTAAAAAATAATTCTTTAAAAGCTCACAAAGGTTGGATCTCTCCAAGGATGCCAGTGATTATTAGTCTAAATAATTTCTTACTCACCAACAATTACTTATTTAGATGTACTGCAATTTTTGCAATTTACACTCTTCTCTCGATGTTTGGAAGCAAAACTTGGCCTTTCAGCATTAGTGTTATCTAGCAGCCCCGATTCTTCCATACACTTGCTTACCATTTGCTCAATACAACACGTAGTTAAAGGAGTGCTTCCTCTGTCATCATTCCACACTTTCTCAATAGTCTGGTAACACTATTATTTCCAGTTACTGATCATTTTTAAAGATTTTCAACAAAGTGTTAAACATCTAGGACTCTTTTCTAGTAAATACCTAAATAAGAGGAATTCTATACATTGTTTCAAAAAGAAAGTTATCTATATTGCACAAACTTTTTATTGTATTGTTGGTCATGAGATATATATTTTTGATTTGTTCAGAGCTTCTGTGAATTGCATTGTTGTTAAATATTGTAGCACAAAATTTGCCTAGCATTGTTGGTCATGAAATATCTCTATAATATGGCTGGCCATAACCATGAATATCGATTTTTTTATCAATAATTATTTATTTCTCGAAATCAGATGTAGACAGTGACCTTCCTCATGCATTGAAGGTCAAATATGCAAACTATCATTAAAAGCGGATAAAACTCTAGAATTTTGTATGACATAAATCCATAAACCCATCCACAAACACATAAACAAACACCCTACTTTAAAATATAGATAGACTAACAGAGGGATCCACCGTTTCCCGAGATAATTACGCTTGTAGGTAAACAGAGCAATCTCAAAATTTTAAATTAATACTCCCAATTGATTACATTGTGACGGTGTAAGACCTTACTGATTAAGAAAATTACCTACGACACCATAAGTGACGAAGATAATGATCTTTTGGTCAATTGACTAACTTTAAAATAGCACTCAGAAACCGTTTAAGGTTTTAACGGTATAAATATAACTAATCTCTTAGCTATTTTTGCTTTTATTTATAAAAAAAAATTAATTTTTAACTTTGAGTTTATGTTTAATAAAGTTTTAAGAAAACACTAAGTAAAAGACATCCTCACAATATTAATAAAGTTACAATTAAATGAGAAATAAGCATTAGTAAAGTATAGCGGATTTTAAAGTTCTAAACATCGTTTAGAGCAGACATTGAGTTGTTTTTAATTAAATTTGAAGATAGAAAGCTTATGATAAATTTAAATCATTAGTAGTTTGAAGCAGCTATACCTTTTTGCAGATACTAAAAATGAAGCCAACTAGCAATACAAATGTTAATATAATATTTAACTTCATTAAAGACATTAAAAAATTCACGATTCATTAAGTCATTAATCATGAGCATTCTACTCAATAGAAATCTTAAGAAATTGGAAAAAAACTTTAGATAAAGTTTTATTAAACAAGTGTATGTGAAACTATTCACGAACTAAAACAGGCATCAGTATCAATGAAATCACGTAAGCAGATTGGATTGCTATAAAAATCTAACTATGCAGAATATTATCAAAACACAGCTAACAGAAGTCATTGAAATTATTTGCGTGGCCAACACAATCTAAAGGCAAAATGCTTTCAAGGGAATGAAAGCTAAATTCCAGTATAAGAAAAAGATAATTGCACATAGTGAAATGCTGCATAAAAAATTATCATCGTTCACGTACTGTTGTCTTAAAATTAAATATGTTTAACATTAAGCTTGACAATTCCGCTATACAAATCAAGTAGAAAACAAAAAAAATTCACTTAAAATCAATATAAAGTAACTACTGTACCCTACCATTTCATATTTGCTAACAGGGGCAAAAATTAAATTTTTAAAATATATATACCCCCCCCCCCTCCCCAAAAACAAATGGTAAAGATAATTTGGAAATAAATTTTCATTCAAGAAAGAAGACTAGAAGAAATACTATACGAATAAAATTAATCATGAGAAAATTTTGATGAGTTAAATGTCCAGGTAAAGTTTAACTTTTAGGCCAAATGGGGTTAATTTTAGCGCACCACAGTTAATAAGTTAAGATTTGCATTGAAACAGGTGAAGATTGGAAGCTACTTCTGGAGAAGGGTTATTCTGACAGAGCCAAATACATCTGTTCAAGTACTGTTCATCTCGACAGAAGTGGAGGAGGAAAGAAATGAATTGATAAAAGCTTAGGTATCCAATGCAGCAGAAAAAGCAATGAAATCAGGAAACTGATTTTGAAGAAACGTCTAACAGAAAATCAAAGCGTAGGTGGCCAATGAAGATATAAGTTCCCCTGGTTGCATCCTGGCAGAGCAGAAGACTAGTAGCAACATTTTCTAATGTTGTTGAATTTATACTCTTGGAGTAACAATCTGAAGGCACACGGCTAGCATGTAATGTCAATAAGAAAACACTTTCAAAGGCATGAGTATGTAAATGAAAGAACAGGTCTTAGACTTTCTAACAACAATTAAAAAAAAAGATATTGTAAATAATATTAAAAAATATAAAAGTGCCTGAAAAATACCATATTATTTAACAAATGATTATAATCTTTCTCAAATAATTATAACCAACATAGTTCTATAGAGTGGAATGTAAATAATAAAAATAGGGCAACCAAACCAAATATATATTACAAGAAGTGTATACACGAAATTATCTTTTTATTATCCTAAATTCTGCTCAAAGCTCAAAATTTTCAATTAAAAAAACACTTATTATACTTTAATGATAAAAGGAAAGTGAATTACTACCCTAATTGACTATCAGCCACAAAATAAAAATGTATCAAGATTAAGTCTTGAAATTATCAAAAATAATTAAATAATTAATCAATTAAAATACGTGACTACGTACACTCATTTTAATGAAATATGAAAATTGAATATTTATTTAAAATAAATATATTATTAGCAAGTAGTAAAGGTACCCGGCTTTGCCCGGAATATTAACAGAACAATCTCAAAAAATTAAAATATGACTCCCAATTGGTTTAATAATAAGGCAATAAATACAACACAGAGCAAAGGGATTATCTATTCTACAAAAAATACGAAAACAAGGAATTTTAGGTGATATATCGGGACTTTATCTAAACTTTTCTTAACTTGCATTACCACTGCGGAGCATCACTAGATATTTTGGCTTCGAGTTTTTCTTGCCCATAACGAAGAGGCTTTTATGCCCTCTTGCTCTATTCGAAACTATTGTTGTTCAGATGTTTCAGGTGGTATTCTTTTTCTTTTCCAGATACATAAATTTTTCCAAGTCGTCTGGATGGTTGATAGGGACCTCAAGAGCGACACGTGGGATTCCTTTGCCTCATCAATAGATGCTGCTTCATTATTTTTCGGTCATTGCATCATCATTTTATGCTCACTTAATAATTCTTGGAAACGAACATTCAATAATCGCATTATCAGCATTTCAGATTTCAAAATATACACATTCACAAAGTATAGTCAAAATGAATTTTTATGAAATGATTCGATAAGTAGCGAAAATTGGCAAAAATTCTCCACACAAGTGAAAATCAGAAGATTTCAGAGATTTTCGGTGGATAGTAACAGAAAGTGCAAAAATTCTACATACAAGTGAAAATAAACACATTTCACTGATGTGCTACCAAATAAGCAATGTGATAACCCCGGCGTGGTTTGAATGTGTTTTTTAATTAACTTTGAAATATCTTAGAAATAAGCTCATTAAACGCTTAGAATTAATACAGTAAAATTGTTAATGAGAATTGGAAAACAATTTTTTTTAAAGACTCACAATGGATGGACCTCTCCAAAGATGCCACTGCTCGTCCAAATAATTTCTTACTCCCGTAATCTTACTTTAGTTGTACACTTCATGTTGACGTTCCCACTCTTCTTTCATGTCTTGAAGCAAACTTGGCCATTCTTCACTTGTATAGTCTATCCGATTATTTTATTTACTTGCTTACAATTTGCCCAATACAGCACGGATCTAAAAGAATGATTCCTCTGTCGTCTTTTCACTCTTGCTTAAAGTCTGCTAACTCTCCATCATCTCCAGTTACTGATGAATTTTAAAGATTTTCAAAAAACTGTTAATTGCTATAAAGTCTCTTTTCTAAGAAAAGCGTGAATAGCAGGAATTCTATGCATTATTACAAATTCAAACTTAACTATATTGCACAAAATTTGCCTTGCATTGTTAATCATGATATATATATTGTTGACCTTTGCATAATGTTTGGGCATTGCGTGTTGACACCATTGTTAATACCTATTGTTCACAACTATTCTTTACAGTGTTGGTAATGAGATATATATTGTTTGTCCGTGCAGAGTGTTTGTGAATTGCATATTGATACCATTGTTGATAAGCATGTTAAAAACCTTTCCATGCCATGTTGGCCATGAGATATTTCGGTCATGAGATATTTCGGTCATATTTACTCATGCTTGGAAGGACAAATATGCAAAATTTTATCCAGACTGCAATAAAACAGTAGATTTCTTTAAGAAACAAACGAACAAACAAACAAACAAACAGCCTTCTTTCTATACATAGACTAGCAGAAGTACCTGGCATTATCCGGGATGATTACATTTATAGGTAAAGAGAACAATCTCAATCTACCAAAGTGTTCACGACATTTTTTTTATGGGGGTGTGTAAAGGACAAGGTCTTCACCCTACCCCTTTCCCGTGACCTAGACGAGCTGAAAGAACGCATTACGGTAGCGATAGTGGGATTGATGGAGACATGTTAATGCGGATTTGGGACAAATTCGACTACAGGGATTCCACCTAGATGCAATCTAGGATCCAAATGCAAACCTCGTAGGCGGCAAAAATGCATTGCAACAGTCTTCGTCGGTGAGAAACTGAAGCCATTATTCTCACTCCATCTCTGCATTCTGTTCACCGCCAGCTGTAGTTGCCGCTCGATGGATGCCATTGCAAAAAATTAGTTAAATCCCCGATTGATAAATACTAACTCAATCAATACAACACAAAGCTATAAGGTCTGCCCTTATCTTGGTTTTTTAATTGTAAAGGTATCAACCGTGAGCCAGCGATTGTGCTTCTAATGTGAGTTTCAAGATTTACAGCCGTGATGCGCCACTTTTTAAAGACAGAATTTTGGATGGTCGTGGTCAAAAGAGTGGTTAAGATTTAATAAGAAACCCATAATAAGATTCTCCGCATTTACAGACTTGGCCCAGGAAAGGATCAAATAAAGAAAGATAGACTCAAGATCTTTGGTGTAACTAAACAATAAATAAATTTATTCATATGAGAAATAATTAAAGTAAATGATATTTAAATAACCTTCGACTTTTCTACCAGGGTCAGAAAGAATGAAGTAAATAATTAAAACAATTGATTTAGTCATAATAAATGAATCTCAATAAAATTGACATCAAGTAAAATGCAGAAAATAATCACTACAAAAGTAACTCAAACGATGAAATGTACGCCTCAAAAGATAAAACAATCTTTAAACTTATCATAGCTTTAGTAAAGGAAAACTCAGTTAAATAAACAATTGAATCAAGTGGAATATAATAATGGTAATATACCCCATATAATGTCATGGCAAAGCAAAATGTTTTAAAATGGCTAGGGACTGAAAATCAAGGTCTATAACTCGTGTACTGAAAATAGAACAGGAACATTAGCATCGTGGTGGCTGGATAACTGGCGTGGGAGGACATCTAATTTCGATCATCTCTCGTCTACATGGTTCATCTGAATATTGATACGGCAACAGGGCATCTCAGGAAAAGGGACAAAGACTAACTAGTCAATTTACGAGACAAAAGCATTGTTAACGCGGGGGCACTGCGATAGAAAATCAACGTTACAGAAACCTCGTGAGATCGAGCAAAACTAAAAGAAAAACCGATTGCACCAACTTAAATTGAAGAAAACGTTAAACTAAATAAATTTAGGTGTTCCCTCTCATGTCGCAAAGCTGGACATTTGGAAGCAATGGGTTCTGCAGCCAACCGAGAAACTAAATCCCAGTCATGGATGCTTACACCCGCGACATCATACACTAAAAGGGCAAGAATCAAGAAAAAGCTGCTGGAACGACCTGACGGTGCAACTACCAAGACCATTCTCCCAGATCGAGAAATTCTAAGTTTCCACGTACGGCTGGGATTCGAACATGCGACCAATCACGATCGAGTGACATCACGCGGGTCAACCAAGATGCCTCAAAACGGTGTCAACCGGATCAACCCACCTGGACATCTGGAACTCTGATTCTGGCGCCTAATCGACACGTGGCCACCTGTTAGGATCCAGAAGGTTCCAGAGAAATGCCAAGTGGCAATAAGGCTGTCAACGGAAGTCCGAAATAGTCGAGGGTGAGGGTCAAAAAGGTTTTTATTTTTATGCGTAACCAACCACCCAACCTATCGGCTGGACTTGAATCCGATACATGGACAATGTCAAAAGACATTGAGATGACAAAAAAAAGTAATCAAACGCACCTTTCCCAGCAAAATAGGCTAAAATGCCTAAGAAAGAGGAAGCAACTATTAGGCATGCTCCATTCGAGGCCATAAAATTTCTGAACAAAGAGATTTCATAAGATCTCTATTAAAATTCTAGCTTTCACAGAAACACAGAAACTCAACGCGTTTCAGAGAAAGTTCAAAAGAATATAAAATACTTCCAGCTACAGCACAAACTAATTAGTACCCGTGTAAGGTCTGAACCTTTACACTTCTCTCCACTTTGCCAGAAGTGTAGTCCATCAATCCAAACACCGTGGTGAATCCTGCTGTCCGTTTGAGGGTGAGCAACTACATGAGCCATCAAAGTAAAACCTTCTTAAAAGTAATGCAAAATCTTAATCTTACAATCTTAAAAGTTTTTAAATAAGAAAGATTCTTGTTGTAAAATCTTATGTAAACCGTTAGGTATTGAGAATAATCATCGTCGTTCCGTACGTCCATAAAGTCTCTAGCAAAGTGTTTACGACAGTTCCTCGTGGCACTAAAAGTATTTTCGGCAGAAATACTTCATAGACATAATAGTATAAAGAAAATTGAACATAGATTCATTGCTATAGGAAATTCATTGATTACAAAGACTATAAAACACAGCAAATTTTGTATTCCAATCAATTTCATCGCATAGGTCGGCTGGACAGACTTACTTGTATCTTAATTGGAGTCTGCCTTCATATTGTGTATAACAATATCTTAGCTCAGTTTAGTTGGAGTACTTCTCGAGAATAGTTAAAAAAAAATTCTTTGAATGATGAAGTGAAAAAAAATTGATTTAACATGGAAAAGGAAACTGATTTCAGTTCGGCAAAGTCCGGATCTTCATAAAAACTAATTTAATTAGCGAGGATGTTCGCACCCAGCATCGCAATGTGTCTATCGGACAATAAGAGGACAGTTTAATTGCGCATGCTAACAAACAACGATGAGCACCCTGTGACTTGGAACGAAATGTTTCATGAATATGATAGATAAAAATTACTTTTGTGGTATAATAACGCAGATAAAAATATGCAACGCTGCTCTAGTGCTTACTGCTTATTGGAGATATATGAAATATTGAATGAGAAAACCACCAAGAATTGTATGGACTTAAGTCCTCTTTTGACATTCCGAAAGATGGCAACTAGGCCAGGACAAAGTAAAGTTTCTGCCCAAACAGCCAGATAGCGTAGAACCTCAAGCAGACAAAGGCTAGCCCGCCGGCTCCTGTTATTAATGTAATAAAGCCACAGTTCCAACTTTCATTTCTAAAATAAAAATCTTTATTTTATATGGCTTAGTGCTAACTGCACAAATTACTGAAAAACTTAACGATTATATAGAATGGTTCAGTTCCTATACTAATAAAGTAAATTCGCTACCTCTATGCATGAGTTAAATTAAAAAAATAGACAATAAATGAAACTCTAAAATCCCAACTATATTATTTGCATCTATGCCTCTAAATTGATATCCTCTTAAACCAGTTTATTGTTTCAAGGCCAGTCCAATATGTTTGCCACAAAGTAACACCTAGATAAGTACGCGCTTTAAATATTCTTAAGTGTTATAAATTTAAATTAATATTTAAAAGCAACAGAGAAAAAAAATAAACTTTAAATTCGTTCATTCACAAAGCATGTCTCTTACATTAACATGGAATAAAAGGTTTTGTCTAACTATAATTATTTCTTTTAATTAACTCAGGTAATTCCAAACGTTCAACTTAACACTAGTCATTTAATCTTGGAATAGAATTAAATTAATATACTTAGGATGTAAAGGGTATTCCCCCTGTCTCTTATCTTCACCCTATCTCAGGTCAACCAACAGAATGTACGCTGTAATTAAGGCAACGCATGCCAGCATAAAATTATTTTTTCAACAATATAAGATAATCAATGGCTTTGTGAAATTTGTTCCTCTCGTTGACGTACAGAGCAAAAGCCAAAAAAAAAAATCTTGGTTAAATACCTTCTTTTTATACCCAACAATAACTTAAAATGATGCATATAACAGGTTTAATAAAACATATAAAACATACAATATTTTTTATATAAACGGGTTCAACCTCTGAAAATTCAGTCAATTTATTTATCTATTTATTCATTTCACAAAAATAAAGAATATGTTCTTCCGTTTTCTCCTTCCGTTTCCTCCTTTTCAATATTTCAATTCAAAAGACAAAAGAGGAGCCTATTCTTCTTTCAGGTGAGTCCACTTCAGTGCTCTGAACAACAAAAGGGAAGGGGGGGGGGGGGGAACAATGTAACCGAACCTTCGTAAACGTGGTTCAAAAAAAAAACCAGATCTACTAGAGAATGATTTTAAAAACTCATGATATTCATGATAACATACCGATAAAATAAATAACCTCAACAGTTGGATTAATTCTTTCAGATGCCTAGGGTTCCTTAATATCTGTTTGTAAAATCTCCAGCAAATAACAATCAATTCCACAATCCTGCCCCAAAAATTCAACGTTCGGTGTAGCGAGGGAGAGGAGGGATAGAGGGGTGTGTTTTGACCCTCATTATAACGTTAACTCCCGATTTTTCTCTCTTCCTTGCTCACTCCTCCATATCTACTGCAGCTAATGGCTTTTCTGCCCCCTCTGTTAGGCCCAAATATCGTTGTTTTTAATTCAATGCCTCTATTATTAACTCAAACTTTCCAATTTAAACGTAAGAAGACTGGGGTAATAATAAATGAGAAAAAACCTTTCCACTTGAAAAAATTTACCATTTCCTTGCAGAAATTAATTAAGAAGCTGGCCAAACAAGATTCGCTCCTTACAAAAAAATGTTGAGTAATTCATGAGAACGTAATAATTCTGAAAACGCAGTAATGCGCTCAGTAATCAACTGGCCTCATTAAATATAATGGCACTCATCAGACTCAAAAAAACAAAGAGGAGTCAGGAAATAAGAGCTCCAACTCATAATAGTAATTACACCGTAAATAGCAATTGCAATGCTTTTAAAATAGTAAATAGAATGTTCTTAAAATATACCTTCCGTATGACAATAACTTCTTCTACTGACAATTCTCTCCCATTTCTGCCGTCCACTTAGGGGCTTTTATTAGCAACCTTGTGGTGGCCAATGCAGCAAAAAAATGTAAGTAATGACTGCATTGTATAAACAAAGACTGTTTCTACTAACCCTCTCAGCTGCAGCGACAGCTGAGGTAAACTCAACGAAGGTATAATAAAAAATTGATCCAACTCAAAGCACAAAAAAGGTAGCACTCGCAATGCTTTGCCAAACGTATTACAATAGAAAAAAATAGTAATAACAACACGCTCTCATCTCCACATTTCTAGTGAAAAAAAAAATGTCAATATTACACCAAGTAATGAAACAATGACTTAAACAGGAGGGTACATGAATCCCTCCATTATATGGAGAAACGTAGTCATGTCTGATTTCTCCCTTATCGATTTTCGAGGTTCTGATCCGCACAAATGGACATTAGCATCGCGCTTCGAGGCTTGGCATCGATTCGACAGCATACTCAGGCTGAATTAAAGCCTCTGACGGCTCTTTTCTCAAGGCGGTTTCTGCTCGGACAGTGTCCATCACTCGCTGATCAAGGGGCGACGGCAATAACCACGGCTGTTCCAATACTGGACCTCTGCTGCATAGCGCATATGGCGGGTTTAAGACAGTGCTGGTGGAGGTATCTCCGCGCGTGCAAGCGGCTCTGGTGGCAGCGGCGGCGGCGGCGCTAAATTCTCTCGAGCTGGCTCGCTCGGCTCAGGCTGACTCTTTTTATGCCTCACAGGTATATTTACAGGCTTTTGCACAATATAGTCCTCCTCCTCCGTAAAATAATTCTTACAAACGGCTGGGGTTGTTGCAGGCTCGGGCTTTTCTACAGCTTGGCACGGCGTTTTTCGTTTCTTTTTCTCAGGTGGGGCCCCCTCGTCACCCACCTTTGCCCTTAATCTGTTCGCATGCAACAGTTGGTTCTTAAAATCTCTCCAGATTCTGTATAACCGATTATAATAAGGATGTATTTATTTCCGGAATCGGATGTAGGATAAGGACCAACCACGTTCAAACTTATGCGGAAAAAAGGATGATTTGCTACGGGAAACTCCAACAAAGGCTGCTCGCGATGTTTATCAGGTGATGACTGAAGCTGGCAGCTGTCACACTCCACCCAATAATTTTGAATATCATTGCGCATACTAGGCCAATAAAACATTCTAATTAATTTCTTCCGCATGCGCTTTGCCTTTAACTGCCCATTAATGGCGAGTCGTGGTAAATTTAAAGAGTGTGCCTAACAAGACTTGTTGGCACCACCAATTGTTCCCACATCTCCTTTCGCGAATGTGATATAGAATTTCATCCTTATCTAGTAAGAACGTTTCCAACTTATCTGGCCAATGCTTGGTGGGGGGGGGGGGGGTCACCTGATTTTGCCTTCAAATGCTCAAAAGTTTCGTTCCACATGGGGTCTTTCATCACGAGAGACTATCGGATCGTATTTTGTGATGGCCGACAAATTCTGGAATTCTGGAAAGCATGTCCGCATTGCCATGCTTCACCCCTGGCTTATGAATAACTTCGAAACGGTAAGCTTGCAAGCTGAGCAACCAACAGGCAGCTTTAGTGGTCAGTTCTGTGAGCAAGAGCAGCCAATGGATCGGTTGATGATCAACAATGAGCTTTAAAACTCTGTCGTAAAGATAAACTCTAAATTGTTTGAATGCATAGACAACAGTGAGGCACTCGCGCTCAGTGACACAATAATTGATCTCACACTTTTTAATAGCCTGCTAGTGTATGCTATAAGATACTCCCTGCCATCAAATTTTTGGGACAGGACCGCGCCTACAGCAAAAGAACTTGCATCGGTAGATACCAAAAACTCTCTGCTAAAGTCAGGGCTTTTCAGAACAGGAGCAGTAATGATATATGTTGTGAGAGCTATTTATTAGTGTATTGGTAGAGGTGAGAAGCATGATACAAAACGTTTCCTTCCCTTTTTTTTAACAATGATATTATCGAAATAAAAGGAAGAAAAAATTCCGTGATCTGGATTCAAACCAAGAAACGCAAGTATCACGTTTGTTCCTTCTCCACCTTCTCAGTTCACTAGAAATGAATGTTCTTGTTTGTCAAGTTTGAAAAAGGGCTTAGCAATAGAGCTGAAAGATTCAGCGTGCCTTGTGTAGTAGTTAGCAAGGCCTAAAAATGATTGAACATCACGTACGTTCTTCTGGCGTGGAAAATTTTGTACTGCCCGGAATCCGGGTTTATTCCTTCCGCTGTAAGAACATGCTATAATAAATTTACTTCTTCACTCAAAAACTGACACTTCTGGGAGTTTAATTTCAAATTGATATCCTGTAATGTTCCGGTCCTGGACAACGTAAAATACATTAAAAATAAGTGCTTTTACGCTCGAAAGCTAGGCGCTAAACCAAAGAACAGACTTTTAAATTGATTCGGTAAATCGCAAAAACACGACTAATTGTTTGACAAAGGAATTAAAAACTCCATATGCTAGTCTTTCGAAATATAAAACTGTGCATTATTCTTTTTAATATTAATCATATGCATACATTTTCCTATATTGTCTGCTTTTAATTTGTTCTCCCAAAGTCAATAATTTTCACATTTCTCTTTAATACCATTTCTTTCGGTGCAAGGCTCCATTATACACAATGTAAACTGGGTTTTATCCTTAAACTCTATACTCTTAGAATTCTAAATATTACCTTGTCATCTGTTGAAATAAGTTTTTAATACATATGCTCAGGGAGGTCTGGGTCGACCTTTTAGACACATTTTATTCGAAAATAAAAAAACACATTAATGGTAGAATTTTTCTTAATGCAGAATATTCAAACGCAATAATCAATAACATATCTTTAAATCATCTTCACGTTCATTAAATGGTTCATTCAAATTATACAGGGTGTAAATTTTAAGTTGACAAAGCAGAATAACTCGAAAAATAAGCTTCACACGAAAAAATGCGTATAATCCAAAGTTGATTATTTTCGAGGGGGCATCTGCTGGTGCTAAAATTAGCCCACCCCCCCCGGCCCCTGGGGGTGGGGCAACTTTAAAATTTCAAATGGGAACCCCTATTTTTTATTGCAGATTCAGGTCCTACATAAAAAACTACGTACATTTTGTCTGAAACATTTTTTTTTATTTTTGGTAGATGGCGCTGTAATTCAAGAAAATCCATTTTCTCATTTTTGCGTGGAAATGGTTACGGAGAAATAAAAAATACTTATTTACTTCGTAAATTTTGCCGCAAAGTTATTATTTTATTATTTTTTGCCGCGGATTAGGATAATTTTGTTTTGTTTCGTGGTCATGAGGCCACACAACTTTATAATTATCAAACAAATCAACTGATTAGCTAACTAACTAACCGAACATCCTACGTACTAACGAGTGAACTCATTAACTAACAGAGTAAAAAAGTAAAAGACTGTGTAAAGATGAAGTTATTCCCGTTTAAGATTTGGTGGTCCTTAAAAGGACCGATTGTTTTCGTTTTATTTTTTCTTATTTGCAAATACTTGCAAGTAAATGAATTTCGGGGTGCTTGTATTTCCAGTGAGTCCCCTCGCCTCTCACTTTCGGCCTGCTTGTTGTCCTTAAATCCCTTGCATCTCGCCGTTTTATGAAATTAAATGTTCAAATTGATGACCTCCAACTTCGATGCATTTATTGACTCGTTTTGTAAATTCCTGAACACATCTTGATAACATGTCTGGTGTAATTGCAGCGCAAGCATCTCTTATTCTTTGAATCATGTTTTCGCGAGTGGTTGGCGTTTCCTTATAAACGATATCTTTGAGGTAACCCCATAAGAAAAAATCTGGCGATGTAAGGTCAGGCGATCTGGCTGGCCAATTCACAGGACCTTCCCTGCCGATCCAGCGACCATGGTAAAGTCGATGTAGTACTTCGCGCGCTACTAATGAATAATGCGCTGGACAACCATCATGTTGAAACCACATGTGTTGTCGAAGTTCAATACTCAGGTCTTCAAGTAGATCTGGTAGTTCATTTTCAAGTAGGTTACGATATTTGTTGCCATTCAAATTACCGTCTATAAAATATGGACCGATAAGTTTATCGCCAATTATCCCACACCAAACATTAATTGACCAAGGTCGCTGATGGTTGACTTCTCGAATCCAGTGTGGGTTCTGTTCACTCCAGTAATGCATGTTATGTCGATTAACTTCCCCGTGGTTTGTGAATGTTGACTCATCGGAGAAAAGAACTCGTGCAAAAAAATGTTGGTTTGTTTGCATCTGCTGAAGTGCCCAGTGACAAAACGTTAGACGGTTTTGGTGGTCATTGCCATGTAGTTCCTGATGCATAGATACATGATATGGATGAAATTTGTGGAGCTTCAGCATTTTCCAAACACTCATATGTGAAATTCCTGATTGCCTTGATATTTCTCTTGTGCTCGCATGTGGATTATGAGCCACAGCAGCTAGGACTGACACTTGATTGTTTTCTCCACAAACAGTAGCTGCACGGGTTCTTTTTTTCTGGTTCACACTACCTTCCGCAGTAAATTGTTTAATAACTCGAACAAAAGAAGACCGTGATCGCGTTTGGCCAGGAAAACGCTGAGCATAAAGCGCGACTGCATTATCAAAATTTCTCCCACTTTCTCCATAAATGTACACCATCTCAATTTTTTCTTCCACAGAAAGATAATTCATAATGTAAATTCAAAAGCAATACGGCGTTGTACACTCACAAAAACAGTTGAAAAATTACAATCTTTTCTTCTAAAGATCAGAATTTAAAATGTAAACATTCTGAAAAAAATGCCAATGTTTACGTTATTTGTTTGTTGACGAAATGTCTTCAAATTACATTGTAGTTAAAACAATGTAGGAATCGAAATGAATAATAAATTAGTTATTTCCACGCAAAAATGAGAAAATGGATTTTCTTGAATTACAGCGCCATCTACCAAAAATAAAAAAAATGTTTCAGACAAAATGTACGTAGTTTTTTATGTAGGACCTGAATCTGCAATAAAAAATAGGGGTTCCCATTTGAAATTTTAAAGTTGCCCCACCCCCAGGGGCCGGGGGGGGTGGGCTAATTTTAGCACCAGCAGATGCCCCCTCGAAAATAATCAACTTTGGATTCTACGCATTTTTTCGTGTGAAGCTTATTTTTCGAGTTATTCTGCTTTGTCAACTTAAAATTTACACCCTGTATATTGCCCTGAAAAATTTCATTTAATTACAAAGACATTCCACTAACAGTGATAGTGACGTCGTTCTTATCTACTCTCCTGGTAAGAAATAAATCTAAATCTCATATAATTTTCTGACCTTAATCATATCTCTTTTATAGTTTATCATTTACAGGTATTGGACATTGAAACTGAAACACCTGGTAGAAATCCAAAATCTTTATTTAATAAGGTGTTGGGGCACCGTGGGCAGCCAGCACAGCAGCAACACGTCTTGGGAAGGATCGATAGAGGTCCTGCACAGTTTGCACCCCATACCTGATCCACCTATTACTGATCCACCCATTACTGATTCACCTCCGTGTTTGACTGTGGGTGCCATGCAGTCTGGGTTGTAGGCATCAGAGAGGCTCCTCCAGACGAATACCCTTCCTGTTGTTTGGGAGACAGTGTAGCTGGACTCATCCGAGAATATGACGTGTTTGAGGTCATCCAACGTCCAGGTTTTATGCATCCGGTACCACTGAACCCGCTTGGAGGCATTTGTACTATTGATGAAAGGCTTCGGTATAGCAACCCTGCCATGGATGTTGGATTTATGCAGGTAACGACGGATTGTCTTCGTGCACACAGGTTCCTGGAGGTGTGTATTCATTTCTGCGGTGATTACTACTGCGGTGGTTTTCCGCTTTCGTGCAACAATCCTGGTCAATGTCCTGACGTCTCTTTCCGACAACTTCCGTTTTCCCCTGCAGTTGCTCCTCCTGGAAGTGGTTCGTCCTTCCTCTTCATATGCACACATCACCCTAGATACTGTAGCACGTCAGACATCACAAACTGTGGCAGTTTTGGACACAGATGCACCTGCTAGACGCGCCCCAACAATCTGCCCTCTTTTGAAGTCGGATATGTCTCCCATTATAGCGCTCTGCATAGATAATTTGAAGCTTACTAACGAACTTTTCTACTGGAGTGACTACCAAGACCTCTGACACGTGATTCATTGATATGCATACGATTAATTACCTAGCAGAAGGTTCTATTCAGCCCTGGTGGTAACCAGTGCTATTTGCGAAGGTGTTTCAGTTTCAGTGTCCGATACCTGTACTTCTATAGGTTCTAGTTCAGATATTTCTTCTGCTAGCGCACAGTTACATCTTAATCAACAGCTTGCCATCTTGGTCTTAGGGAAGGTAAGTCGACGGGGGATTAAGGTAAATCAGAAGGGGGGGGGACGTATACTCGGGGATCAGAATAATACGGTTAGTATGACGTAGAACTATCGATTAAATACTTAATTTTTCTAGTTTAATTTCAGGGGATCATTTATTGGATTACTGTTCAATTCCGTCGAACGGTGCTTTTGTCAAGGTTTTCGAAAACGTCTTTGGGTTTCTGCGTTGCTCCCGGCGTCACAATTCCACTGTGGGTGTTACAATTCCTGTGGGTGTTACAATTCCTTAATCGCTCAAATAGGTCCTTCAAACTGCTCAGTGTTTATGATCCAGTCATCTAATTAGACATTGATTCTGCAATAAGTAATTATATGTCTCCGACCTTCGATATCCTGAGTCAGCATACCTCCCACTGCGTGTTTACTTGCATCATTGTGGATGGCAAAGGGGCGTTCGAAATCAGGTTGCATGAGCACCGGGGGTTCTGTAAATATTTTCTTGATATCTTGAATGCTTGTTGGCATGTGAGAGAGCATTCCCAAGGGATTTTTTTGTGGGTCAGGCGTCTAAACCAAAAGTTTAATTGACTGAGTGCTGGTATGAAAGTTGAAAGCCGAAATCCAAACTCAACAACAGAAAACCCTAGAAAATCCACATTTTTCTGTAAAGAGCTGGATTTTTCGAAATTTACTTTCAAGTTATATTTCTGTAAGCTTTCAAAGACCTTTTCGAGAATTCTTCGATGTGAGGCCACGTCTGGAGTTCCCACTATAATATCGTCCATATAGTGGAAACTCCAGGGTTCTATGGTCGGGTCAAGCACTTGATCAATAAGGAACTGGAACACTTGTGCTCCATTACGAATGCCGAAAGGGACGACATTGAAAGCAAAGGCCCCCAATCCCGGTACGACGAAGGACGTCTTCTTATGTGATTCTTTGTCTAGTTCCACCGCTTTGAGATCTAAGATGGAAAAAACGCGGGCGTGGGAGAGATTTCAGGGTATTTGTTCCATTGGCAGAGGAAAGTAAGCCATCGGTTTTGTTGCGGCGTTGAGGCGTCGCGCATTTATAACCAAACCATATTCTTTTGTGTCCTTTTTTGCAATTATGAAATACAGTAAAGACCAAGAGCTCTCTACGCGGCTTACAATTACTTGTCGTTCCATTTTTTTCGTAGTATTTGCATCTTCGCAGGAGACTGAGTGTATGGCCTCACCTTTACTGGTTTGGCTTTTCCGGTATCAATATGATGAGCGTAATTTGGATATCTTGCTGTATCGGAGCCATCTGGTTTCTGGAGACCTGAATCAGTTCTTGTATTCGTTCTTTATCCTCTTCGCTTTGTCTTTCCTTCTTTGGCATCCATCGTCTCCGTTCCACTACGAGTTTTAGGGTCATTTTAAGTATACGTAAAACATCTAGACCTATTGCTCCTTTACACGGGATTTTATCAGAGATCCATAGTTTAACGCTTTGAGGCGTGCAACTGCAAACTTCAATACTTCGGACTTCCCCTTGGATATACTCCTGCAGCAATTGTTCTTGACTATTTGCGACCTTGATTTATTTATGAGCTTTAACTCGGTCAGTCCAATTCGGTAAAACTTGGGCTACCTCACGGTTTAAGATGGATAAACACGACCCAGTTTCTACCATAAAATCTACATCAGTTTCATTAAAATTTAATTTTCTGAAGCAAAAACCCATATCAGGTAATTCTACATTTATTTCCGATGGGGTATCTTCAATTCGTTGCAGCTCTGATACGTGTTTTCTACCGTTCGCATCTCCCCTCTTTTTTTGTAACTTTCTGTCACTTTCTCTTCTTCTTCTTCTTCTTCTTCTTCTTCTTCTTCTTCTTCTTCTTCTCCGGACGTAAAACGGTACCGTCTTCAACGCCCGTCGCTCGTTTTCCGCAAAGGTTAATTTTTCAACAAATTGCCTTTTCTCAATCTTCTTCTTGTCTTCTGCGACACCTGAGGCGATATAACATGGCTTATATGTGCGGATTGAGGGTAATAAATTTTGTCAATATATTGCTTTACCGTTCACTAATGCTAATTCCAGCAATTCAACTTCATTTAAAGGGTTACTTTTTATGTCATTTAGCGCTTTCAAACGCATAAAATACCTTAAGAAATCTTCTTGTGGCACTTGTCGACATTCATACATAATCCTCCAATTCTCCGCCTCAGTTTGTTCAAAGGCAAACTTTTCTACAAGTTTAACCTTTGCTCGCGTTCAGGAATCGGCTTCTCATAGTAATTCACCTATACACGGCGTTAGATGAGGCTTCATGAGCAATGGAAAAATCTTCCTTAAAAAGGCTACTGGTATTTCATTGGCGAGCGCGTGGCTTTCCAAATTAGCTAAGAATACAGCGATATCCGTATAACTATCGAAAGGGGATATATTCATTTAATATCTTCTTTACTTTCATTTAATATGGCTTCTAAGACTTCCACTTGTCTTTCTAAAGTACGATGGAGGCGCACGAAGCTATTATGATCCTCTTGGTGTAACATAGTAAATCCTTAATAATAAAACTTTTAATATCTGTGGTTTCCCATCCTGCCTCGTCGGGATGCACCACAGCACCATCATGAATTTTCTTTAAGTGTCTATCCAAAATAACCGCCAGATCCATCGCGGGCGTAACTTCTACTTTCAAGTAAGCATTCAATTCTTAAATGACGAAAACATTGAGTAGATGCGGTGGGAACCGATGCATATACAACGTGGCAAGCAATTTATTCTTTTGAGCGGCTTCCATGTTCACGCTCTTCCGTATTTCCTTAATATTATCGTGAATATTCTTTTCGAATCTTCCAAAAGAACTTATGCACTTTCCAAGAATATCAACTTCCTTTATTTGTCTGTCTTCAGTCTTTGATTCAACACAAAATGTTAGTTTTATATTTCGAAAAAAAACTTTCTGTAACGTTCCGGTTCTGGGCAACGTACAGTACATTATAAATGGGTATTTTCATGCTCGAAAGCTACACGCTAAACCAAAGAACTGACCTTTAAATTGATTCGGTAAATCGCAAAAACACGAATAATTGTTTGACAATGGAATTAAATACTCCATACGCTAATTTTTCGAAATATAAAACTGTGCTTTATTCTTTTTAATACTAATTATAGGCATACACTTTCATATATTGTCTGCATTTAATTTGTTCTCCAAAAGTCAGTATTTTTAACATTTCTCGTTAATACCATTTCTTCCGGTGCAAGGCTCCATTATACACAATGTAAACTGGGTTTTACCCTTAAACACTATACTTTAGTGTTCTACATATTACCCTGTCTTCTGTTGATATAAGTTCGTAATACATATGCTGAGGGAGGTCTAGGTCGACCTTTTCGACACAGTTTTATTGGAAAATAAAAAAAAATTAATGTTAGAATTTTTCTCAATGCACAATATTCAAACGCAATAATAATTAACAAACCTTTAAAATCATCTTCACGTTCATTAAATGGTTCATTCAAAAATTATACTGCCATGCAAAAATTTCATTTAATTACAAAGACATTCCACTAACAGTGATAGTGACGTCGTTCTTATATACTCTCCTGGTAAGGAATAAATCTAAATCTCTTTTATAGTTTATCATTTATTTCTATAGGTTCTAGTTCAGATATTCCTTCTGCTAGCACACAGTTACAACTTAATCAACAGCTCGCCATCTTGGTCTAAGGGAAGGTAAGTTGACAGTGAATTAACGTAAGTCAGAAGGGGGGGGGGGATTATACTCGAGAATCAGGTTAATACGGTTAGTATGAGGTAGGATTGTCGATAAAATACTTAATTTTCCTAGTTTCATTTCAGGGGATCATCTATTGGATTACTGTTGAATTCCCTCGAACGGTGGTATTGTCAAAGTTTTTGCAAACGTCTTTGGGTTTCTGCGTTGCTCCTGGCGTCATTGTTAGATTCCTACCCTTCCAAATTCCATGCGCTGACATTGTGGGCTGGATATCTTCAAATCTATTCGAAATGAAAAGGAACACTGCAGAGTGTTTTGAATTATAAATGTTATGCCCAAAAATAACTGCTATCTTACCGGATTCGCAGTTATTTTTATCATCCTGTCATGGCCATCCATTAGGTCGTTTCCTCATTCGCTCACGTTCTACATAAACCTAATTTCTGTGTTAGAGTTACCTTATAATCTCATTTCTCGTTATTTATCTAACTTAGAGGTCAATCAATTTAAATTTCATGAGTCTAAACATTCTCGGCGTTGACTGGGTCCGCGAGACATGTTGACTTCTTTATTTTGGGTCCCCTATGTTCAGGAAGACAATGTCTTGAAGAACATCGCTTTCTTCTTGTCCGACGCCATTCGCTCCTTCAGCCTCTGCTAACTTCAAGTCACAAAAAAAACTAATCTCAACATTCCTTGTAACAAAGTCTACAAAGTTTTTCATTCACGTGTCCATTGTCATTGAAAGAAACAATCGCTTAGATTTTATTGATTTATCTTAACAATACAACTTGTGTCTTCTACAGTACATTTTAGTATTTTCTGTAACCAATTCTATTTAATTATATTCTATTTAATTTCTCTTTTTCCTGCAGATTAAAGAACAGCAACTTCAAAGTCGTAACACCTCTGATACTCGTAGTTCTCTAAAAAATAACGAAAGTTCATTCCCCATAAGTCATCGTCATGACCTATTGAAAAGATCGTTTCGAAAAAAAAATCGACGATAAAAACTCCGCGCGCGCTCGACAGTTTTTTTGGGTGTTACAATCCCTTAATCGCTCAAATAGGTCCTTCAAACTGCTCAAATGGTTCTTAACATCTCAGTGTTTATGATCCAGTCATCTAATTAGACATTGATTCTGCAATAAGTAATTATATGTCTCCGACCTTCGATATCCTGAGTCAGCATACCTCCCACCGCTTGTTTACTTGCATCAGTGTGGATGGCCAAGTGTTGTTCGAAATCAGGTTGTATGAGCACCGGGGGTTCTGTAAGTATTTTCTTGATATTTTAGAATGCTTGTTGACATGTGGGAGACCATTCGCAAGGGATTTCTTTGTGGGTCAGGCGTCTAATCCAAAAGTTTAATTGACTGAGTGCTGGTATGAAAGTCTGATAAAACTGAACCGTCCGATAAAACGCCTGACTTCCTTTACATTGTTAAGGACGGGGTAATTAATCATAGGTGTAACATTCTTTTTTGAAGACCGTAATCCCAACTCATGAACAGAAATCCCAAGAAATTCCACATTTTTCCGTAAAAAGCTGGATTTTTCGAAATTTATTTTCAAGTTATATTTCTGTAAACATTCGAAGACCTAGAGAATAATAATAATTATTAACTGGAGATACGTCTCCAAGCATAGGAATAATTTTTCAATTGAAAAATAGAAGGAAAAATTCTGCGAACCGGATTCGAACCAGGAACCTCGACTATCATGGCCGATGCCTCTACCAGTTGGGCTTTTTTTCCGTCTCCCATTGGGCTTTCAACCGTGACAACTTGGTTGTGTTTAAGACACCTTGAGAAAGCTTAGCTGTCCGTGGTGTCCGCGATAGCCCAACTGGTAGAGGCATTGGCCATGATAGTCGAGGTTCCTG
>JAHWFO010101283.1:446192-464797 GCA_023313115.1 Rhysida immarginata | reverse complement strand
GATAGCCCAACTGGTAGAGGCATTGGCCATGATAGTCGAGGTTCCTGTTTCGAATCCGGGTCGCAGAAATTTTTCTTCCATTTTTCTATTGAAAAATTATTCGAAGACCTTTTCGAGAATTCTTCGATTTGAGGCCACGTCTGGAGTTCCACTATAATATCGTCTCCAGTGTTCTATGGTCGGGTCAAGCACTTGATCAATAAGGGAATGCAACCAATTACAGTTTTTCTAAAGTACGATGGATGCGTTCGTAACTTCTACTTTCATGTAAGCATTCAATTCTTTAATGACTAAAACATTGAGTAGATGCTGTGGGAACCGACGCATATACAACGTGGCAAGCAATTAATTCTTTTGAGCAGCTTCCATGTTCACACTCTTCCGTATTTCCTTAATATTATCGTGAATATTCTTTTCGACTCTTTCGAAAGAACTTATGCATTCATTCCAAGAATATCAACTTCCTTTATTTATCTGTCTTCAGTCTTTGATTCAACACAAAACCATCAGTTTTATCTTTAGAAAAAAAAACCAACTTTCCGTAATGTTCCCGTTCTGAGCAACGTACAATACATAAAAAAATGGGTGCTTTCACGCTCGAAGGCTAGGTGCTAAACCAAAGAACTGACTTTTAAATTGATTCGGTAAATCGCATAAACACGATTAATTGTTTGACAAAAGAGTAAAATACTCCATACGCTAGTCTTTAGAAATAAAAAACTGTGCTTTATTCTTTTTATTACTAATCGTATGCATAAATTTTCCTATATTGTCTGCTTTTAATTTGTTCTCCCAAAGTCAATATTTTTAACATTTCCAGTGAGTACCATTTCTTTCGGTGCAAGACTCCACTATACACAATATAAACTGGGTTTTATCCTTAAACACTATACTCTTAGTGTTCTACATATTACCTTGTCTTCTGTTCATTAAGTTCGTAATACATATGCTCAGGGAGGTCGGGGTCGACCTTTTCGACACAGTTTTATTCAAAAATAAAAAAACCACTTATGTTCGTATTTTACTTAATGCAGAATATTCAAATGCAATAATCATTAACATATCTTTAAATCATCTTCACGTTCATTAAACGGTTCATTCAAAATTTATACCGCCATGCAAAATTTCATTTAATTACAAAGACATACCACTAACAGTGATTTTGACGTCGTTCTTATATACTCTCCCGGTAAGGAATAAATCTAAATCACATATAGTTTTCTGGCCTTAATCATATCTCTTTTGTAGTTTATCATTTACTTCTATAGTTTCTAGTTCAGATATTCTGTCTGCTAGCGCACAGTTACAACTTAATCAACAGCTCGGCGTCTTGGGTCTTGGGGGGGGGGGGGGAGACGTATATTCGGGGATCAGGTTAATATGGTTAGTATGAGGTAGGACTATCGATTAAATACTTAATTTTCTTAGTTTCATTTCAGGGGATCATCTATTAAATTACTGTTGAATTCCCTCGAACGGAGCTTTTTTCAAGGTTTTCGAAACCGTCTTTGGGTTTCTGCGTTGCTCCTGGCATCATTGTTAGATTCCTACCCTTCCAAATTCCATGCGCTGACATTGTGGGCTGGATATCTTCAAATCTATTCGAAACGAAAAGGAACACTGCAGAGTGTTTTCAATTATAAATGTTATGCCCAAAAATAACTGCTACCTTACCGGATTCGCAGTTATTTTTATCATCCTGGCATGGCTATCCATTAGGTCGTTTCCTCATTCGCTCACGTTCTACATAAACCTAATTTCTGTGTTAGAGTTGCCTTATAATCCAATTTCTCGTTATTTATCTAACTTAGAGGTCAAACAATTTAAATTTCATGAGTCTAAAATCTCGGCTTTGACTGGGTCCGCGAGACCTGTTGAGTTCTTTATTTTGGCTCCCTTATGTTCAGGAAGACTATGTCTTGAAGAACATGGCTTTCTTCTCACTGACGCCATTCGCTCCTTCACCCTTTGCTTACTTCAAGTCACAAAAAAAAACTAATCTCAACATTCCTTCTAACAAAGCTTACAAGGTTTTTCATTCACGTGTCTATTGTCATCGAGAGAAACAATCGTTTAGATTTCTTTGATTTATCTTAACAATTGACCTTGTGTCTTCTACAGTACATTTTAGTATTTTCTGTAACCAATTCTATTTAATTATATTCTATTTAATTTCTCTTTTTTTCCTGCAGATTGAAGAACAGCAACTTCAAAGTCTGATACTCGTGGTTCTCTAAAAAATAACGAAAGTTCATTCCCTATAAGTCATCTACATGACCTACAGAAAATATCATTTAAAAAAAAAACGACAAAAATTCCGCGCGTGCTCGAAATTTTTTGTGGGATTTACAATCCCATAATCGCTCAAATAGGTCCCTCAAACTGCTCAAATGGTTCTTAAACGTCTCAGTGCTCATGATCCACTCATCTAAATAGACATTCATTCTGGACTTTAAACCTCTAATAATAAAATCAGCTGTTCGCTCCCAAAGCGCTGGCGCATTATTCAAACCCATTGGTAGGCGCCTGATCACTCACGTTTCCCATTGATCACTGAAAATCCTGTCTTTTCGGTATCACTGATTTCCAAATGAAAATAGCTTTGGTTGGCATATAAGACAGAAAAAAATTTCCATTTACCCATTTGAGAAAGAGATTCAACTATCAATGGAATAGGGTAAGTATCAACTTTAGTTAGTGCATTCAATTTACGGTAAACAACCACAAAACGGTAGGTCCCATTCCTTTTCCTAACCAATAGTGCTGGCGCTGCCCAATGCGATGTGCTTGGACAAATAATTTCGTGTTTCAACGAATCATCCACCATTTTGTTAATAATTTCTCTTTGTGAGTAAGGAATACGATAAGGCTGCTGCGCGATCAGGCGTGCATCTCCCGTATCAGTTGTATGATTAGTCAATTTACACTTCCCCAGATCAAAATCAAATAGAGAAAAAACATGAATATTCCAATATTAATTTTTCCAGAGCCCTCCTCTTTTCAAGATCTAAGTGTTCTAACTTAAAGTACTAAAAAATTCATCAAAATTTTGCTCTGTGCTCTCATCAATGGTGTTAATAAATTCCACTTCTTCCTCCTCAGCGCCAAATAATTCTTCTAATATCTTCCCCTTTTTTACGGTTAACGTTTCGCCTGAATATTTCATCCAGCGGACTGATATTGTGTTAAATTTTCAATTTTTAGCCCTGTATCAATTTCCTTAGGTTCTAATATGCTCATTCTATTTTCATGAGATTATTTTGCTTCAAATACCACTTCACAACAGGGAGGAAGAGTAACCTGCTTTTTACAAAATACTGGAATCGCCTCAAAATGTTCTTTAATAGCTGTTATGCTGCAAGCACTTTTCGTAGCCTGACCCCTTTGCCATATGCTTTCAAACGGAATTTTCTGAACCTCATCGTGCAACACAGCATGGTAAAAATCAATAATGAATCCATACCTAAGAAGCATATTCCGTCCCAAAACAGCATGATAAGTAACATCACTTCTCCGATGCCAAACATAAGTAAATTCGTAATTTCATTCACTAAAATTATTATCAAGTGAGCAAGGACCTTCAGACTTAAAATTATGCCCCGTGACTCCTACTAATTTTATGTCGGGTCTTCTAGCAACTTTTCCTGAATAACATTGGCTTTTAATACTCCTAAAATGATTGCAACAATTAAAGTTACTTTTGATCCGCTGTCCAAAAGAAATATAGTTAATGACACTGCCTTTCCTGAAACAATTAACTCCTTCGGTTCCACATCCCTGTTATTGAATGCGCTCTATCATGCGCTTTTTAAAATCATTGTCATTGGTGATACCTGCCATCGCTTGATCGTGTCTACAAAAAAATTGCGTGCTACCACTTAGCTTTATTTTAACCAAATTTAATTTATGATTTGGGTCTTAAGCGCATAATTCGCTTATTTCATCCAATGTTTGAGAAAAAAATCCCGGATCTGTGGATCCATCAAAATATGGAAGTTCACACGCCAATGCAAAGAATGCTTGAGCCATTTTCTTTATGAGAAAAAAAAACAATAAAACGATAAATCTTCACCCTCAGGTGGTCCTCCTAGGTCTTCAATTCAAATTTCTCAATTTAACGGATTTCAAAGTTTTATCCGCCGTTTTAAACAAAATTTTATGGCTCGAAAAAAGAATCCTGTCGAACTGTAGCCACTGTAAGGTCTGCCCTCGTCTTAACTCCTTAATTGTAAAAGTATCAACCGTGAGCCAGCGATTGTGCCTCTAATGTGAGTTTGGAGATTTGCAGTCATGATGTGCCACTGCCTAAAGGCAGAATTTTGAATGATCATGGACGAATGAGTGGTTAAGATTTAATAAGAAACCCACATTAAGATTCTCCACATTTACAGGCATGGCCCAGGAAAGGATCAAATAAAGAATGACTCAAGATCTTTTGTCTAACTATATAATAAATCAATTTATTCATATGAGAAACAATTAAAGTAAATGATATTTAAATAACCTTCGACCTCTCTACCAGGGTTGGAAAAATGAAGTAAATAATTAAAACAATTGATTTGGTCATAATAAAAGAATCTCAATAAAACTGGCATTAAGTAAAATGCAGAAAATAAGCATTACAAAATTAACTCATAAAATGTATGCCTCAAAAGATAAAACAATCTTTGAACTTAAGCATAGATTTAGCGAAGGAAAACTCGTTAACTAAACAATTGAATCAAGTGGAATATAATAATGGCAATGTAAACCCCATATAATGTAATAGCAAAGAAAAATGCTTTAAAATAGCCAGGGACTGAATCAAGGTCTATAGCTCACGTACTCAAAACGGAACACCAACATCAGCATGGTGATGGCTGGATAATGGGCGTGGCAGGATATCTAATTTCGGTCATATCTCGTCTACTTCATTAGTCTGAAAATGAATACTGCGACAGGGCATCTCAGGAGAAGGGACAAAGACTAACTGGTCTATGTTAACACGGGGGCACTGCGAAAGAAAGTCAACATTACAAAAACTTCGTTAAATCGAGCAAAAATAAAAGAAAAACTGATTGCAACTACTTAAATTGAAGGAAATGTTAAAATAAATGAATTTAAGTGTTCCCTCTCATGCTGGGTGTGCAATACTGGACATTTGGAAGCAGTGGGTTCTGCAGCTAACCAAGAAACTAAGTCCCAGTCATCGATGCTTACGCCCATGACAGCCTACACGAAAAGGGCAAGAATCAGGAAAAAGCCACTGATGGTGCAACTGCCAAGATCATCTATCCCAGATCGAGAAATTCTAAGTTTCCTCGTACGGCCGGGATTCGAACATCCGACCAATCACGATCGAGTGACGTCGCGCAGGTCATCCAAGATGCCTCAAAACTGGGATCAACCGGATCAATCTGCCTGGATATCTGGAACTCTGATTCCAGCACCTAATCACGCATGGCCACTTGTTAGGATTCAGAAGGTCCCAGAGAAATGCCGAGAGGTAATAGGGCTGTTGAACTAGGTCCGAACTAGTAGAGTGTGGAGGAGGAAAAAGTATTCTATTTTAAGTGTAACCAACCACTCAACCCATCGGCTGGACCTGATTCAGATAGCTGGACAATATATATGTCAAAAGACATTGAGATGACAAGAAAAGAAAGGGAGCAAACGCTCCGTTCCCAGAAAAACAGGCTAAATTGCCTAGAAAGAGGAAGCAACAATTAGTCATGCTTCATTCAAGGCCATAAAATTTCTCAACAACTAAACAAAGAGATTTCAAAGGATCTCTTTAAAAATTCTTTCTTTCTCAGATATAAAGAAAGCTGAACTCATTTTAGGAAAAGTTTAAAAGAATATCAGATGCTTCCAGCTACCGCATAAACTGCTGTTTATAAATGTCAATAGAAAAAGTACAATAAAAAAGTCCCAAATGCATAATAAATATATGCATAAGTGAATTATAAATCATTCGTAAAGTTAATTAATGCCTGTATAATGTCTGAACTATTACAGAGCAATCTGGGGTATACATTCTACGGAAAATACGAGAAACGGGAATTCTAGGTGATATACCGTGACTGTATCTAAACTCTTCTTCAGTTGGCTCACCACTGCGGAGCATCACCAGTTACTTTAGATTAGAAGCTTTTATATCCTCTTGCTCTGTTCGAAACTCCAGTTGTTCAAATTTTTCAAATGCCTGTATAGCTATTTGTTTTAGTTGCAGGATTTCTCTGATCGTTACTCATGCTTTCACTTTCCTTTTCAGACACACAAATTTTTGGCAGATGTCTAGACGTTCGATAGGGAAGTCAAGAGCGGTTGTCTGGAACCTTTGCCTTATCAATAGACGCTGCTTTATTAATGTTTTGTCATTGCATCATCATTTTATGCTCATTATTAATAATTCTTGAAAACAAACCTGCAGTCGTAGCATTATCAACATCTCAGTTTGCAAAATACACACATTAGCACAGAAAATAGTCGAAATGTATTTTTATGAAATGTTTATATCTAGTGTGCTACTAAATTAGCTAGGTAATAACCCCACACGTGGCTCGTACTGTTTTTAAGATTAAATTTTGCAATATCTTAAAAATAAACACATTAAATGTTTAGAAATAATAGTGTAAAAATTCTTAATGAAAATTCGAAAAAAAAGTTTTTCTAAAGGCTCACAATGGATGGATCTTTTCAAGGATGCCACTGCTCGTCTAAATATTTTCCTACTCACGTAATCTTACTTTAGTTGCCTTGTATTGTTGGTCATGAGATATTTCTCATTAATAGGCTTTGAATAATAATTAGCCATGAATATCGATTTTTTATCAATAATTATTATGTTTTCGAAATCTGATGTAGACATTGACCTTCCTCATGCTTTGGAGGTGAAGTATGCAAAATTTCATCAATATCGGAATAAAACTGTAAATTTGGATACGAAACAAACAAACAATCAAACAAACCCACAAACAAACAATCCCACACATAAACATCCTACATAAACATAGATTTTTGGAAACGAACACTTAATCATCGCATTATCAGCACCTCAATTTCCAAAATTTACACATTCTCACAAAATATAGTCAAATCTATTTTTGGTCACTTAATTTGTGGATTTCTCTTTAAACACTATGTGGTTAGATTTATCGTCTTTGAAATAAATACAATCGTTGGATTAAGTTTCTGAACTAGTTTACTAATTTTAATTTCTTGCTTAGTTATGAAATATCTTGTGGATCATGCAATAAGTGCTACATAGGTCAGACTCAGCGTAAAAAATACAAGTATTAAAGAACACTACTCCCCTGTTAAAATAGCAATAACATTAATTCTACCTTTGCAGATCATGTCTTAAAAACAAGACAATTTTGATAAAAACGCCTTCAAAATTTTACTCACTATAAGGCACCCGAAATTACTTAATCTTGTTGAATCCCTGGAAATCATAAATAAGCCTCCCAAGAACTCCCTAACTTAGACCGTGTTCCTATGGATGTCCTTGATTGGTTTTTTATCTACAGATTTCTCACCTAATCACTGTTTTCTTTTGTTTATTTAGTATATATTATTTCCTAACTTTTGTAAACATGAACTATTTTGTGAGCTGTCCCTGTGCAGTGGGTGGGGGCTAGGTAATGATGTCACTGCTGGTGTGCTTCTTGGCAATGGGGGTCGTTTTGAGGATGTAGAAGGTGGTTTGTAGGAAAAGGTGATTTACTGTGTGTAGTTGTTGCGCATATGGTAACCACGTGAGTTTATTTTGCTTCTCATCTTCTGGGTTACATTCCTTCCCCTCTATCTTTGAATGACTTTTTGTTGACTGGTCTTTGGCAGCTCTCTTACTTTCTCTGTGCTCGTTGCAAGGAGTCAGTTTCTGGTTTACCACGCTGACAAAGAGGGCGTATTCCTCGAAAAGTACATACATGCATTGAAATTAATTTGTGGAAAAGTGTTTTCCATTATTTTTATTATTTTTACATCTACAGTTTCGTGACCAGATTACTTTATACATTAAAACTCTTAGAATTAATCCAGTAAAAATTGTAAATGAATAATCGAAAGAAATTCTTTAAATGCTCACAATGGATGGACTTCTGCAAGTAAGCCACTTCTAGCCCAAATAATTTCTTAAACACATAATCTTACTTTAAGTGTGCATTTGATGTTGTCGCAATTCCCGATCTTCTCTCGATGTCTTGAAGCAAAAACTATTCTTCACTTTGCATAGTAGAGCATAGTCGATTCTTCTCTTCACTTGCTGATCATTTGCTGAATACAGCACGGAGCAATAGGAGTGCTTTCTCTGTCGTCTTTCCACTCTTTCTCACTATCTTCTAACTCACCATTATTTGCAGTTACTGATCATTTTTAAAGATTTACACGAATTTGTTTAGTACTAAGTACTCTTTTCGAAGAAAAGTCTGAATAACAGGACTTCTATGCATTGCTACAAGTTGAAACTTATGTATTTTGCACAAATTTTGCCTTGCATTGTTTGTCATGAGATGCATAATGTTGAAAGTTCCATAGTGTTCGTGCATTGTGTGTTGACACCATTTTTGATTCCTATTGTTGCACAAAATTTTCCTTCCATTGTTGGTCATGAGATATTTATTACTGGTCCGTGCAGAGTGTTAGTTGCACAAACAAGCTTCCTTCTTTATATGTATAGAAGATAGATACCCAGGCAAGCAAAAAATTTAATAATATCAAAAAATAATGAATCAAAGTTAATCTTTAAAAAAAACTGGCCCAAATAATTTTAACTGCTGGAAGTCAGATAATGTAAAGGGGAATAATTTGATGGAAGAAACACTCGAACACCTTACTATTTCACCAAAAAATATACTTGACAGAAGTATTTTAAGATCTGCAATAAAAATAATTTTTTTATTTAAAAAAGTTTCCCATTTGAATAGTAGAATACTCTACTTTAGCAGAATGGAAACCATTATCAATAAGGTTACCTCAACTTAACCAGTCAAGATTGGAGTATAAGTATGCTTGTTTACAGATATTCTAAATTGCTCAAAGTAGACTAATCTCAAGACATTGAAAGGAAAAGCCATATCACCTAACCTAGACTCCTTTTCTCATACAGCAAAAAGCATACAACCAATGCAAATATTAAAGAATGCAAATAACCATTTATAGACCAGAATAGGATCTAAATTGATCCTGGTCATGACACCAAATGTGATTGTGTAAGACCATACTGACTAACAAAATTACCAAATGTGACGAAGTACGATGATCTTCTGTTCAATTGACTAACTTTAAAACAGCACTCAGAAACCGTTTAAGGTTTTAACATTATAGATATAATTAAACTTTTAGCTATTTTTTTCTCATACTGCAAACACCTTACAACCAATGTAAATAATGAAGAACACAACCATTTATAGACCAGAATAGGATCTAAATTGATCCTGGTCATGGCACCAAATGTGACTGTGTAAAACTGTACCGATTAACAAAATTACTGATGACATCAAATGCGACGAAATATAATGATCTTTTGGTCAATTATTTAAGTTTAAAATAGCACTCAAGAAATCGTTGAAGTTTTTAACATTATAAATATAATTAATCTCTTAGCTATTTTTTTTTATTTTCAAATAAAATTAAGTTTTAACTTGAGTTTATGTTTAATAACGTTTTAAGAAAACACTAGGTAAAGGATATTCTCACAACATTAGTAAAGTTAAAATGAAATGAGAAATAAGCATTAATATAGTATAGTGGATTATTAAGTTCTAAATATCGTTTAGAGCAGACATTACATTGTGTTTAATTAAATTTGAAGATAGAAAGCTGATGATAAATCTAAATCATAAGCAGGTGCATGCAGCTATGGTGTTTTGCAAATGTTAATATAATATTTAATTTCCCCAAAGACAATAAAAAAATTGACAATTCATTAAGTCATTACTCATGAGCAATCTTCCCAATAGAAATCTTAAGAAATTGAAAAGAAAACTTAAGATAAAGCTTTAATAAATAAGTGTATGTGAACTATTCACGAACTAATAAAGGCATGAGTATCAATGAAATAAGGTAAGCGAACTGTATTGCTAAGGAAATCAAACTGAGCAGTACATTATCAAAACACAGAAGTCAATTGAAATTAAATGCGTGGCGAACACAACCAAAAGGCTAAATGCTTTCAAAAGAATAAAAGCTAAATTCCAGCAAAGTAAAAAAGATAAATGCACAAAGTGAAATTCTGCATGAAAAGCATTCATATACAGTTGTTTTAAAATGAAATTTATGTAACATTAAGCTTGACAAATCCGTTATATAAATCAAGCAAAAACAAAAAAAATTCATTTAAAAATAAAAATAAAGTGACTACCTTACTCCACCATTTCATAATTGCTAATAGGGGCAAAAATTAAATAAACAAATATATAACCCCTACCAAAAATGGTAAAGAAAATTTGGAAATACATTTTGATTCAAGAAGGAAGACTAGAAGAAATACTATACAAAAAAAAATTAATCGTAAGAAAATTTAGATAGATAAAATGTCTAGATAAGTTTTAGCTTTTAGCCCCAATGGGGTTAGTTTAGCGCACCACAGTTATTAAGTTAATATTAACATTGAAACAGGTGAAGATTGGAAGCTACTTCCGGAGAAGAGAATCTGGCAAAGCCAAATAAAGCTGAAATACAGTCAATCAGGAAGTGTCCATCTCGACAGCAGTGGAGGAAGAAAGAAATGAATTAAAAAAAGCTTAGTTATCCAATGTAGTGAAAACAGGAAATTATCTAACAGAAAATCAAAGTGGAAAATGACAGCTGAGGTGACCAATGAAGATGTAAGTTCCCCTTGGTTGCATCCTGGTAGAGCAGAAGAATAGTGGCAACATTTTCTAATGTTGTTGAATTTATACTCATGGAGCAACAATTTGAAGGCACACCGACTAGCATGTGGTGATATTAGGAAATCACTCTCAAATGCACGAGCAACTTGATGCCATTTATTTTGATTTATCAAAGGGTTTCGATATGGTGCCCCCTCTCAAATTGATCACTAAGTTAAGATGGTATGGGGTTGGGTATTCCTTGCTTGCTTGGATTTCCTCTTATTTATCTGATCGCTCAGCATATATTAAGATGGAAACTATTATTTCTCGTTCTTGTTTTCGTATTTTAAGAGGGTCCCTCATTTTATTTTAAGAGCTGTCTGGGCCGAATACTGTTCGACATCTATGGTAATGATATCTTGGCACTGCTGGGGCCAGGAGCCTTCATGTTTGCAGATTATTTAAAGCTATTCCAGCAGGTTATTACTTGGTCTGATTGTGATATTTTACTGGTCAAAGTTGATACCTTGTCTAAGTTATGCCTAGATAATGGGCAGGTTAATAATAATGGCAAGACTAAGGTTATTACCTTTACTAAGAAAATTAAATCTATTTTATATTCCTATACTGTCAATAAGGCTTGATTGAAAGGGTTGAAAGTATACGAGATTTGAGGGTATTTCTAGACCATAAACTAATCTTTGGTGACCATTTGGACAGATTGTGCAAGGACGCACTATTTAAATTAGGCGTGAAACGTAACCTGACCTCATGCTTTAAGTGTGGCAATTTTTTTATTAAATTATTTATTACCCTTACTATAAAGTCATTCGGTATGGAATAGTAATTTGGGGAATTACATCAAACCATGTCAAGAATGGACTACATAGAGTGCATAATCTATTCGCAAAACTTTATTTTTACTGCTATATTAGAATTAGTATATACTTGTTTTCTCAGATCATGCAAGATTTGAAAATTTGTGATTGTGTTAACATCTTTCAATTTCATATCATTAATGGCAATATTGATAATCTTTTTTGCTTGGCTTTCTTAAAATTTAATTGTAATACATGGTTAAGAAATCGAGAATTTTTTTATACTCCTTGCTTTAATTTTTATTTATTATTCAAAATTTTATCTTGTTTTAACCAACTGCATAATGCTAAGAGTAATATTGATTGTTTTTTACAGTGTCTTTTATATAATTATATAATTTTATCATTAACTTCATTAATTTATACTTATTGATTTTTTTTAATTTGTTTTTTTGTCTTTGTTCTAGGTGCCTTGGTGGGGATTCTTGTGTGACAACAAGCTACCTTTGTCCTCATCTTTGGTAGCAATAAATCAATCAATCAACCCATCCATCAGTATTATAAAAATCCAAAAGTGCCTGAAAAATGCCATCTTAACAAATAATTATAATCTTACTCAAATAATTATAATCACCATAGTTCTATAGAGTGGGGATCCCAATTATAAAGAAGCACTACTTACTCACTCTCTTTTCAAACCCGCTTATTCGTTACGATCGCAGAAGCAGCAGCCATTTAGAGAATCTCCAGCCATTGCCATCTTATGCCATCAGGTGCATATCCTCCCTAGTAATACCCAAGCGACTTGAATCCAGATTCTCCATGTAGTCTAGCCACCTGGTTCTAGGCCGACCCCTTGGTCTCTTACCCACTGACTTGAAAAATAATAACTGCCCAGGAAGAGCAGTTGGCAGTTTTGTCACAAACTTTTAGAGGAGGTATTATGGATGATTTTAAGCAAAAAAGTTCATATGCGTGATTGGCATGATGGCGACCAGAAGTGAAAACGCGAAAATTGACGATACCAATGCAACTGAGACCTCTCAATGTGGATAAGTAGCTGCTCAACACCTAAAGACTCACTTACTGTGTTGCTGTGCCCTCTATCAAGTAGGGTAACATCTACCACACCTCTCAGAAGTCTCATTTCGGCCACTTGTACCAATAATCGTACTCTTTCGGTCATTACCCAAGCCTCATGACCATAGGTGAGAAAGGGGACAAAGATAGATTTGTAGACAGAGAGCTTGGTTTTGTTACCCAGCTCCTGTTTTGTTACCACACGGATCGCCACAGTTTGCAGTCTGACACAGCTTGCTGCACCGAGCATCCAATTTTTTCTCCTTCCGTCCATCACTCGTGAATGCAATCCCGAGATACCATGCTCGACTCGAAGTTGACTTATTTGCAAGCCATAGCAAATAGGCTTCTTTTTTTGCCTTGACAGCTTCTTGGACTTCACCGGTCCACCATGCAGTCTAGTACTCACTTCCCTGCACCACACTCAGCTGGTTACGACCACAGCGCAGTGCAGTCAAAGTAATCACATCAGTTTTAAACAAGTGCCACGCCTCTTCAACAGTACGATGATCACTGGATAGTTCTTTGAAACCTGAAGATATGTTATCTGCAAAGGTCTTCAACACAGCTCTATCCTCCAGTCCCTCCCATTTGATGCGACAAGTGTGTCTGAACTAGTATTTTGCTTGGTTGGCATAGATTCAGGGAACCGCAAAGTGCAGACAACAAGGTGGTGATCAGTTGATAGTTCTGCCCCTCTTCTCCCACGAATATCCAACACTGATCGGAATAAGTCAGCTGAAACGATCAAAAAATCAATCAGTGACTTCTGGTCCATTGCATTCCTGTACTAGGTATACTTATGGCCATCCCTGCACTGGAAGAAATTGTTTGTGATAGAAAGTCTATTGTTGCAACAGAAATCCAACAAGCACCTCCCATCCGCATTTAAGTAGGGATCACCATTGCTCCCAATCACGTCTTTCCGCGTTTGGTCATCAGCCCCTACGTGGCCATTGAAGTCGCCCACCAGGATAACAGAATCTGCACTCCCTCTCTTGGTAAGAGCAGCATAAACCTTATCTAGAAAAAGTGGGTACTCTGTGACTGCATTCGGACCATATGCAATGAATAGAGAGAGAGACCATTTCCCTATCGAAGCCTCAGGTAACACAGTCATCCACCTAAGCGGTTCCAATCTGCAACATAAACTGCCAGCCAGGGACTTGTGAGTATTACCACTCTTGCCTGGGCAGTCACCTTAGGGTCCACACCAGAGTAGAAAAGCTTCCACCCACCTTTTAAGTCCAAGTTCACTATTGGTAGCATTTTGTGACAATAGTAAGTAGCTTAGCCAACAATAACACTGCACATATTTCAAGTCTGGGTATAGAAACAGTCTTCAGCGGTGCTACTCTAGACTTTGCGCAGATAATATTGCAAGGGATGCTTCCATATGAACCGGTCACGTGGACGTACACAACCGCTTTGTAAGCCCTTTCACTTGCATCCGAGAAACCTAACAATCTTATAGAAGATTTTTCTACAACCCTCAAGTGACAAAATGTACGTAGTTCTGATAACTTGCTAAATTCATCTTGAAAAGCATGCCACATTAATACAATAGAAGCAGAGGAGGATCATCCCATCCTATCTTTTCCAGCCACAGAGTTGAAAAAGAAGCTTCGCGTAAAGTATTACTGCGGTACTAGACCTAAAGTGTCAAATAATCGAGCGACCGTAGACCATTTGTTGCGTTTTGTGCAAATAGAGTTAAAAGGCGAGACTTTGAAAAAAAAACGTTTGACTTAGGGTCCCAATGCATGCCCAAAATTTTCAGCACACTATTATCATCTGAAAAAGCTATATTATCTGACAGGCAGTGTAACGAGGATATGTGAGCTAACAAATCAGAAGAGTTTGACGACCATTTGTGTAAGTCAAATCCGCCTGTCTTAAAGAGGGAACTCAGTTGATCCGCACTAATTTTTGCCACGTCCAGCGTCGCAAGACTATCAACCAAATCGCCCATATATAATCGTTGACGGATAATTTTTGACGCAAGAGGATAATTAAGTTCCTCATACATGGCCAATTGTTTTATTGCGCGCATAGCAAGATAGGGACTTGACCACAGACCAAAGCAGACGTGATTAAATTGATATGCAGAGACCGGGGCAAACTGAGGGAAACGATATAACATTTTTTGAAATTTTCCATGCTCTTCTGCGACACTAATCTGCAAATACATTTCTTTCAAATCTGCGCAAAATGCGATATGAAATAAACGAAAGTTTAACAGAAGCATAAACAAATCAGACTGCAAGTTTTGTCCCGCATACAAAATGTCATTAAGGGATCACGTAGAATCAGTTTTAGTACTGGCATCGGGCACAATGCGTACTTCAGTCGTCAACTTATCTTCTCTTACTACAGGATCATGAGATATAAAATAACCAATATTACTATCTGGAACAGAAGAAAGGTAGCCCTTGTCAATATATGTTTTAACAATTTCATTGTAACGCTCATACAGAGTTTCATCAGACTTAAATTACTATTTCAAATTGCCTAATCTGCGCTCGGCCATTGTTCGGGAATTTCCTAGCCTAGCTGGACTCTACTTAAAAGGTAGAGAGACAACATATCTGCCACTTTCTTCACGCGTAGTTGTTGCTACATAAATTATTTCGCAACAAGCATCAGCGGGACTTAAAGATTTAGACTCAGGGAGTTCCTCTAATTCCCAAAATTTTGTTACTAACTTAATAACCGGGGTTTCAGTAGTTAAAAAGAACGAAAGCAATATCTCACTTCTTGCAATTGTGGGGACATTGCCCATTAAAACATAACTCAAGAGAGTTCCTATTGCTGTGGAAAGGTAGCTAACAGGGGGAGTCACTTTCTCGGTTGAAAGCAGTTGGGCAAACAACTGTGCGCCTAATACCAAATCTATACTACCCGGGGTATTCCAAAGGGTATCAGCTAACCATAAATGTCTTAGATACGAGAGATGGTGAGGATTAACATCAATGGTAGGAAGCTCCTCTGATATCCGTGGAATAACCAATGATTCAATGTCGAATTGATTGTCATTGAATCTTGAATTATTTTTCAAGTGAACCCGTCCCATGACTGCCTCTTAGGTTTCGCCTATTCCTCTCAACATAGTATTCGTAGAAGCTAATAGAGAGAGTTTCAACCTTTTACAGCAACTTAGAGATTAAATGGCTCTGTGAACTGCTATCTAAGAGGCAGCGCACCCTATGCTGCCGCCCGTGTGAATCATTGACAAATACGCAAGCCGTGGCAAGCCGTATAGTTATGGACACTTCTGAAGATACATTGAAACATTCTGTGATAGTATTACAAAGCGACACCGCCGAAGCGCTAACATCAACAGAAGCAGCATTCCAGGTTGATGCCTGATTAGCATTATACGGACCCATTGGAGAATGACATGGAGCTTGAACTTGCTCTGAATTATTCGAAATGCAATAAAGAATGATGCCTCGCATTACCTTGTTTACAACGGTGAATTGATTGGCTCGCTTTAAAGGTGTGCCTTCGGCTTAGACAGTTTGTACACAATCCATTTTTTCGAGCAAAGGAAAATCTGGAATTTGTATCCTTTTAATTCGACCAATTATTTCATTGCCGATGGTTTTTTCGGAATAATTTGGAACAAAGTTCGAGTCTAACAGTATCTCTAACAGATTTCTTTCATCCAGAACAGTCGATAATTGAATTGACTTGTGATCAACCTCTGGAGCTAATGATAGAAATTTTTCCTGGGATCTAGGCACTACGGTTGCTGAGGAATCCTGTAGATTACATGCAAGTTTGTTCAGCTCATCAAGGTCACGCATTATACGTTCGATTCTTGCCTTAACAAGCTTGAGTTTGGTTGCATCTGCCATGTTAAAGTAAAAATGGCTCCAAATAAATTCAGTTCTACATATGGCTCGAAGGACCAATAATTTATGGAGCTGCGGGCAGCGTAAACCCAATGTGACTTATCAGTTATTGTATCAAAGTTGAAAAAGATGGTAATACTTATCATTCCGTTCAGAGCGGGTGGGACGACGTGAATGTGTCTTCAAAGCAGCTGCGGAATACTTAGGTGAAGTTGATGCGATGCTTGGATCTCATGAGAATGGTTTGCCACGGAGAGGTACTTCTGCCGTGGCAAAGCTAGGGCGGAAAAAAAAACGCGAGATGGCGGAGCTCTTGAACATATCAACAAAATAAAAACAACACTGTTGTCCAGGGCAAGATCCATGACAACATTAACAATAGTATATTGTTTTTAAACAAACAGGACGCTTTGAAGGTCAAGTATGCAAAATTTTATCAAGATCAGAATAAAACTGTAGATTTGAATAAAAAAAACAAACCCACAAACAAACATCGTTTTTTATTTACATACAAGACTAGCAGAGGACCCTCCGTTTTTCGGGATAATTATGCTTATAGGTAAACACACACACATACACACACACACACACACACTCACACACACTGTAACATACCAAAAGTTGCTAGTAAATTAAATTTTACCCTTGTCGAAGATTTGCGGAGATATTTTGTGTATTGATCTTTGTTACCTTCTGAACTTTTGACAACAAAGAAAACGGATACTATTTGTTGCTTTGTTACGTCGTCCTAACTAATGACCTTTGTTGGAAGTGCGTGTAGAAGGGACGAGGAGTTGACGAAGCGTTTCCAAGGAAGTGAGTCGCCACCCTGAAGATGTTTTCGGATCCGGGCTCTTTGGGGAGGAAAAACGCTTCTTAGTGTTAGAGATGATCAGAAGCTACGAGGAAATTTCGTCTCCAGTATGGATTGGGAAGGAACTAAGTCGCGAGAAGAACAGATTTTCCTAACTTGAAAGAAAATGGCGTCAACGATCAGTGACTGAAAACTACTTGGCGATATGGACGATTTCAAAGAGAAATCATCTGGTAATGGTAGATTATTTGGGCCAATTTAATCCGATTATGAATGAATTACTGTCTCTGCTTTCCTCTTTTCTTCCTGCCTATAGATATTGTGGATTGACTTCCCGACGCATCGCCTGTCGGATTGTGGATTGACTTTCTTCCTTGCACTCCAGGAAGTCGACCATCAATAAAAAGAGTGTGCGGAAGGTATCAATTCTCCATGATTCGCGGCGGTCCCTTTATTAATCATACTAACTTTTCCTGATTTAGAAACATTCCCCCTCCCCTCCCCCCAATTTCTTACCTTTTCCCCCGTCGTTCTTCTTCCACCTCCAAAAGCCTTCCAGCGATTCTTCCTGACTTCCCGTGCTACTCCGAACCGAGACGGAGTCAGGAGACGTCTTCCAACGGGCCTAATGGACTCTCGCTTAATCTTAATTTCGAAATCTGAACTTAATTCTGTTATGGGATAATTTAAGGTAATCGGGAGTAGTCCAAATCACGCAAAAGATGAAAGAAGAAAAGAAAGACTCGAATTAACTTAATCGGGAATGCAGGGGTACCTGATTTGGATAGTAATTCGCGGAAAAAAAATAGATTTACCTGATGTAAAAGAATAACCATTACCAAAAATTATTTTTTATTCCTTTATTTGTTTTCAGAGGACACGCGGCGACAATCATTAATTTCTCTAAAAAGTATTTTTGATGAACATGCAATTACTTATTGGTCAGTCTAGACGCTGAGATAAAATGCTAAATCAATTGTAATTTAATTTGTTTTTTTTTAGAGAGAACATTAAATAGCCCAGTCTAATCCGACTTTTGTCTCTGAGTTCTCAATTCATTTTAACAATAATAATCATTGCCTATTCGTAATCCTTTAGATCACCATCCCTTCTATAAGAGGGCATTTTACTCCTTTACTCACCTGACTGCTAACGAATGTTACAGTAATCCCTACAACAGGTGTCACAAAACACACACACACACACACACACACACACACACACACACACACACACA
>JAHWFO010101283.1:401251-446182 GCA_023313115.1 Rhysida immarginata | reverse complement strand
ACACACACACACACACACACACACACACACACACACACACACACACACACACACACACAAAAAACACGCATACTTTTCCACGTATTGAAAATCGTCTAAACGCTTGTTATGTAGCTGAAGGAAGATACGTATACCTCGTTGCCTCATCGAGAGAGACTGCCCTATCTATATCGTCTATTATATCATTTCCTGTTCATTATTAGTATTTCTTGGAAACGAATATTTTGTCTTTGCATCATCATTTTATGTTCCTTGTTATAATTCTTTGAATAATTTTGTGCTCATTGTTGTTGGTGAATTGCGTGTTGACACCATTGTTGGTACCTATTGTTGCACAAACTTTGCTTGCATTGTTGGTCATAAGATATATATTGTTGGTCCCTGCAGAGTGTTTGTGAATTGCGTGTTGATGCCATTGTTGATACCTATTGTTAAAAGTTAACGTGTATGTTGAAATTCACGTCTCAAAGCACTAAGGAATTAATTTTTCTAAGAAGGGTCTCCACGCAAAAAAAAGGAATGTTATCATTTTTTTACAATAAAACAGGTAAAATTGTAGACGTGTTGTGGAAAAAAGTCATTTTCACACGAGTTTGGTTCATTAACATTTGTCAGTTCACTAACACATGTTAGTTCCTTTATACCTGTTAGTTTCCAAGTGTTCTCAGATTGGAGTTCTGCTGTGCGAGTGGCGGACTCTCACCCTATTGTCATCACTCCGTCTGTCTTTCAGCAGAAAAAAGTTGGTGTTTTTCGCAAGTGAATGGCTCGTGGTAACGCTCGCTGTGGTTGATGGTTCTAGGCGAATGCCCGCATTCTTCACTTGATCAGGTGTAGCTCTCCTTAGCAGTGGGGGGGGGGGGAGTTACTTGTGGGTAGTTACTCATTCACTGCAAAAGAGTTCATGACAAATTTTCTATTTCTTTTGACCAACCGTTTACCCCCAAACTTAACATACCTTTGAGGAACTCTAAGATAATGGTTCAAGTCAACTTATCATAAAAGACACACTAGTTAGGTATTAATGATCCCATAAAAGACAATGCAGCTTTTTGTTTATAAAAAACACTTATTGGGCAAGAATAATTAAATATAACGTAGCTAAATATAATGCTGGCATGTAATGAACGATTTAAAAAATAAGAGAAAGAATGTTGTTTTAAGACTGTGGTCAAACTAACGCATCTCAACGCAAAAATTTCGACACTGTGTTTGGTGCTAAAGGGAAGGATATACATTGAAAATGGGAAAAAGATAAAAATTGAAATGATATAAATGATATAAATTGAAAATATCAATACATGGATAACACAAATTGTTGATTTAAATTAAAAGTGTTAAAATAATTTCCTTTGATTAGAGAAAATGTATTTTCCGTTTCTCCAACCGCTTTTTAAATTTCAAGTTCGCATTGCTAGCGCAAGAGGCAATAAAAAAACTTTCCGGTTTTCAGATGTGCACAAAAGAACTTCGTAAAATCTTAATGAAACCGTTGGCAGGGCAATTTTTTTTGTAAACATGGATATTCTGGATCAGTCAGCTCAAGGTGCATCGCTCAAACTAGAAGACGAGGCATCTAAATCCTCCTCCTGCTGAGGGTCACGTGGCTGCCTTCTTCCTCTCCTCTGGTTGAGGTCATTCTGTCTCCATAATCATAGGTCACCAAGTTAATAAAATACAGACAACTTAACCTAAATAAGTGCAACGCAGGCCTAGGGTTCTATTCCTCAGGTCCTTCTACAAAACCTTTAGAAAAGCAGACTCAAAAAAATTCAGTACAAGAACTCTGGTGCGTTTAATTTTTCACTTTTAATGCCATGATTTCTGAGTGGCAGTGCCTAACCCATCGGTCTTTCAGCCACAATCACATAATGCATTGCATGCTTTACAAAAGCAAAAATCTCTAAGCAATTATGTAAATTATACACAATATCTGCCACTAAATTCTTATAAATAGGAAGCTGTCTAAATACTTCGGTTAATTATCAACAGAAGTGATGTCAGCAAAATGTCTTAATAACTATAGAATTTCATATCTAAAATAAAGAAGCAAACGAAAAAATATTTTTTTGAATGGTTCCACCAAGTAAAATGATTTAAAACACCAAAATATTCAAAGAAGAAAAATTTCTTGATTTTTTCGAAAACGTACCTAAAAATCAATAACTAAATTGCTTGAACAATTCAACAGCTAGCATACTTCTCTTAAATACATATTGTTTCTTAACATCTGGCAATAAATTTCCAGCAAATAATTACTATAAACACAGAATTTCAATATTCCTATATCTTTTATAGTCAGGGGGAGAAGTCAAAAAAATCCACGCGCATATCTATCATCTCTTAGACTTACCTAGCTTAATAACACTTAATAATATACTTGGTCCTAAACCTCATGCAAGAATCAAGGCAAAATAATCTTTTAACCTCTTCACAACCAGTGACGACATGCGTTCATCAAGCTAAGACCCTCCGTTCAATACCATGACGAACATGCATTCGACAATTTCAGCTATTAACTGTATTAACTAAAAGAATATGTAGTTTTTCACGAATGAAACAATAAAATTATTTGGAACAGTTTAGTCTTTTATGGTCCATTTTCCTGTTAATAAATGGAACCGATGCATTTATTTTTTGATTGCTTATTTTAAGGCTTTTTCCATAAAAAAACCCTTGTTTATTTCAACACCTTTGTACATCGTCTTTGCATTGTTTCAAAAGTGTTTTTGCTTCTTTTTTGTAAAAAAAAATGGATGATTATGATTATGTCGATGCAAGTAGTGATGCCGAAGATCCTGAATGATTAGTAAATACTCCTACGGCCTTGGAAGTATCCTAAAAAAATTTAACCTGGTCGTAACGAGTTTAAGAGTGCAGAACAAAGTTCAAAAAGAGAAATATCAACTAATAGTTCAAAGTCAAATAATTCTTTGTCACGACTTCATCATTCTTTAAGTTTAGCGCTCAAGGCATGATCAACGAAACTCATCCCCTCCTAGCAACTGTGGTGAAGTAAGGGGAGAGTGGGGAAGAGAGGTGCATTTTAACCCTAATTATAACAATAACTCCTGTTTTCACTTTCCTCCTCACTCGCAAAAGAAAAAACTAGAATTATAGCCTTTCATGGCTTCAAAGCTCTCTTAGGTCAATCGCTACGTCTTCATAAAACTATGATTTCAATCCATGCCAATTTCCTTTCTTTAATGAATCAGACAAAAAAAGGTATGGTCATACTCTTCCAATGCAATGGTGAACTTAGCAGCTTACCTCTAGCCCAACACTAAAGATTGATTCAGACCTTAAAACTATAGATTGATTCAGAAAAGATCTTGGTAAATAATTTCTTCCCTAGATTCACATATAGGACATGACGTTTCGGGAACCATGCTCCACCAATTTCGTTACTAAAATAAATTGATGTAACAATACAAAGTACCCAACTGATAACACCATAAATACAAAGGCACACTTCTGACTCAGGAAAACAGAAGTCAGTAAATAACTTCATATTAAGAAAATACACAAAGGAATAGTAATTGAACTGTCTCTTTAAATTCCACCTTTTATATGACAACAACTCTGGCTATTATTAAATATAATTCCTTTCTTTGCCGTCAAGTGAGGGGCTTTATTTGCGATGGTTTGTCGGCTAATACGGCAAAACAAAATAGGAAATGAATGCAAGGTACAAGTAAATACAGTGAACAATTGACTTGGCACCACGGACCCTCCCAGCTACAACAACAGCTGAGTTAAAATCAAAGAATGTACTTAAATCAAATTCAAAACAGCAATCGCTACACTTCCAGTGAACAGACAAAGAAAAAAAATATAAAATGCTCTCACTTCATTGTTCCCGGTGGAGAAAAAAATGTAGGAAAATCATGCTCATCAAACCGACGCTCTAAAATTTAGGGTTTATGAGGCGGTCTATAATGCCAATCAATTTTATCACTGCTGCGTCTCTACTCAATGGGGCAGGGGGCTCCCTGATCGATTCTATGGTGCACTCACATGTTAATCACGGGTGTACAGGCAATGGAGCAGACGGATTTGTATGGCACCTCTCTGTTGCCTCTAACAAGAGGTTTTCCAGTTCCACTATCCGTGCTGTCAATCTATCATTTCTTTGAACAGACGTTAATATGGCATCAGACAACTTCGCCTTCTCGTCCAGCCGAAATTTTTCCAGTTTCTGCTCCATGCCTTCCACCACTTTGTTCTGGATTTCAGCACTCTGCACCTCAATTGCCACTCGCAAATCATGGAGCACACTCCTCACCTGCTCCTAATCACTCATAGGTAGAGCTCTCTCTGTCATTGCTCGCCTCCTCGATTGTTCTAATGGTCGCTACTATGGGTTCTTCTACTAATTCCTCACTTTCCTCCCTGCCATTTTCTTCAGCTCGGGGACTAGGTGTAGCTCTGTGGCCGTCGTGCTCTCTCTGCCTACAGTTTCGTCGCTTATGCCCATATTTGAAACAGTAACGGCACCTTATATGACTATTCCTATTCCACACGGACTATTCCTCCAAATCCGTTTATTCTCCTCAGCCTATTGTTCGTTTTTTCGCGACAGAATCTCTTATACTGACACACATATGCATGGCTCTCCCCTTTGTCCTGTCTGCATTCCGCAAACAAACTCTTACTCCTACCCCTTAGTTTTCTGTAAAACTCTGTATTATACTCTTTTTAAAGTCATCATAAAGAGGGACACCTGCTATAGCTTAGTGTCTGCAGAAAAAATGCGTACTTCCATTTAACTTTATTTTTACAAATTTAATTTATGATCAGGGTGCCAACCACATAAAATACCGATTTCATCTAATTTTTTAAAAAATAACCCGGGATCTGTAGATCTATCAAAATAGCCAATTTCACCCAAAAAGAGAAGAAAAAAGTTTCAGATTTCAAATGACCCTCCCAGGTCTTGATAAATTTTTCTTGAAAAAGGCATTACTGTTTCAGTCTTCCACAGCTCGAATAAAAGATCCTGTCTGCTCCTGCCACTGTAATGATTGTCAAACACTTACACCTGTTGGACAAGGTATGGATTTGAGAACCCTGTAGAAACTGCGCCACTGTAAGGTTTCGTAAAGCTCTGCTGCTTACAACTGTTGGCTTGCATCAGAATTGTAAGAGCACTAATCGTGAGCCGGACGGTTGAGCCTTCACTGCAAGGTTCAGTTCAATGCAGTCATCTGCACCACTGCTGAATAGTAGAATTTACAAAGTATGGTGGAAAGGAGTGGTTAAGATTTAATAAGACCCCCACAGCTAAGGCCGGAAAGAGGGTCAATTGAAAGAAAAATAGACTCAAGTTATTTGTGTAAACAAGCTGGAAAATAAAATTATTCATGGAAGAAATGATGAAATATAATGATATATAAAAAAACTTCGACCTCTCTACAGGGTGGCAAAAATGATTTGGTCATGGTAAAAGGACCTCAAATGGATAACGCCAATTAAGACAAAGAAATGATCATAGCAAAAGTAACCCACTAAATCTACACATCTACCCATTAAACGATCAATTATTTTAGCTTTAACAAATGGAAAATACAACTAAATACAAAGATTGAACTAAGCAGGATGCAATAAAAGCAAACAAAATCCCATACAAAATGGTAATGGAAAACATTTTGAAATAGTCAGGGGCTAAAAATTCTAGTCTATAACTAATGGACTCAAAACGGAACAGCAACAAATGCGTCGGGTGTGGCAGGACATCTCCTCGGTCACCGTTCGTCTACTTTGCTCAGCGGAATGTTGGTTTCTTCAGCGGGACACCTCAGGAAACAAAGAGGGACAAAAAGCAACTGTTAAATTACGGGATGAAGAGCATTGTTAATGCAAGGGCAGCACGATTAAAGAAATTGTAACAAAGATCTCGACATTGAGCTAACACAGAGATTAAACTGGCGCACAAATTAATATGATGCAATTTAAGTAAAGGAGAATTTAGATGTCTTCCCCATGCAAGCTACTTATAGATGGTCAACGGCAGGAATTCTTTTTCCAGCCAGTCGGATTACTGAGTTCCAACGAAGACTTACACTTGCGGCAACCTACATGGAAGACGAAAATTGGAAGAAGGCTGCTGGAGGTCTTGGTGGTGCAAAAGCCAAGGTAACTCTCCCAGATTGAGAGAAACCATGATTTCTGTTCCAACTCGAGGTTCGAACCCCGGACAAATCACAAGTTCAGTGACGTCAGAGGCGAGCAAGCCGAGAGATCAAGGACCTGATCAAGTGGAATTTTCTGCCCTTGCAACTGGTTCTTTTGTGTAAAGCGCCATATAGACGCGCGGCCACCTGCTAAAATTCTACAAGGTTCCAGAAAAGATGCCCAAAAGGCAATAAAATGTTAACCAGGGTTCGAAATAGTCGAGGGTAGGGGCAAGAGCTTTCTATTCTAAACGTATCCACTTGACCAACCCAACCGGCTTGACCCGAATTCAATAGCCACTTCTATGTCAAAAACACTGATATGACAAAAAAAGGAGGAAGCGTTCTCCCTATCTTTCAGTTACACCTTGTAACTGAAAGAGAGGAAAGGTGATTTAGACATGCTCCACACGTGGCAATAAATCCACTCAGCAAACGGACAAAGAGAACTCAAAAACTTTTCCATTAAAATTCTAACTTTCTAAAAAACTCGGGAATTATAACACAATTTAGACAACGATTAAAAGAACATTAGAAAACTTCCCTCTACAGCGCAAACTGCTGTATACAAATATTAATAGAAAAATGTTCAATACATGTCCCCCATGATCAATGAATAAATAAGCATAAAATAATTTGGAATTATGAATTAATAAACGTGAAAGGTCTAAATCATTTACAAATATTTGTGGGTTTGTTTATTTCCTAAATAAACTTATAGTTTTATCCCGATCTTGATCAAATTTTGCATATTTGATCTTTATGGCACGAAAAAGGTCACTGTCTACCTCAGATTTTTTAAAAACGTAATATTTAATGATAAAAAATCGATATTCATGATGGTTGCTGAGATTATTATTAAGAGGAGCTCATGACCAACAATGTAAGGCAAAGTTTGTGCAAGAATAGATCAACAATGGTATGAACATGCAACTCACAAACACTAAGCATGGATCACAAATCAATATCTTATGACCAACTATGTAAGCCAAAGTTTGTGCTTCTATCTATCTTCAGGGTGTTTTTGAATTGAGTACAGATTTTTTGGGAGATGCAGAAGAGGTCCTTAGAAGTATTTTTTGTCATATGAACATAGGGTCCCCGCAGCTCCGTTTACTTACAATACTGCATTGAACAATCAAATGACACTGAGACGCAGTGTGCGTTGGTAGGCCTAGATTATTTTTTTATGGGGAAGCAGAAAATTAATGGTGTACTCCGAACCCATAGATACCGAAGAAGCAGTTGACATCAGCGACTGCGCAAATCAACTGTTTCTGCACATAAATCCATCATAAGGCGTTGCGAATTGTAGTATGAAGGAAATGGCACAATTCGAACAATTACTGTAAAAGTTATAGAGTAGATTGCTTGTGTTAATTGTTAAAAATAAAATAATCTAGCCTCCCAACGCACACAGCATAACAGTGTCATTTGATTCAATGCAGTATTGTAAGTAAACAGAGCCGCGGAGACCCCATGTTCATATGAAAAAAAATACTTCTAAGGACCTTTTCTATCATCCCCAAAACTCTGTACTCAATTCAATAATACCTTGTATATATAAAGAAGGATGTTTGTGGGTTTGTTTGTTTGTTTGTTTGTTTGTGGGTTTGTTTTGTTTACTTCTTATGCAAAACTACAGTTTTATTCTGAAATTGATAAAATTTTGCACACTTGACCTTGAGAGCATGAGGAAGGTCAATGTCTACATCAGATTTCGAAAACATAAAAATTATTGATAAAAAATCGATATTCATGAGTAATTCTTATTCAAAGCCAAATAATGAGAAATATCTCATGACCAACAATACAAGGCAAGGTTTGTGCAACAATGTTTATCAAAAATGGTATCAACACGCAATTCACAAACACTCTACACTGACCAACAATATAAATCTCATGGCCAACAAAGTAAGATAAAGTTTGTCTAACAATGGTGCCAACATGCAATGCACCAACGCTAACCAAGGATCAATAGTCTATATCTCATGACCAACAATGCATGGCAAAGTTGAATTTGCAACACTGCATAGAATTCCTGTTATTCAGACTTTTCTGAGAAAAGAGAGTTCTTAGTACTTAGCAATTTCATGAGAATCTTTAAAAATTATCAGCACCTGAAAATAATAGAAAGTTAGTAGACTATTGAGAAAGATTGGAAAGACGACACAGGAAGCAATCCTAAAGCTCTGTCGTGTATTGAGCAAATGGTAAATAGAAGAATCGCGAGTGCTAGACAACATAAACAGATGAATGGCCACGTTTTTGTTTCAAGACACCGAGAAAAGAAAGGGAATTGCAGAATTTTCGAATGATTGACATCGTGAGTAAGAAATTTTTTAGACCAGCACGGGCATTTTTGGAGAGGTCCATCTTCTGCGAGCCTTTAAAAAAATTTTTTGGATTTTCCATTAGGAATTTTATACTGTAATGATTCAAAACGTTTTCAAATTATTTTTTATATATTTCATTTATTCCAAAAAAGAAACTGTGCGAGACACGCCAGGGTTATAACCTAGCTTATTTGGTAGCGCAGCTGATCCAAAAAATACATATTAAACATGTTCTTTTTGAATGTGAATATTTTGGAAACTCAGATAAAGATAATGCGATGACAACGTTCGTTTCCAAGAATTATTGGTAATAAACATAAAGTGATGATGCTGTGAGAGAACAATAATAAGTAAGCGTCTATTGATGAGACAAAGGATTCACGCATGTCTCCCTTGAGCTTCCTGTCAAATATCCAGAAGACTGGCGAAAGTTATTTGTCTGGAAACAAAAGAGAAAGAACTGGTATTGATCAGGGAAACTCTGCACTTAAACCAGAAAAAGCTATACGGGCAATTGAAACATCTTAACAATGGCAGTTTCCAACGGAGCAAGAGGGTATAAGAGCTTCTACATCATGATAAAAAAAGAGAAAGAATGAGTATTAGTCAGAGAAACAGAAAAAGCTATATGGGCATTTGAAACCTCTGAACAACGGGAATTTCGAATAGAGCAAAAGCTTCTATGGCACGAGCAAGAAAAACTTAAGTCTAACGTATCTGGTCTCTCTATATCACCTAGACTTCCTGTATTTCGTACTAGCAGAGGACCGGGCATTGCCCAGGATAATTACAATTGTAGGTAAACAGAACAAATTAAATCAAAGTTAAATCAAACCTCCCAATTTGAAAAATAAAAACTCAATCACTACAATATAGAGCTAAGGGAATATCCGTTCTAAGAAAAATTTCAAAGACAGAAATTTTACTCTTGACTAAAAAAAATCCATGCTAGGTGATATACCGGGACATGATTTACTGAGAAAAAAATTTTAAGGCACACAATAGATGGACCTCTCTAAGGATGCCTTCAAATACAAATAATTATTTACTCACGTAAGCTCACTTTAAAAATACACTTGATGTTGTTGCAATTTCCTTTCTTCTTTCGATGAATTGAAGCCAAAATTAGCCATTCATCACTTTGTGCAGTCTCGCGTCGCCAGTTCTTCTATTTACCTGCTTACTATTTGCTCAATACAACACGGAGCTAAAGGAGTGCTTTCCCTATCGTCTTTCACTCTTTCTCAATAGTCCTCTAACTCATTAACTCCAGTAACGTAGCATTTTTAGAGATTTTCAAGAAATTGTTATATACTAAGAATTCTCTTTTCTAAGAAAAGCCTGAATAATAAAAATTCTATGCATTGAATTTTATATTGCACAAACTTTGCCATGCATTATTGGTCATGAGACACGTATTGTTGATCCTTGCATGGTGTTGGTGTGTTGCATGTTGACACCATTGTTGTTACCTATTGTTGCATAAATATGTGCATTGCTGATCATGAGATATATATTGTTGGTCCCTGCAAAGTGTTTGTGAATTGCCTGTTGATACTTATTCATGCAAAAACTTTGTCCTGCATTGTTTGACATGGGATATTTCTCAATAATATGCCCTGCCATAACCATGAATATCGATTTTATTATCAATAATAATTATTTTTTCAAAATCTGAGGCTGACAGTGACCTTCCTCTTGCTCTGAAGGTCATGTATACGAAATTTTATCAAGATCAGAATAAAACGGTAGATTTGTATAAAAACAAATACACAAACCCACAAACCCAGAAACCCACAAACAAACATCCTTCTTTATATATACGAGGATAGAAAACCGACAGAAGACTTGGCATTGCCCGGGATAATTACGCTTGTAGGTAAACAGAACAATTTCAAAAAGCTAAATCAAACCTCCAAATTGGTTAAATAATAACTCAATCACTGCAAAAAAATGCCGAGAGACAGGAACTTACCTCTTCACGGAAAAAATCCATTCTGGGTGATATACCGCGACTTGAATTACTGGAAAAAAAATTTTTAAAGGCTCACAATGGATGGACTTTTCCAAGGATACCTTCTAGTCTAAATAATTTTTTACTTACGTAATCTTACTTTGATGTTGTCGCAATTTCGTTTCTTCTTTCGATATTTTGAAGCAAAAATTGGCCATTCATCACTTTGTGTAGTCTAGCGGTCACCGATTCTTCTATTTACTTGCTTAATACTGGCTGAATACAGCAAGAAGCTGAAAGAGTGCTTCCTCTATCATCTTTCTTTCTCAATTGTGCACAAACTTTGCCATGCATAATTGGTCATGAAACAAACATTGTTGATCCTTGCATAGTGTTGGTGCATTGCGTGTTGACACCATTGTTGTTACCTATTGTTGCAAAAACTTTGCCTTGCTTTGTTGATCATGAGATATTTCTTATTAATATATCTTGCATTAACAAGAATATCAATTTTTTATAGATAATTTTATATTTTTTCGAAATCTCAGGTAGAGAGTGACCTTCCTCTTACTTTGAATGTCATGTATGCGATATTTTATCAGGATCGGAATAAAACTGTAGATTTGTATAAAAAACAATCAAAGAAACCCACAATCAAAGCCACAAACAAACAAACATCCTTCTTTATACATATACATAGATTTTTCCTAAAATGGATAGTCTTTTTCTTCTGAGTTGTATCGATTATTATTTAAGCAATTGGGAGTTATAATTTAATTTTTTGAGATTGTTCTGTTTACCGACAAGTCTAATTTTCCCAGGCAACGCCGGGTACCTCTTCTAGTTATATGATATAAAGAACGATGTTTGTTTGTTTGTTTGTCGGTTCGTTTGTGGGATTGTTTGTTTGTTTTTTTTTATAAAAATCTTGATGAAATTTCACATACATGATCTTCAAAGCCTAAGTAAAGTCACTGTCTACTTCAGATTTCGAAAAAAAAATATTGATAAAAAATCGATTTTCATGGTTATGGCAGACATATTAATGAGAAATATAACATGACCAACAATGCAAGACAAAGTTGCATTGATTTAGGTATCAACAATAGTATAAACACGCAATTCAGAAACACTCTGCACGAACCAACAAAATGTATCTCATGACCAACAATGCAAGAAAAAGTTTGTGCAATATAGAATTCAATGATGAATTCATGTTATTCAGGCTTTTCTTAGAAAAGAGAATTCTTAGTACTTAGCAATTTCTAGAAAATCTTTCAAATTTATCAGAAACTGGATATAATGAGTTAGCAGACTATTGATATGGAGTGAAAGATGATAGAGAAAGCACTCCTTTATCTCCGTGCTGTACGGAGCAAATAGTAAGCAAGTAAATAGAAGAATCGGCGACCAAAGTGATGAATGGCTAATTTTTGCTTCAAGACATCGAAAGAAGTAAGGAAATTGCAACAACATCAAGTGCACATCTAAAGCAAGATTGCGTGAGTAATAAATTATTTAGACTTGAAGGATCCTTGGAGAGGTCCATTTATTGTGAGCCCCGAATTAAAATTTATTTCGGTAAACCAAATCCCTGTATATCATCTAGATTGGATTTTTTCAGTGAAGAGGTAAATTCCTGTATTTCGGATTATTCTTAGAGTAGATAGTTTCTTTTAGTGGTTGAATTATTATTTATTCAATTTGAAGGTTTAATTTAGCTGTTTGAGGTTGTTCTGTTTACCTACAAGCAGAGATATCTCTAGCAATACCGTGTCCTCTGCTAGTAAAGATCGAAATGCGTCTTAGGTAATATTTTGTAGATAAGATTATTCGTATTTCTTTTAGATCTTGTTTATTATTATCTCTAGCTGACGTTCCCAGCGTTGCTCGGGCTGTTTGTTCGATGAAATTTTCCATTCTAGACGCTGAAAAATATAAATAAGGATGTTTGTTTGTGGGTTTGTTTGTGGATTTGTTTGTTTGTTTTTTATACAAATCTACAGTAGTATTCGGATTTTGATAAAATTTCGCATACATGACCTTCAAAGCATGAGGAAGGTTACTTTCTCCCTTAGATTTCGAAAATTTAATAATTATTGATAAAAATTTGATATTTTTGGTTATGGCAGGGCATATTAATTAGAAATATCTCATGACCAACAATGCAAGCAAATTTTGTGCAACAATAGGTATCAACAATGGTGTTAACATGCAATTCGCCAAAAACAATAAGTACAAAATCGTTCAAAGAATAATAACAATGAAAATAAAATGATGATGCAATGACAGAACAATCGTTTCCAAGAATTATAAATAATAATAAACAGGCAATAGATATAATAGACGATATAGATAGGGCAGTCTCTCTCGATGAAGCAAAGTAGGTATACGTATCCTCCTTCAGCTCCCTAACAAGTCCATTGGGAAAAGTGTGTGTGTTTCTTTGTGTGTATGTGTGTGTATTTTTCATATCTATCCCAAGCAACGCCGAGTCCTCTGCTAGTGTATCAAAATATATAAAGAAGGATGTTTGTGGGTCTGTTTGTTTGTGGGATTGTTCGTTACTTATGCAAGTCTATAGTTTTATTCCGATCTTGATGAAATTTTGCATACTTGACCTTCAAACGATGGAGAAAGTCACTCTCTACCTCAGATTTCGAAAAAAGGATGATTGATTTTTATTTTGGCAGTGCACGTGAATAAGAATTAATTCATGTCCAAAAATGCAAGGAGAAGTTTGTGTAACTATATGTATCTACCTTGGTATTAACACGCAATCACAAACAGCGGGCAGGGATCAGCAATATATATTTCATGACCAACAATGAAAGGCAAAATTTGTGCAATGTAGATAAATTTCAATTCTTAACAATGCATAGAATTCCTGTTATTCAGTCTTTTCTTAGAAAAGAGATTTCTTAGTACTTAACAATTTCTTGAATATCTTTCAAAATTGCCAGTAACTGATGATAATGAAGAGTTAGCAGACTATTGACAAAGAGTGGAAAGATGACAGAGGCACTCCTTTAGCTCCGTGCTGTACTCAGCAAATGGGAAGCAAGTAAATAAAGAATCGGCGACCGCTAGGCTACAGAAAGTAATGAATGGCCAAGTTTTGCTTCATAACATCGAGAGAAGAAGGGTATTGCAACACATCAAGTGGACATCTAAAGTAAGATTACGTAAGTAAGAATTTATTTAGTCTACCAGTGGCATCTTTGGAGAGGTCATCCATTGTGAGCTCTTAAAAATTTTATCGAATTTTCATTGGGAATTTTTACTGCACTAATTCTAAGCGTTTTCATCTGTTTATTTTTAAGATATATCAAAATTTAATCAAAAAAAACTCAACAGAAAACAAAGAGTAGCGCAGGGGTTATCACCTAGTTTATTGGGTTGCACAGCAGATCCAAACATTTCATAAAAAGAAATTTTTACTATATACTGTGTGAATGTGAATATGTTGGAAACGGAGATGATGATAAGGCGAAGATTGCACGTTTATTTCTAATAATTATTATTAATGAGCATAAAATGACGATATACTTACAAAACATTAATAACACAGCATCTACTGAGGAGAAAAAAAAGTCAAACGTGTCTCCCTTCAGCTCCCTATGAAACATCCAGGCGACTGGCAATAATTTGTGTGTCTGGAAAGGAAACAGAAAGAACGATTACTGGTCAGAGAAACTCTGCAACTAAAACAGAAAATGCAATACGGGCATTTGAAGCATCTGAACAATGGGATTTTCAAATGGAGCAAGAGAGGTGCATCTTTGAAGAGGTTCATATACTATGGCCCTTAAAAAAATTATTTTTAGAATTTGTCATTTGGAATTTTTACTGTATTTATTCTAAGCTTTTTCATGTGTTTATTGTTAAGATATTGCAAACTTTGTATTAATTTTTTGAGATTGCTCTGTTTACCTACAAGTGATAACGAGCATAAAATGATGAAGTAGTGTCTGAACATTAATAAGGCACCATCTATTGAGTCAAGCATGTCTTTGAGCTCCGGTTTATCACCTGGACTTCCTGTTTTTCGTATTTTTCGTAGAATGGATAGTCCCCTTTGTCTGTGTTGTATTGATGGAGTTATTATTTAACCAATTATGAGTTATCATTAAATTTTTTGAGATCTTTTTCTTTACCCACATGTTTAATTAACCTAGGCAACGCCGGGTACCTGTGCTAGTTCCATGTATATAAAGAAGGAATTTTTATTTGTTTGTTTGTTTGTCGTTTTTTATACAAATCAAGAGTTTTATTTCCAATCTTGATATACATTCGCATACATGACTTTGAAAGCATTTCAGATTTCGAAAAAAATAATATTTTTTGATTAAAAACATCGATATTCATGGTTATAGCAGGGCATGATAAAGAGAAATATCTCATGACCAACTTTGCAAGGATCATGACTAACAATCCAACGATCATTATTTTGCAGCAATAGTTATCAAAACTGGTGTCAACACACAATGCACCAACACCATGCAAGGATCAACAATATATGTCTCATGACCAACAATGCAATGTTTGTGCAATATAAAATTCAATGTATAGAATTACTCTATTTCATATTTTTTGTAGAATGGATAGTCCCTTTGATCTGTGTTGTATTGATTATTATTTAACCAATTTGGAGTTATATTTTAATTTTTTGAGATCTATCTCTTTACTTACAAGTGCAATAAACCCGGGCAACGCCGGGTACCTCTGCTGGTCTATCTCTATATATAACTATCAGAGAACCTGGCGTTTAACGGGAAAATTACACATGTAGGTAAGCAGAACAATCTCGAGGAGGTAAATTATTAGACAAATTGTTAAATATCAAAACACAATTAATATAACACAGAGATAAGGAACTATCCATTCTTTGAAAAATCCGAAAAACAGGAATTTTAACAGATATATCGATGGCTTTGATTCTTTTTTTTTGGAATAAATTTTGAAATCCCTTAAAAGGAAACACATGAAAAAGCTTATAATTATTGCAGTAAAAGTTCTTAATTAAATGATTTTTTGGCTTTTCATCATTTTGCATGAATTCGCCGATTCTTCTAATTACCATTTCTTCAATTGAGCACGGAGCTAAATGAGTGCTTCCTGTGTCGTCTTTCCACTCTTTCTCAATAGTCTGCTGACTCTCTATTATCTGCAAATACTGATAATTTTTAAAGATTTTCAGGAAATTGTTCAGTGCTAAAAACTCTAGTTTCTAAGAAAAGACTGAATAACAGGAATTTTATGCTTTGAATTCTATATTGCACAAACATTGCCTTCCATTGTTGGTCATGAGATATATATTGTTCATCCCTGCCTATTGCAGGTGCATTGCGTGTTGACACCATTGTTGATACTTATTGATGCACAAACATTTCCTTGCATTGTTGGTCATGAAATATTTCTCATTATTATAACCTGCCATAACCATAAATATCAATTTACTTACTTACTTACTTTTCAAATCCGCTTATCCGTTAGGGTCGCGGGGGCAGCAGCCCTATGGAGGATCTCCAGCGATCGCGATCTTCCGCCATCAGGCGCATGTCCTCCCTGGTAATATCCAAGCGACTCGAACCCAGATTCTCCATGTAGTCTAGCCATCTGGTTCTAGGCCGACCCCTTGGTCTCTTACCCACCGGCTTGGAAAATAACAACTGCCTAGGAAGACTAGATTGCGGCATCCGTATCACGTGGCCATACCAGCGCAACTGAGATCTCTCAATGCGGAGAAGTAGCGGCTCAACACCTAAAGATTCCCTTATTGTGCTGCTGTACACTCTATTTAGTAGGGTAACATCTGCCACACTTCTCAGGAATCTCATTTCGGCCGCTTGTACCCGCGATCGTACTCTTTCGGTCATTACCCAAGCCTCATGACCATAGGTGAGAATGGGGACAAAGATAGATTTGAAGACGGAGAGCTTGGCTTTGTTACCCAGCTCTCTTTTCGTTACCACGGATCGCCACAGTTCACGTCTGACACAGCTTGCTGCACCGATCCGAGCATCCAATTCTTTCTCCTGCCGTCCATCACTCGTGAATGCAATCCCGAGATACTTGAACTTCTCCACCTGTCTCAATGAGGCTCCCCTAACATGGAGAGCACACAGAGCAGGCTGTCTTGAAAGAACCAGAACTTCGGTTTTAGCCACACTGATCTTCATCCCAGCTTCTTCACATTTGGCTGCAAACCGGTCTAGTGCATGCTGAAGGTTCGTGCGAGAAGACCTAAGCAGGACAAGGTCGTCCGCAAAGAGCAACCTCTCCACCAGGCAGTCGCCCACACAAACACGCTCATCGCCTCGGCTGCCCCTGTCTATCCAGTCCATAAAGATAATGAACAAGATGGGCGACAGTACGCACCCTTGGCGGAGTCCAACACCCACGGTGAACGGTCTTGACTTAATGCCATTTATCCGGACACACATCTCAGGGCTTTCGTACAGAGACATGATAGCAACCAGTAATTGCCCATCCACTCCATACTCTTGCAACACATGCCAGAGCTTCTCCCGAGGAACTCTGTCATATGCTTTTTCGAGGTCCACAAAGCAAGCGTAGACCTCTTTTGCATACTCCCAGGATTTCTCAAAGATTTGCCTTAGAGCAAAGATGTGATCCGTCGTGCTTCGGCCAGGTCGGAAACCACACTGCTCCCCCGACAGTTTGGAGTCGACTATTTCCCGACTTCTCTTCTCCAGACAGTTAGCGTACACTTTCCCAGGAATGCTGAGCAAAGAGATGCTTCGATAGTTGTTGCAATCTCTCTGATCTCCCTTTTTGAAGATAGGGATCACAATTCCTGTCTGCCATTGCTTAGGGGCCTGTCCAGATATCCAAGCAACTTGACACACTCGAGTCAGCCACAGGATACCATCCTGATTTAAGGCCTTTAACATCTCGGACCGGATTTCATCATCACCTGCAGCCTTGCCAGTCTTCAGGGACTTAATTGCCCATCTGACTTCTGGTTCAAGGTGCACTACGGTGACTATTCTCCGCTCCAAGGTGCACCTCGTATGCCTCAGTTGTTGTTGTCACCGGATTAAGAAGAGATGCAAAGTATTCCTTCCACCTATGCAATACACTCTCCTCCATTTTCAGAAGCCTCCCATCTGAACTCTTAATAGTTTGTGATGAAGGAGACTTCTTTCCAGGGAGGCGGCGCACGGTCTGCCAGAACACCTTGTTTGCCGAACCATAGTCTGCCTCCAATTTCTCCCCGAACTTCTCCCAGGCCTTGGCTTTAGCTGTTGATACTGTCTTTGCTGCTGCTTTTCGCGCCTCAGTGTACCGCACTCGACTCGAAGTTGACTTATTTGCAAGCCATAGCAAATAGGCTTCCTTCTTTGCCTTGACAGCTTCTTGGACTTCACCGTTCCACCATGCAGTCCTTTTCTCACCGCCCTGCGCCACACTCAGCCGCTTACGACCACAGCACAAAGCAGCCGAAGTAATCACAGCAGTTTTAAACAACTGCCACTCCTCTTCAACAGTACCACGATCACTGGGTAGTTCTTTGAAACTTGAAGATATGCTATCTGCAAAGGTCTTCCTCACAGCTCTATCCTCCAGTGCCTCCCATTTGATGCGCTAAGTTTGTCTGAACCTAGTATTTCGGTTGGTTGGCATGGATTCAGAGAACCGCAAAGTGCAGACAACAAGGTGGTGATCAGTTGATAGTTCTGCTCCTCTTCTCACACGAGTATCCAACACTGATCGGAATAAGTCAGCTGAAACGATTACAAAATCAATCAGTGACTTCTGGTCCATTGCATCCCTGTACCAGGTATACTTATGGACATCCCTGTGCTGGAAGAAGGTGTTTGTGATGGAAAGTCCATTGTTGCAACAGAGATCCAACAAGCACCTCCCATTCGCATTTAAATCGGGGTCACCATTCCTCCCAATCACGCCCCTCCACGTTTGGTCATCAGCCCCTACGTGTGCATTGAAGTCGCCCGTCAGGATGACAGAATCTGCACTCCCTCTCCTGCTAAGAGCAGCATCAACTTCATCTAGAAAAAGTGGGTACTCTGTGACTGCATTTGGAGCATATGCAACGAATAGAGAGAGAGACCGTTTCCCTATCTGAAGCCTCAGGAGACACAGTCTTCCACCTAAGGGGGTCCAATCTGCAACATAATCTGCCAGCCGGGGACTTGTGAGTATCCCCACTCCCGCCTGGGCAGTCATGTTAGGGTTGACACCAGAGTAGAAAAGCTTCCACCCTCCTTCTAAGTCCACAGTTCCAGAACCTGGACGTTTCGTAGAGGTAATACCTATGATATCCAGTCGATACCGTTTGGCTTCCTCCACTAACTCTGATTCCTTTCCTGTCATGGAGAATACGTTCCAAGTGCTGATTGACAGCACCCGATCCCTTTGTCGCTTTACCAGTTTCACCTCCTGGGTAAAGGCATGCGCTGCCCCCGACCGTTTCCCCAAGCGCATAGCGAGTGCACTGGTGGGGCTTCTCGGAGGCATTGCTCCGAGATAACAGCCGGGAGACTGTCGACTTTTTTTTCGAACGAGAGCCTCTGCCTAACTCCCGAACGCGGGTGACTTTAACCTGCGCCACACACAATGCAGTATGAATTCTTTTATTTGTCAACATCATGAGATATATGTTTGTTTGGATACTCTTCGTCTCACTTCTCAACTATGACCTTTCTGGTAAGGGTGACCCTAAGGTAGCCGTGCTACAACCAGCATAGCTCACAGAATCCCTGAAGCACCCAAACCCCTGACCCACGGTAAGGGGGCATCCACTCAGTTAGACCCACAAACATACCTCTTTATCTTTCTATATATATATATAAGGATGTTTGTTTGTATGTATGAGGGTTTGTTTGTGGGTTTCTTTGTTTGTTTGTTTTTTATACAAATTTACAGTTTTATTCCGACCTTTCAAAAAAATAGTAATTATTGACAAAATATCGATATTTTTTATTATGGCAGGGCATAATAATGAGAAATATCTGATGGCCTGCATTGCAAGACAAAGTTTTTGCAACAATAGATAACAACAATAGTATCACACGCAATTCACAAACACTCTGCACGGAAAAAAATATATATCACATGACCAACAATGCAAAGCAAACTTTGTGCAATATAGAATTCCTGTTATTCAGGCTTTTCTTAGAAAAGAGAATTCTTAGTACCTAACAATTTTTTGAAAATGTTTAAAAATAATTAGTAACTGGAGATAACGGAAAGTAATCAGACTATTTTTATAATAAGGAATCCCCATAATAAGTATGTCTGTACGCTTTTTATACAAATCTACAGTTTTATTCCTATCTTGATGAAATTTTGCATACATGAACTTCAAAGCATGAAGAAGGTCACTGTCTACCTCAGATTTCGGAAAAATAATAATTATCGATAAAAAATCGATATTCATGGTTTTGGCAAGGCATATTAATGAGAAATATCTCATGACCAACAATGCAAGGCAAAGTTGGTACAACAATAGATATCTACAATGGTATCAGCACGCAGTTCACAAACACACCGCATGAACCAAGAATATATATCCCATGACCAACATTGAAAGGAAAAGTTCGTGCAAGTGTAATTATCCCGGGCAACGCCGAGTACCTCTTCTAGTTATAATTAAATTTTTTGAGATTCTCTCTTTATTAACAAGTGCAATTAGCCCTAGCAACGCCGGGTACCTCTGCTAGTCTATATATCTAAGGAAGGACGTTTGTTTGAGTGTTTGTGGGTTTGTTTGTTTTTTTGGATCTTATGCAAATTTACAGTTTTATTCCGATCTTGTTTAAATTTATCTCAAAGCATGAGGAAAACCACTGTCTACATCAGATTTCGGAAAAATAATAATTATTGATAAAAAATAGATATTCATGATTATGGCAAGTTATATTAATGAGAAATATCTTATGGCCAAAAATGCAAGGCAAAGTTTGTGCAACAATATGTATCAATAAAGATATCAACACGCAATTCACAAACACTCTTCACGGACCAACAATATATATCTTATGACCAACAATGCAAGTAAAAGTTTGTGCACAAATAGGTATCAACAATGGTGTCAAAACGCAATACACCAACACTATACAAGGGAAAACAATATATATCTCATGACTAATAATAATTTGTTCAATATAGATAAAATTCAATTTGTAACAATGCATAGAATTCCTGTTATTCTGGCTTTTCTTAGAATTGAGATTTCTTAGTACTTAACAATTTCCTGAAACATTCCTTTAGCTGTGTGCTGTATTGAGCAAATGGTAAGCAAGTAAATTGAGGAATCAGAGACCCTAGAATGGCCAAGTTTTGCTTCAAGACATCTAGAGAAGAAAGGGAATTGCAACAACATCATGTGTACATCAAGTGTTCATCTAAATTAAGATAACATGAGTAAATATTTATTTAGACTAGAAGGCCTTGGAGAGGTCCATCTATTGTGAGCCTTTGAATTTTTTTTTTTCGGTAAATCAAGTCCCAGTATATCATCTAGAATTGATTTTTTCAGTGAAGAGGTAAATTTCTGTCTTTCGGATTTTTCTTAGAGTAGATAGTCCCTTCGCTCTATATTCTAGTGATTATTTCTTTATTTCTTTAGAATTTATTTGTTTATTTCTTTAGAATTGATTTACAGAGAGCCCTAACCGGAGCCTGTATGGCCAGCTGGCCGACGTGTGAGGTCTCCGGTGGGGTAATTGTATAACAGATCTTAAGTATTAATTTATACTAAAGGATTGGTATTATGTATCCTTTTAAAAAAAAAAGAAAACAAATAACAATGGTAATTTATATGGTAGTTCGTGATGGAGTTAAGATGGATGAGGGGTTAGTAGTTAAGTATCGGTAGGAAAATGTATGAGATATAAAGAATCTTTAAAAGAATTCGGGTTATATATAGGGATAACTGTGAATTGTAAAAAGTTTTAGTAAGGGTTAGTAGATATTTTATTAGATAGGAGCGAATATTTCAATCTCCGATTGTGGGAGATAATCGGATATGTTCAGGTAAATTGCCCCACCCATTTGACGCCAATAAAGGAGATGCAAAGGCGTTGGTAGTTATTTCTGGTAAAAGGGAGTCTAATCAGGTGTGACAATCGGGTGGGATAGGAGTGAATGTTTTGTTGATGACATATTTCAAAAGGAGTAGAAAGAATTAATTGAAGGTTAATAATTTTGTAAACGAATAGGCAAAGTTGAATAATATAAATTTGATAGATGGTTGGAATGCCCAGGAGTTCCAAATAATGGGAAACAGAGTTTGGTAATTGGATGTTAAGCAAGGTTCTTAGAAACCATTTTTGCAAACGATAAAGGCGTAAGAGATTGACATTCGTAGCGGATCCCCAAAATTGGACTCCGTAGCAGAGTGTATTAATGAGTTGTAAAGGAGGATTAGTATATAGGAGGGAAGAAAGCGGAGATGAGATATCATTCCTTGTCTTTTATTAAGATTAGTTAAAAGAATATTTGTATGTAAGTCCCAAGTGAGATCATGTGTCAAATGGATTCCTAAGTATTTAAAAGTATTTGTGGCTAGTAATAAGTGTGAATTATAGTAAATAGGCAAATCTGTGGGAACATTTAGCTTATTTCGTTGGAAAAATAGCATGTATTTTGTTTTGTTGAGGTTTAAGGTAAGCGAATTGGTTGAGTTCCAGTTGCTTAAATTAGATAAAGTTTGATTAATATTAGTGGTAAGAGTTGCAATACTAGGGTCGGCAAACAGCAAGGTTGCATCGTCGGCATATAAGATTAAGTTTGAGGAGGCAAGTGTTGAAGCCAAGTCGTTGATAAAGAGGTTAAATAATAATAGTGAAAGGATAGAGCCTTGTGGGACACCTGTATTGCGAATCAGTAATGAAGACGAAATATCATAGAAGGTTAGATAATAGGAACGATCAGTAAGAAAGTCGATGAGCCAGTTAAGTGGGGGACCGCGGATATTGAAGAATGTGGGTAATTTGTGAATTAGAAGTTGGTGAGACACGGAGTCGAAGGCTTTCGCGTAGTCTAAAAATAAGGCAACAACATAGCTGTTTTTTGACATGTGAAAAGATATGTATTCAGTTAATTCATAGCAGGCTGTATCAGTGCTACGGTTGGGACAGAAACCATGTTGAGCCGATGATAATGATTTATTGTTATGAATATAGTTGGATAAACGGTAGAAGTATAGTTTTTCAAAAATTTTTGAGAATATTGGCAAGATAGAGATTAGGCGATAATTGTGAAAATCACTATGGTCACCATTTTTAAATATGGGAATGATTTTGGCAGTTTTGAGTAATTTTGGAAAAGAACCTGTGGTGAGCGATAAATTAAATAAATGCGTTAGTGGAAGTGTTATGCTAGATTTTACTGCGATAATGACATCTGGACGAAAACCTAAAGGGTCGGGGGAAGATGAGGATTTTAATTGCATTATTACTTTTGATATCTCTTCGGGACAAGTGGGAGGAGCAAAGAAAGAATGGGAAGTCCGCGGAAAATTAAAAGAGTATGAAAGAGGAGGGGTTAGGGGCTGAAGAGGAGTAGGTAAAAGAATATTAAGGAACTCAGACAAAATAGAAGAATTTAGATATTGAGGATCTGGTAAGGGGGAGCGCGAAGAATGGGGGCTAGAAAGAAGGTTGTTGATCGCATTCCATTTTTCTTTGTTTGAGTTAATTTTATTAAACAGTTGTGCATAGTAATTGCGTTTGGCATTTTTGATGATGTTACGCAATAGGTTAGAAAAAGTTCGAAATTTTTTGTTGGTTAGAGGGTTAGGATTGCGCCGAAATTTGCGGTAAAGAGCATTTTTGTGTGTTATTTGGCGAAGTATGTAAGTATTTACCCAAGGTTTACGGAATGGTTTAACTGTTTTATGGAGGGTGGAGGCAACATGGGGAAAGTAGCGGTCATAACCGAGACGAAAATGGCCACAAAATTTTACAAAGAGTAGATTGATTTCAGTGGAGTTTCCAAAAATTTCTGCCCAGTTGGTGAGTAAAAGGAAGGACTGAAAAATTGCTAATCGGGGAGGAGTGACTAAATGGTGTGTGATAGTTATAGGGATATTAGGAGATATTAAAAAAGAATTGAGTATGTAATAAACTGGGAGATGATCGGAGATGGGCAGATCAAGCGTACCACTGGAATATCCATTTAAATGGCTCGTGAAGCATTGGTCGATCGTGGAAAAGGAATTGTGGGTTATAGAGTAGTGTGTGTATGAAGTAATCGTGGCGTTCAGTCCAACTTGGAGCGTTAAATCGAGTAGAGTAATTCAATTGGGTGTTGACTTGTGGAAATCGATATTGAAGTCGCCAAGTAAGATAATTGTCTTAGTATTTACTTGTAGAGTAAGAAGTAGGGATGACAGAAAAGATATAAATGGCTGAAATATCCCAGATGGTGGTCTGTAAACGGTAATAATGATATATTTGTTATTAATAAGGATAGTAAGTATTTCGTAGTTCTCAGAAGCTATGGTAAAATCAGCTAGAACTGAATAATGTAGGGAATCAGAAATATAAGTTACAATGCCTCCACCTCTTTTGGATTGACGGTGGACTGCGAGTGGAGAGTAGCCAGTTAGAGGGGGGATCTCAGTAAACGAGTGAGTCCATGTTTCTGTAATGGTTAGAATTTGTGGTGCGGAGTGAAGATTAGATAGGGAGGCAAGAAGTGAAGAGAAGTTTGCGTTAATACTGCGAATATTTAGATATAATATGAATAAAGGTAACTGGTTTTGGTTGGGTGTATAATTGTCTAGTAGGACGTTAAGATCACTTAAGGAAATAGAGTTAGTAGTGGCAGACATATGAAGAGGAAAATTGAAATAAATTAATTTGGAAATAGGATGATTTATAATAAAATTGACAGGTAAGTAGAAAAGTTAATGTATTTTGAGCAATAAATCTGGATATAAAATTTCTGAACATGGAGGACAGGAACAATTCGTAAGAGCTTAAATAAGAAATGTCACATATTATCATAAGTAAATTAGAATTGATTGAGTATCCATATATAGAAAATATAATGAAGTTGGCATAGTTAATTATCAAATAGCTAGGTAAAAAAGAAAAATTTAAACCATATAAAATATTTAGGAATTGTTCAAAGATTTTGCAGGTCATGGAGATTACGCAGGTAATAGGTTGAGAGGTATCTGATTTACGAATCATGATATTGCCATTACTAACCCATAGGTGCTTGTAGTCTAGGTCTTTTTTCTTTTTTTTTTGGCTTGCACAAATATATCTCTGAAGTAGGGAGATAGATGATCATTTAGGTAAATGGGGAAATCTTCATTAAATATTTTTGCATCTTTTGTGGTTAGAAGTCTAAAATTCAACTTTTTGTTTCGCAGTAGATTAAATTTAATACTCTTTCTAAGAAATTTCACAACTATCGGCCTAGGTTTTGAATTATTGGTATATTTCTTGTTGATTCTGTGAACGGCATTTATATCGTACTTCAGCTTGGCTACCTGAAGAGTCGAAGCTATTTTTGTAACTATTTCTTCTAAATTTTCTTGGGGTTTCTCAGGGATTCCTCCGATTATTATGTTTGCGTTATAAGAATACTGATCAGAATCAATCACTTTCATCTTAATGTTGTCGATTTCCAGTTTAAGTTTGTCGTTCTCTTTTTTTACAGCTTCATATTTTTGCTTATGAGAATTGATTTCGGATTTCAAATTACTTAATTCTTCTCTCATTGAGTCGAATTCCTCAGTGAAGAATTCAAAAGCTTTACTGAGCTCGTTCACTTGATTCTTCACTTTATCGAGATCTTCAAGTTTATTTAATATTGCAGTTAATTTGGATTTGATCCAGATGATTTCTTTATCCATGGGGGTAGATTCTTCCTTATTGGCTATAAATTTAGGGGGATTAGCAGTTCTCTTTGCGGGAGATGGAGCACTTGTTGAGCTTAAAACGGGTGCTGGGGATTCGGCAGATTTATTATAATCATTTTCAGGAAGGCAGATAGCACACACATATTTACTGATGGTGAAATCAAAGTTGTCAAACTCCTCAACGGAAATATTATTGCAATTTGCATGGAACCATTTTTGGCAAGATCCAGTGCATTGAACAGCCTTATCAGCCAATTTTATGTACTTCTTACATGTGCCACAAGATCTAGGGCCCATACTTAGCCATTATAGATGAAAAACGTGAAGAGGGATTTTACAACAGAGAGGGGCGCCAACAATGATCATTTGATAACAATATCAATGTCGTTAAAGAAATTGAAATGCTATTGCAAGTTTGAATATAACGACAAAAATAGAATACTGATAAATTTTTCGATAAATACCAGATCAATCAAGTCAAGCGGGTCTAGGAGAGTTCGTAAACGCAGCATCAAATACATAGTCCGGGCAATCGAAATTAAGCTTATTCAGCAGGAGAAAAATCCGTTGCATGCCATCTCTATACTAATATTATGTTATTGAATTATGTTATTCTTTAACCAATGAGGTTGTTCTCTTTACGTACAAGCGTAATTATCCTGAGCAACGGCGGGTCTTCTGCTAGTATATATAGAAAAAAGAATGATTTTTGTGGGTTTGTTTGTTTGTTTGTTTGTTTCTTATACAAATCTACAGTATTTTTCCCACCTTGATGTAATTTTGCATACATGACCTTCAAAACATGAGGAGGGTCACTGTCTATGTCAAATTTCGATAAAATAATTATTATTGCCTAAAAATTTGTATTCATGGCAAGGCATAATAATAATAAATATCTCATGACCAAAAATGCAAGTTTGTGCAACAATGCTTAACAATTGTGTCCACACGCAATGCACCAACACTATGCAAGAATCAACAATATATATCTCATGACCAACAATGCATGGCAGAGATTGTGAAATATAGTTAAGTTTCAATTTATAACAATGCATAGAATTTCTATTATTCAGGGTTTTCTAAGAAAAGAGAGTTTTATTACTTAACGATTTCTTGAGATTCTTTAAAAATGTTCAGTAAATAGCGATAATGGTGAGTTCGCAGACAATAGAGGAAGAGTGGAAAGACGACAGAGGAGGCAGTCCTTTAGCTCCGTGCTGTATAGAGCAAATTTTAAGCAAGTAAATAGAAGAATCGACGGCTACAAAGTAATGAATGGCCAAGTTTTGTTTCAAGACATCGAGAGAAAGGTGGGATTTGCAACAACATCAAGTGTACATATAAAGTAAAAAATTATTTAGCCTTGCAATGGCATCCTTGGAGAGGTCAATCCATTGTGAGCTTTTAAAAAAAAAATTCGATTATTCATTAACAATTTTTACTATATTTAATTCTAAGTGTTTTCATGTATTTTTTTTAAAGATGTCGCAAAATTTAACCAAAAAAAAGTCCGAGCGACGCAGCGTTGATTCTCCGCAGCAGTGAGGCAAGTCAAGAAGAGTTTAGATAATATCCCAGTATAATGGATAGTCCTGTTTTTCGTATTTTTCTTAGAATGGATAGTCCTTTAGCTCTGTGTTGTATTGCTTGAGTTTTTATTTAAAGAATCTGGAGTTATAATCTCACCTTTGGAGATTGTTCTGATTACCTGCAAGTATAATTATACCAGGCAACGCCGGATCCTCAGTTAGTTGTTTATAAAGTTCGATTTATAACATGAGATAGAACTCCTGTTATTTTTTATTTTTTAAAACTGTTAGTTCTCTAAATTTAACATTTTCATTAAATTTTTTAAAAATGATTACTTACAGAGATAAAAAAATTTTCAGACTATTAAGAACTGAGCAATTCGTGAGTAATCCTGTAGTCATTGCGGTTCTCGGGCAGCTGTCCACGATGCAAGCGTATAAACACAAGAAACTGCGACTACAAAAACAAAAAAACTAATGTATGGTCATAATATTTTGCTTTAAGACTTAGAAGAGCAGTCTTTTTCCAAGACTTAGAGGCAGTTTTGTTTAAACAATGCATAGAATTCCTTTTGTTTAGACTTTTCTTAGACATGATAATTCTCGAACTAAACATTCTCTTGAAAGTCATGGAAATGAGCACTAACTGGAAATGAAAGACCATAACCACAATATTAAAAAACTGAGCAAGTCTTGAGAGATCAAGTACTTATCGAAATTCCCTAGATGCCCTTGATGATGTAAGTGTATCAACAGAAGAAACTACGAATGCTAGACTATACCAAGCTACGAATGGCCAAGTTTAGCTTCAAGACTACTAGAATAACAAATGATTTCCAAGTAATAAGTAACCCCAAGAATTCTTTTCCAATTTTTACTATGAATCTTTACTGTATTATTTCTATGCTTTTTCATGTGTTCACTTTTACTGCATATTCACATTCAGATATTGCAAAATCAATTCAAAAACGAGTCCATGCAACATCGGGAATATCAATAAGCTGATTAGTTTTACACAGGAGAGATTCAAACAATTCTTAAAAAGCATAAAATGATGATTGAATGAGAGGACAAATATAAGGCAGATTTGATTGTCAAGGCTAAGGAACTACATAGGTCATCCTTGAGCTCCCTGAAAATGTCCAGACACATGGTGAAACATTTTAGATTTAGAAAAAAAAGAGAAAGAACGAGTATTGATCAGAGAAATTTGCCAACAGAAAGATAAAAAGCTATTTATGCGTTGTAAACATTTGAGCAATGGAAGCTTCATTAAGAGCAGGAGAGTATTAGAGCTTTTATGTCAAGGTCAAGTTCAAGGTAAACCTAAAAAAAAGAAAGGTCGAAAGCATCGAGGCAGAGTTAAGAAAAAAAATTATATGGGCGTCAGAAGCAACAGCTTCGTCTTTAAATGGAAATTGTTGAATTTCTGAAAACTATTTTATTATTTACTTTCTTGAAGTTAACCCTAGAACAAAATCTCAATAGATTGTAACAATGGTATAAATACGCAATTAAAAAAGACTAAGCACAGACAAACAATATATATCTCAATCAAAAATGCAATGCAAAGTTTGTGCTTTCTACATGAAGTTTAATTTTTAACATTTTATAGAATTCATGTTGTTTGGGTATTACTTACGAATCCTAGTTCTTAGAACTGAACGTTTTCGTGAACAAACTGGCTACAAAAGAAAGTTACAGAGTTTTAAGAAACTAAGCAAGTCTTGAGGATTCAAGTAGCCATCGAAATTATTAGGTGGCTTTTGACAGTGCATACGTATAACAGCATTAATGGCGACTGACAAACCCCATAAAGTGGTGAAGTGCCAAGACTTAGAGAGCAGTTTTGCATCAACAACACATAGAATTCCTGTTGTTCGCTTCTTACAGAAATGATATTTCTGAGAATTAAGCATAATATTTAAAAACATTGAAAATGAGTGTACACTCAACAATCCTGATCACAACAATCAAAATAATCATAAATCACACATTGTATTACACTACATTGTTTTATTTTTTTATTATCGTTCAGTAAGGGGATCATAGTGCTGTTTCTATCGATAAAATTGGTAGAGACTTTACAACACAACAAAGGGAGAACAGAGTTTCCGACTAGTTTCGCCATTTATTCCCGGCTTTATCAAGGTTCACACACAAGAGGACATAAGCCTTTATATACAGAAAATATGGTACAGAATGAGAACATGATTGGATGAAGAAATAACAAATAGTAAATAATATAAAGTGTACAGTGGCGACATTGAAAGGAGAATGGTTGGATAAGGAACCAATAACAGTGAAAAATATAAGGAAATCTTGAGAAAAGAATTAATTGAAATATAAAGGAAAAAGTGATGTCATAACACAAACAAAATTGAAAACGCGGACCTAGAAGAAGACTCATCCGGAGTTAACGTAAACTAAGGTATCAATAAAAAATGGAAAGGAAAGTGAATATACAAATTTGAAAAATTACAAGATATCGGATAAAGAATTTAAAATTGAATAAATGTCAAAAACGGTTTGGCAATTGAGGAGATGCTCTGGAGAGGAGATCTTAGCTTTAAAGATCTCAATAGCTTCGAGAGTGGCAGTATTGAATGGGTCGTTGCATAGATGGAGAACGGTCATGATTTCACTTTGCTCTTTGGGGGCATGTCCCGTGCGGGCAAGGTGGATCGCGTAGTGTGAATTATTGTCTCGTTTTTTGAAGGAATCCATGTGTTCTTTGAATCGTTTATTGAAATTGCGGGTCGATAGGCCTATGTAGTATTTGTCGCAAAATCCACAGTTTAATCTATAAACTCCGGAACGGGAGAAATTGTCGGTGTGTGTTTGGATGGGGGGATTAAGCGAGCGAAAGCATGGGGTCGATGAGCGGTAGGAAACTTGGAGGCCGAGTGAGGAGAGGAAGGCGGAAAGGCGGTAAAATTGAGGGCTGATGAATCGTAAGGACACCCATTTTTTGGATGGGGATGGTTGAGGAGGTTTAGGGTTGGAGAGGGCAAGTTTTCTTCGTTGGAGAATCCGGGAGAAGGTTGAAGTTGTGTAGCCATTTTTTAAGGCGAGGGAGCGTATAGTTCGGAATTCGGTGGCACGGGAAGAAGGACTGAGGGGTAACTTGAGGGCACGGTCGATGAAGAAACGGAGGGAGGCTTGTTTATGGATAGGAGGGTGTGAAGAGGAACAATGGATTAAATTAGATGATGTAGTGGGTTTACGGTAGACAGAGAATGAAAAGCGGTGGTTGGAGGGGTCATTATTGATGACGATATCGAGGTATGGAAGAGAGCGGTTAGATTCGGTTTCAAAGGTGAACTGGATGTGGGGTGAGAAAGTGTTGAAAAGGTTAGCAATGTCAACAGGTGAAGTAAAACGGGAATCAAAAATAATTAGGATATCATCAACGTATCGAAAGTATGAAATAATGGTGGAGTTAGAGAGGAGGGGAGAGACAAAGGTGAGTTCAAGGTTCTGGAGGAAGACTTCGGAAAGAAAGCTACTTAAAGGGAATCCCATTCCTAAACCGGACGGTTGGGAATAGAAGGTATTATTAAAGGAAAGGTAATTCTGGTTAGAAATGACTGTGAGGATAGAGTTTAGATCGACGTAGTCATGAGCGGGAAAGGAGGATGAGAGTAGAAGGGAAAGGAGGATGAATAATTTTTTTATTATTTTCCATTCATTCAAAACACTTAAAAACTGATGATGGGAAAAAAATCCCGAAAACGTTTTTCTTCAAGATAGTCATTTACATATCAAGAATCATCGAACTTCCATTATAGACCCTCCTCATCTGTAACCTGTGTACCTCCCTGTGTTTCTGTAACGTTTCTTCGCTGGATCTTCGTCTCTTCTATGTTTCTTCTGTGTTTCATCTGATCTTCGATTCTTCGTCTCTTCTGTGTTTCTTCTGTGTTTCATCTAAGCTTCTTCACAAGTTCTGTATTTCTTTATATTTCGTACTTAAATGTTTACTCTGGTGACTTTTTTATTGTTTTTTTGTTATTATTTATTTTTAATTTTATCACATTTTAATTAAAGGAGTACTATTCAACTTAATTAATAGAATTTTTATTGTGTTTACACATTCAGAATTTACAAAATTCACTCAAAAAGTGACCGTGCAAAGCCGAGGATATCAGTGAGCTGATTAGGTATACACAGCAGAATCAAACATTTCATGAACAATCCCTGGTATATTTTTTATTATTACCAATTAGCATATTATGATGATGCAACGACAGGACAAATATAAGGCAGAGTTTATTGAGAAGGCTAAGGAGTTACACGAATTTCCCTTGAGCTTCCTAACAATGAGCACAAAATGGGCTTTTCTCTAAAAATGAGAATTCTTGAAAATCTTTAAAAAAGAGTAGTAGGTGGAAATAATGTAGAGTTAGCTGACTATTGATAAAGAGTGGAAAGGCAGCAAATGAAGCACTTTCGTTCCTCTATGCTGTATTAGTTTTGCTAGCACATTGCTGCAACTAAGCAAAAGCGTGAGCAAATTGTGAGTGATTGGTGAGCTTGTCAACGAAAGAAATGAAGCTGTTAGACCAGGCTTCAAGTTTTACTTAAAGACTTCGAGTGCAGTGTGCAATTGTAACAGACTACTAAATAGCAAATAACCCCATTTAGATTGTTGGAATTCAAGATAATGCATGAGATAATGTTTCGTTGCTATGGCAATAAACATTCGTTTCCAACAATGTGCAAGAAATGATTGTTATAGATGTGGATAAGACAATATTGTCTCCCTTCAGCTCCTTAATAAATAATCAGATAATTTGTGTGTTTGGACCCTTAAAGAGCGACAGAACTATCCAATTGCGAGAACAGTTTTTACTTCTTCAAGTGGTTTGGGTATAAATGAATAGTGGTTCTCGGGTGGCAGTTGACAACAAAACCTATAACAAAGCATACATCAACTCTACGCTTCAAATCACCAAGCATACTGTATTTTGCTTTATAATATACGTTCGAAGATGCATGTTAATCCATATCTAACAAAATGCCACTGAAGAAATGTTCGAATATTTATCAGAGAAAAAAATAAATAATGCAAGCATGAAAAAACGCTGAACTACGGGAGCGTCGTAACAAAAAATTGTAGAATTTCTGAAAACTAATTTGAGTTATAATTTAAGTAAATGAGGTTCTTATGTTAATTTTTAATTGTGATTATCCTGGGCAATATCGGGTGCCTCTGGTGAAGGAGGAGGGTCACAGCAAGTAAACCCATGTATAATACAAATAAGGTTCCTTAAGCCATGTAATAAAGATTCATTCTTCTTCTGCGAATTATAAAACAAAACCGAATTTGTAACAATGCGTAGGAATTCGTATTGTTCAGGCTTTCCTTGGAATAGAAATTCATAAAATTTAGCCATTCCTTGAAAGTCTTAAAAAAAACAGTCACAAGAGAAAATAGAGAGTTACCAGAACACAGATAAAGGGTGGTAAGTTGACATGGGGAGCAGTCTATTCGCTTGGGAGATAGTTGACGATATAACAGTTAAAAAAGCATACGTCGATTCTGCAAATAAACAAACATATATATTAGGCTCTATAATTATGCCTCGAAGGATAGATGTTAATTCATATCTTTAGAAATGCCACCGGAAAATTTAGTGCGTATTGGTCAGAGAAGAGAAAAAGTTATAGGGTTTTCAGAAACATCGAAAAACGAGAGCTTCGTCAACAGCAGAGAATTAATTACTGAAAACCTATTTGAGTTTTTGTTTAATTTCTTGAGGTTCTTCTGCTTGCCTAAAACTCTACTTATCCTGGGCAATGCCGGATGCCTCTGCTAGTCTCTCTATATAAAAAGGAGTGTTTGTTTATGTGTGGATGTGTTTGTTTGTTTTTTGTACAAATCTACAGTATTAATCTGATCTTGAAGAAAATTTTCACACTTGATTTTCAAAGCATGAAGGTCAATCTCTATCTCAGATTTTTAAAAATTAATAATTGGTAGAAATAAATCGATATTCATGATGTGGAGACCCAGGGCCTATAAAACAAAAAGGTCCCTTAGGCCGCCCTTCCACTCTCTAGATTGGGGGGTGGGATCTCCGTTCGTGCCCGTGGTGTTTCTCCCGGGTCTTCTATCGTAAGGGGGAGGGGTAAAATGATGATTCCACAGGATTCTACAATAACAACTAATTTATTTCTAATTTAGTTTCTAATAACATGGAAGGGAAACTTTAACTCAATTCCCAATCAATTTAATTGATCCGAGGGACACACGAGATATGAGAGAGATGAGAGAGAGATAATGTGTTACCCATTCTAACGTTCTCGAATGCGTCACTGATTTCTATTCTCGACTATTGAGGGGTTTCTCCTCAGTAATGAGAACTGTTGAATAGTACTCATGAGCCTCCCGCTCGATTCTATCTAATCTTCTGTCTATTACTAAGACAGGCTAACATCATCTGTCTACGTCTAAACTCGCTGACAGTCTCAAACCTACTACTCACGTCTACACTCGCTGACGGTCTCTAACCTACTGCCTCTCCGACTCCGACGATCGCGACAACAACGACCTCCCCTCTCCTACACCGAACACTAACTAAAAAACTCGATGTCAAAAGACACTCCGACCATTGATTGGTTGGACGGATCACGCCATCGAACATTACCTGAAAATTCCAATAAGATGCGTCATACATCTGTAATGACTGACTTCACTTTACTCTTAATTCAATATCTAGTAATTAAAAAACAACATCCTGTCTCCAACTCCGAACCCTATATCGCACATCCCGTGTAATCTAATCCATTCTTACCTTCGTTCTAATCTTTTATAAATCTTTTATTTCATTAAACTTTATAAAAACTGTTTTATAATTATTCTATCTATCGTATATAACAACTAAGTAACGACTGAATTATAATTCACGTAAACTAGATAGATGTTTAAGTAAATTAAACATAGCTAGTCTATCTACTCTAATAAACATTATGACAATAATCACCAAGTGTTAACTAATTCAAATGACTGACTAAGATTAAAAGTTAATTAAAATGTAATAATAATCTAGAAACTGTCTTTAACTTCATAAATTAAGATCTCTCCTGTGTTACACTAACAACTATCATTAAAATAGCTGAAGGAACATCTTTACATTAAATAACTAATCAATAACTATCTGTCTTAAATGACTAGGTAGAAATTCTTTATAAAAATAATAATAATCTACAAAAATAACTGTTCTTCTAAATTATGCTTCGCTTAAATGGAATTAATAAATATTTAAAAGAATGATTAAGCTGAAATCCGAAACTTTAAAATTTAAACATTAATACGCGTTCACAACAAATGAGAGAGGGGGGTTCCGAAATCCTGGGGCCCCACAATGACGACAGCTGCGCATATAAATAAATAATATCTCATAAACTACAATGCAAGGCAAATTATGTCCAACATTACGTATCAACAATGGAATCAATATACAATTCAGAAAACATTATGCATCGACCAGCAATAGGTATTTCATGACCAAAAATGCAAGGCAACATTGTGCTTAGTAAATACGGTTAAATTTATAACCATTCATGGAGTTCCTGTTGTTCGGGTTTTTCTTTGAATTGATACTTTTTAAAATAAACTTTCTCTTTTTTAAAAAATAAGCACTAACTCGGATTAATGAAGAAGAGGCATAATATTGAGAAACTAAGCAAGTGGTGAGTGATCAAGTAGTCTTCGAAGTTCCCAGACGTTCCTCGACGATGCAAACGTATCAACAGAAGAAACAGCGACTGCTTGATTACAGAAAGAGATGAATGGCCATGTTTTGTTTCAATCCATAGAGAGCAGAGTAGGAATTGCAACAACATCAAGTGTACATCTAAAGTATATTTACCTGACCAAGTCCATCCGTTGTGAGCATTTACAAAAAAATTTTTTGAATTTTCATAATGAAGTTTTACTCTATAATTTTTAAAGGTGTTCATCTGTTTTTTTTTTAGTGATCAAAAAATTCGTTTTGGAAAATATAATTTAAAAAAATCCGAACCACGCCAGGGTATCTTTTAGATTATTTGGTACCACAGCTGATCCAAACATTTCATGAAATTCAGCGGATTCACATGTTTACTAAGAATACATTTTGAATATTATTTCTGTGAATGTTTAATATTTGGGAAAACACGATGGTGACAATGCGAAGATTGAACGTTCATTTACAAGAATTATGAACAATGAGCAGAAAATGCAATGACAGGACATAAATAAGGTGTTTATCGAGGAGGCAAATGTGTAACGTGTGTCTCCCTTGAGCTCCCTTGAGGCGACTGGCGAAAATTTATGAGTCTGGAAAAGAAAGTGAAAGAAAGAGTATAGTCAAAGAAACTCTCCAGCGAAAAGAAGAAAACGATACATGGCAATTGGAAACATCTGAACAATTGGAGTTTCGTATAAGATAAAAGGAAATATGAGCTTGTACTTCAAGGGCAAGGAAATCATTGATTGAAAGACAGGTGTAAAATATACAGTGATGTTCCCCATTGGTGAAGATGGAATCTAATCTGAGACAGGCCAACAAGATGTCAAAAAATTACAATAATACGTCAGTTTATTACCAAGAATTCCTGTTTTTTCTTTTTTTTGAATTGATGGTTTCTAGAACTTATTATATGCGTGAAAATCTTTAAAATTAAGCACTTCCGGCAGAGGCGAGACTTCTGAGAAATGGTGGAGAGGTGACAGAGCAGTTTCTTCGCTCTGTATTGTTTTAATTGAGTTATTATATAACAAAGTAATGAGCTCTGAATTCACTTCTTCAGATTGTTTTGTTTACATACAACTATAATCATCCCAAGTAAAGGTAGTTGCCTCTACTAATGAGAATATAAGAGCAAATAAACTGTTATGCATGTATGTTTTTTCTCATTCATGCCCTATTGAGTTCATATTCGAAGATCTGTCTAGCCACTCAATGCTTTTCTTATCCTGAGTGTACAAGAAATCCTCCAACATAGGTCTTCTGTGGGGACGTCCATAATTAATTATGATTTTTGGCCACTTGATAAAAGGTCACATGTTCTAATGGTACCTTTATGAAACCATAAAAAATTTCGATAAGATACACCATGTATTATATGAAAAATCCCAAAATGACAAAATAAGAGTTATGTACGTCTACTCTTATGCATGCTCAATTGAGTTCATATTCGAAGATCTTGCTGACCACTGATGAGCTACATATCTTAATTTTGCAGAAAGCCTTACGACATCAGTACTCTGTGGGGATGTGCATTATTGATAACAATTGTCGCCTGTAAATGTTTCTCTGCATGAACCATTGTGAAGATGCTCGTAATCGATCCAATTGTGTGTGTTCTAAGGGGATACTTATAATAAACAAAATATTTTCGATGATAATACGCTGAGAGCCACAGCCTATTAGATATAACCGGAAAGATCTAATTCGGTTAACTAACTTATTTCACAGTTTTTCCCATGGAAAATGAGAATTGGTCGGTCTGGCAGTTCAAAGACGCCAGACTTAACAATGGCAGTCTTTCAAAATCCGGAAAAATTGACTTAAATGTAACTGAAATGATATATTTTTGGTTCATGGTTTTTCAAATAGATTACTCCTCCCTAATTAAAATTTATTCTGTGTGGCATTTGAAATCAGCCGGAAAATGGCTGCCAGACCAGTCCAAAGTTCGGAAAAACTCGCGTCCATTTAACTGGAATGATCTAACTTTACTTTTTGAACCAAATTATACATAATGGTCTGTCATTCGCGAATTATTCGGTCTGGCATTCCGAAGCAGCCGGATAAAGGGTGCCTGACCGTTTTAAAATATCTAATTAGTCAATTTTAGCAGTTGACATTTGTAGATAAAAAGAAAGACGAGACGAGAAACTCTAGTAAAAAACACAATTGGAGAGTCTTACAATTTCAGGGTCTTATCACTCTGAGTCCAATTTTCTTGAATTCTTCTTAATACTAGTTTCTTGGACTTTTATCTGAATATAAATATTTTGATCTAACGGTCTGGCTTTTAAAGTTTAGACTAAATTATATGTCTTAGAGTAAAATTTATAAACAATTATTTGAATACTGAATACCAAGAATTTAATATACAATAAAAATCAGAAAACAATAAATATATAACGAATATTTCATTTTACCAAAGGACAGGATACTAAAATCCTTGGAAGGTCATGTGGGTTTCAAGATCTTTTACAGAAGTACACAACGTATTGGGTATTTCTGGTATTATTTATTATTTCAGATATGTTAAAAACTTTATTATACCTCAATCATACACAGACGTTCAAACTGCCTTCAGCTAGTTTCTATACACTAATGCACTCTTCGGATCATTGACTGTCGCACCCGTTCAAATACTCCTTAAAGAGTACCTGTATTAAGAATTACAGTTGCATAAACTTATTTTTTAAGTGGTCCCAGAGATAATAATCCGAAGGATTTAGAGTGGGGAATGGGCCAGCCATGGAACTGGTCCTCCACTACCTGCCATGGTTAAAAAACACACCTTTCAGTTAACTTACTACAAAATCGAAACCTTGAAGACAGATAAACAACAAGTGTCCAGAAATGACAAATGTAAACAAGTGTCCATAGCAACACAACGCCATCTGATTGGTTAACAACTTCGTCGATAGATTATATCTAGTTGAATGCAAAATTTCATTAATACCGCAAAATTTAAAGACTTTATGACATATATTTATGTGGGCTATGTTTATTGTTTTGGTGTGATAAACTCGCTATCACCGTTTGTAAACGTATTAACGTTTGTAAACGTTTTTCATACACTTCTATACACTCACTCACCAAATATCGTGGCACACGTGCCTAATAACGTGTTGGGCCTCTTCGGGCCTTGATAAAGGCAGCGACCCATCGCGGACGAGAGTCTACCAATACCCGGAACACATCCACAGGCACTGCAAGCCATCCCGCCTCCACTGCACTCTATAACGATGAATCAGTTACCAGTTGTGTTGGTGACGACCTAACAAAATTGGTCGATGATGAATGGGATTGCAATCTGGGGAATACAGAGGCCAAATCATTGTCGTGAAGTATGTAGCATGTTCCTCCAGCCACTGCCGTGTCACCAGGGTCGCGTTTGGAAACACAATATCTTCCTGGAAGATGCTATCTCCTACGGAGTAAAAACAGTTTATGAACGGGTGCAGTTGGTCTACAAGCAGATCAACGTAGGAAGAAGCACGCAAAGTGGATGACAGATGCACCAATGGACCCTTTACATGCCACGAGAAAAAACCACAGACCAGTATGGAGCCTTCAGCTGCCTGAGTGGTCCCCAACTAATAAGCGCGGTCCATGGCTTGCTTCAGACACGGACATGATCGTCGGCCCGATACAGCTGAAACCTTGCTCGTCGGGCCAGGCAGCCTTTAACCAGTCTCCAGCGGTCCAATGCTGATGCTGGTTGGCCCAGGCTAGGCGTTGCCTACGATGGGCACCTATGAAGAGTGGCGCCCGTCGTGGCCTCATATTTCCAAAGCCTGCAGCTGCCAAGGTTCGCCGAATTGTCGTCACGGATTCATTTGTGAGACGTCCCTGGTTGTCCCGTATGGTGATTTGGCCTGCTGTCTCCCTTCGATTAGCAGTTGCAAGCTAGGTGACATGGCCAACATCTCTGGTATCAATGAGGCGTGGCCGGTCCTTCCACTGTCCGACATGGGTTATAACCACCTTGTTGGGTGTACTCTAGACAGACGCTTGCAATGATTGCGCGGGAAAATTGCAAGGTAATTGCAAAATCTGATACTGAGACACCCATCCGTCTGGCACCAATAATCATCCTGCGCTCAAATACGGAAAATTCTAGGTGTGCTGCAAATTCTGCAACTAGTTATGGTTACAATGATTGTATGATATTAAGGAGTCCTCTGCACCTTTATCCCAAGAATGGAAGCAGCGGGATTTATCTCTATATGAATAAAACCTGATTGGAGGGGTGTGCCATGACTTTTAGTGAAGAGTGTCTTATGTATCATATATTATAATGCGAAAATGATTTCGGAATACCCATTAAAGATGTTATTCGAAGTGTTCCCATTAATCTGTTGAGATTAGGATGACTAGCTTGTTTACAATATCATATTATTGAAAGCAAAATAGTTGTATTTGTTGAATTGCAAACCCATTTTGTATGAAAATCTCGTTATATAAAGGCAAAATTACAAAATTTCATTTCATGTCATTTTCTTAAACCGTGACTTCCATATATTATACAAATATCACTTTATTTATAATAGAAGCTTAGCAGATATATTATTTTGGAACTGAATTTACATTTTGAAGAAAATCAGTCTGGTACCCTGAATCCATTATTAACTTGGTTCGGTAGCCAATTAAATAGCCAAGGGCAAAAAAAGTTAAGCAGTGAAAATTTAGATCGTTTTGTTTAAATTGACTTCTATTTAAGAAACTTTGCGCATATATGGTAAATATGCACCGATCGAATTCGAATATACACGGGAATATAGAAAGCACAAAATAAAAAATTACTCGTGGAAGTAAAATTTTTTCTCATAACCTAAACTTAAAAAAACGACAATTTTGACTTTTTAAATCGGCCTGGCAACGTCTATTCTGGATGCTTCGAAATGCCAGACCGAATAACTCGTGAATTGCCATGAGTTAAGTACTAATTTTGTTCAAAAAGTGAAATTAGATCATTCCGGTTAAATTGATGTCGACTTTACCAAACTTTGGATTGGTCTGACAGCCATTTTCTCATTTCTTATGGTCAAAACTGTGAAATGAGATAGTTAACTGAAATAGATCTTTCCGGTTAAATATAACGGGGATGGCTCTTGGTCTATATTATATAGCAATTATTACATCAAACAAACCGAAATCATAAAATAAGAGCGAATAAAATGTTGTTTATATTTGTTCTCATGTACGCACTGCTCAATCGACTTCATATTCGAGGATCTTGATGAGTTGCATTACGTAGGGTTTCAAATTTATTAGCAAAAATTTTCTCCACTATGACAACTCTGTGCAAACCTGCGTTATTAATTACTCATTTCGCAATTGATAAATACGATTTCGCCCTTGCACCATTTAAGAATTGGTCGTAATCGATACATTGGACGTGTTCTAACGGTGCCTTTATGGTAACGTCAGATTTTTCTAATAAGCTAGAGCATGTTGTATATCAAAATAATTCAACATGATGAAATAACCTTTATCTACCTATCTATATATATAAAGACGGACTATTGTGGGTTTGTGGATTTGTGGATGAGTTTGTTTGTATCTTATATAAATAAACAGTTTTTTTTCAGATCTTGATGAAATTTTGCATACTTGATTTCGAAAAAATAATAATGACATTTTCATGGTTTTTGTAAGACATGTTAATGACAAATATCTCATGACCAACAATTAAGGCAAAGTTTGTGCAACATAGATAAGTTTCAATTTGTAACAATGCATTGAATTCCTGTTATTCAGGCTTTTCTTAGAAATGAGAGTTCATAGAACTTAACAATTTCTTCACGGGAGACCGTGGCCTGGTGGGCTATCACTGAATACATAATCTTCTGGGAAGTTAAGCAAAATCAGGCACGGCTAATCACTGGATGGGTGACCATCAGTGAGCCACGATCTTTAGCCCCCACTGCTGCTGCGACCATCATACAGCAGTCGTTAATCCAGGTCCATCCAGGGATCCAATTCGTCGAAATCTGGCCATAGAGGCCCTAGATGGACGTATTGCATTACATGACATAAATTATTTAAAAAAAATCAGTAACTGGAGAGAATGGAGAGTTAGCAGAAAATTTAGAAAGAGTGGAAAGGATAAAGGAGAAAGCACTCCTTTAGCTCTGTGCTGTGTTGTACAAATGGTAAGCAAGTACTTAGAAGAATCGTCGACCACTAGACTAATCAAAGTGATAAATGGCCAAGTTTTGCTTCAAGACATCGAGAGAAGTGTGTAAATTGCAACAACCTCAAGTGTACATTTAAAATAAGATTATAACATCAACAACAACAACAACAACAATTTTTGTGTCTGGAAAGGGAAGAGAAAGAACGAATATTGTTCAGAGAAACACTGCAACTAAAACAGAAAATCCTATAGGAGCATATGAACAACGGAAGTTTTGAATATAGCAAGAAGGTATAACAGCTTCTATGTCAAGGGCATTAAAAACTTTGGTCCAAAGTATCCAGTTATGGAAACCAAATACTGAATATCATGATTTATAATGTATGTTGTGGAGAAGGAAGGGGCATGGTGAGGTTAGGTAGGCGTGTCAAGAGGAAATTCTTTAGAGAGTATTTCAAAATATTGTTACTTGGTGACGAACGGAGATGTGGGCATGAGAAAGATCGGATTCTGTTTCCAGTGGTGCAGTTGTATTAAAGCTAGGGATTACATGAAATAGAGGTGAATGGAAGAAATTTCTGGGTCGGGTGCTATAAGACGGTGTTTTATTGTTGTAAATAGAGGTTGGAGGACGGTTTAAAAAATATTGAAAGATATTAGGAGATATTTGCAGGTGATGCAGCAGTCTGTTTCTAAAAATATCCATTTGAAAGACAGGAACGTATTTCGGACGAAACGCTGGGCCAAAGTTTTTACCTGAAGCAGAGACGCTGTTGAGATAGTAAAGTTGGCTTCCTGGGGAGCACAAATGGGATGAAGTAAAGAAAATTGTAGGCAGAGAGCTAATGAAGAGATAGGAAGAAGTCTAGAGAGGTGAGCAAAAGATTGTTGAGGGCCTGATAAATAAAAATTGCTAAGTTGAAGCTATTGAGTAGATAAATGGGAAGAAAACTCACATAATTAAATACATGCGACACGGGAGAAGTTTAGCGAAGCTGCAGATAAATACGGAGAAACCCTTTTTGAGACGAAAAAGATTTAAAAGAATTTGTTTTTGGTGGAGGAACCCAAGAATTGAATCCCAAGGAAATTAAAGACTGTGTTAAGGTCTAATATAGTGAAATTAAGATATGAAAATAGAGGAAATGAGGACAGGAGAAAAGACCGAGGCCATAATTTAGAGGGCAGGTGAGGGTATTGAAGTGTGTATCCCAAAATAAGTTATAAGACAAGTAAATTCCCAAATATTTAAAGGAATATAGAAGGAGAAATGCAGTGGGAATAGTAGATTAGCCTAAAAGAATTAGAATAAAACTTTTTGTTATGTTTGTAAGTGCTTTTGTCGAGGTTTAGCTGCAAACATTTGGTACTGTTCCAGAGGAGAAATTTATGGAGACTAGTTCTGAAGTAGTGTTCGTGTGCTGTTAAGTGAAAGGTCCGCGAGTGATAGAATAGCATCGTCGGCATAAAGCGTTAGAGACAGAGAGGGGTATATATACAGGAGGTCATTTATAAATAGATTGAAAAGAAGGGGAGAGAGGATTTTTGGGGAGTCTTGGGAGACCCCAATATTACATAATGGGTTGAAGAAAAAATTAGCTAAACTTAAGAAAGATACTCTATTTGACAGAAAGCTTGATATTTAATCTAGTGCAGGGACGCTAATGTTGTAAACTGAGACAGTGTGTAGAGGGGACTATAAGGAATGGGGTCAAAAGCCTTGGAATAATTTACTAGATCGCTATATTTAATAATTTTTTTCCGTTTCTTTGTCCTCATTATATTAATCAGCTGGTATGGCAAATTGTATGGCCTCAAATTTTATGCTTGTTATTTCCAGTGTATTGTGTTTCAAAAGCCGATCAGTTTTGGTACGGAAGTCCAGTAACAATTTAGCACGTTTCTTTTCAATAGTTTTATCTCCTTAATGATCATAGTAGTTATTTGGCACTTAAATTCTATACTTCATGTATGAATTCTAGTGGATCAGCTGAGCCAAACGATCGCGTCTTTTTAATCAATTTGAGCAATTTTTGTTCATCCACTGTATAGATGATCCACAATACCATCTCGATTCTTGCATATACTGCATCTGCTGTTATTATTTGTCTTCTGGAAATTTCTCTGATAACATTTGTTTGCAAAACTTGTTTTTGAGTTGCAAAGATTAGACTTTTAGTTTATTTCTGAAGCCCATGCCTGTTTATTTATACAAGTTTCCAGATGCTTGTTTAACTCTGAATGCTTATAAATTTTTGTGGATATATTTTTTTTGTATGCCCTCCCTGCAAGCTTCAATAAGCATTTTATTTGTTCAGCCATATATAATAACCTAATCCTCTTGCTCCCTCCTCTACTGTTTGCTTCATTTTTAGTAAACCTTTTCCTCCGAGGTAAATATACTCGGTCAATCTCTAGGATATGCTTTATTTGTAGTAATCCTTTCCTACGAGGATGCAGGGAATGGTTGGTTGCCCCCTACTTTCGTGTTTTGTTTCCAAGTCCGCCAAGTCAGCCTAGATCCAGTTGATGATTCCTGCTGTATATCTTGTTACTGGCACAGTCCAGGTGTTTATGGATTTTATGGTTGTACCCCATTTCAGCTTTTGTTAGAATTATTACAAACTTGTTTTATATACTCGGAGTTGGTTTGCTTTTTCACCTGGTTAAGTAGTATATCATCTGCTTCGCGTATAGCCAAATAATTATAGTTTTCTTCAATGGATCTTATACTTTTCCATTTTGAAATGTTATGCCTTCATTGTCAGATGATTTACTTTACTTCATGGCTTACATTGCATACTGATTTAAATTCCATTTGTATATCTTTACTAAATATTCAGACCGAGTTTAAAACAGATTAATTGTTTTGATATTTTCATTGCAGTTTCAAATCATCCGTGTATAGTAAATAGGATTTTTTTCACTTTGATTTGATAACTCATAACCCAATTCTATATTGCATAGTATTTGTGTCAAAGATATCCTAGCTAATCTGAACAGCAATATTGTAAGGATTCACTTTGGAAAATTCCTCTTCTAATGTTGACTTTTCTCAGTTCTTCCCTGTTGGTTTTTAAAACTGTTTTCCATTTTTTCATTGCATTGCTTAGCTCGTTCCTAATGTTTTACTTAGTTCCAAATATTTCTAGGTTTTGATTAATTCAGCTATGTAGGAGTGAGTCAAAAGGTATTTTTATAATCTATTGAGGCTATAAATAGGTTTGCATTTTATTGCTTGCGATTTTTTAGGATCATTTTATCAATTAAAAGTTGATATTTTGTTCCCCGTGATTTTTTTGAAATTACCCTTCTGATCTATTGAGTATAATCCATTTTCAGACATGAAATTGTAAATTGATGTTTAAAGAATTCCAGTAAACAATTTAAACATTATGGGCAGGCTGTTAATAGGTCTACTGTCGTTTGGCATTGTACTCTTTTGCTTTTATTTTAAAATAAGCAATGTTTTTTCAGTTTTTATCCATGCTTCTACTTCTCCTATTTGCAGCATCTCATTATATTAATTGCTTAGTCGCTCACGTAATCAGTCAAGTGTTTTAACACATGAATTTCATCCTTGAATTTTTAAACTTTTTCATCTGCATTTTAACTTCATCTTCAGTTATCCATAATTAAGGTATTCATTTTGATTTTACATGTTTTATCACTCTTTTGGTCCAAATTATTTTCCTATAATGTTCTATCGAGCTGCCCCATTTACTATTCCAAAATGTAATATCTGCATTATCACGATGAGTCACTTTATCGTGAATAATGCACATCAGGTTCTTATAAAACAGGTGCTGATTCATGTTGATTTTGCTGGAATTGATTCACACGGACGTCATATTTAAAAAATTTTTTCGCCTCTGCTGTTACTCTTTGTTTTATCATTTCAGTCATTTCAGTACTAGTTTTGCTGTCAAGTTCGTATCTGTTATCAAACTGCCCTTGACTTTTATGTTTTTAAAACTTTTCTCTTTTAAGTTGTTAATATCAGGTCACAATATATTGATTTCATTCTCCAATTTAATTTTTCATTTAGGAATCCCATGCCAGAATTTCACTCTTTCATTTTTGTAAACCAATTCTGCTGTGACTACTTTGACTGTATTCTATATGAGCTGATTCATTTCTTTTAATGATGATATTTCTCTCTACTTGATAACTGTGTTTGCTTTATTCAATATTT
>JAHWFO010101283.1:387984-400851 GCA_023313115.1 Rhysida immarginata | reverse complement strand
TTCAGCAATCCATAAATTTGATACAATGCAGTAGAATTATAGGAAGATGAATTCTGTTTTGTTTGGATATCTGTGACTTGCAATGCGTCATTTTCGATCTCATGTAAATGACGAAAATATTTTTCCAAAATATACTTTGCCTTTGGTCCATTAGTCGTTGTTCTGTGGCAATTTATGTTGGATATTTAACTTTCCAAATCTGCATCATTTTTTTGGAACTCTCTCACTTTTGAATTCTAAGTAACATTTCACTGTTGCACAGTTCTCTTCTGCTGAAAATTTCTTCCGTCTAATTGGTTCTTCCAAGAGTTGTGCAAGAGCCTGCCTTCGTTGCCTAGCAGGAGCAGCTGAGCCCTGCAGTCCATTTGCTAACTCAGGCCTTAGAGCCACAATCCCAGACATGTTCATTGTTTATCCTGGTGAGGACTGAACATGTATGGATATTTGTTTCCTCTGTCTCACCATGTCTTTCTTCATGGGTTTGGAATAATGTTCCCTTAGCCGTACAAGCGAAAATTGTCTGGCTTGAGAGCCCCTACCAGGGCACGTCTAGTTCATGTCTTTCTAATTGGTATTTCTATAAAATTGAATTTATTTTTTGTGTATCATTAAGTTTTTTTTTGTTGGTTATATAACATTTTGTCCCTATGATTCCACACAAGATTTTTAGCAGGCTTTGGGATTTGAAATAAAGATATGAATTGTTGAAATGTATAAAATATTAAAAAAAAAATTGACGGAGGCTCTGGTGACTGCCAAAGCCGCGGGTTTTTAAGGCGTAGAACTACTACTGTATGTTATTATTGGTTAACGTTAGTGTGTATTTTTTTGGCGAAAAAAAGAACAAAATTAAAAAAAAAAGTTACTATATTCAATTACATTACAATTTTGTGAAGAATGGGTCTGTGATATGAAAAATAACAAACAGATAGCAAAAGTTTCGGAGTTATATATCTAGTAAATGACAGATCAATGTAAGTATTTCCCAATGTACTTGGATAGTTAGTCGGGACTATGTCTAAACTGAAATGATGTTTCATATGCTCCATTGTTTCGTTTGGCTTAATATTAAAGTCGTCCATCAATATCATCATCCACCTCAAACTCTTCATCTATTTGCTTGCAGCTGTCGGTGTATTTCTTTAATCCAGAAAAAAAGAACATTTTTAAATCTAAACGTGAAGTATTTGGTTGTACATATATCGAGCCCAATATAAGTTTTGAAGAACCATTTAAGGTAACGTCCACTAAACATAAATCGCCAACTCCATAGTCAATCATTCTCCGTCTTACATTTATGTGATGTTCGACAGGTTTACAGTCTGCTACACTATTTAAATTTCTATAAATTGCCACACCACTCGTTTTACGCTGCCCATTTTCTGTCTTAGATCGAAGAGTATTGTTCATGAATGCTTTTAATTCGAACCCTTGTATCTGAAGAAAGCCACGGCTGAAACGCGTCGACTCTATATCGTAATATCACTGTTGTTTTAAAGACCCATATATTTGGTCTTAGTTTCTATGTATTTATGTCTGGAAACATATATTTTTTAGTCACATTTATTGTTTTGTTTTAAGAAATTAACAAAACTTCAAAGTTCATTTCTTAAAATAATTAATCTGCTTAAAATAATATATATTTTATTATTTTACAACATATTTTTAATAGAAAACTAGAAGCGAACCCACCCGTTTGTATAATCGGGAAATAACTCATTGTTAGATTTTTTCTTTGTTGTGACAACGTCCACCGTCGCTGATTTTATATAAATGATGATGTACTGATTTCGCCGGCAGATGACAGGATTTCATGATATTATCTTAAAACGCTCGTGTTTCCATGTTTTTATACCTAATGCACAGGCCTTTTCTCGTAGGCCATGGTTAGCTCCAATTAGTTCCAATACACGCCGCACACGTATATGCTGCAGCAGCGCCACTCCGTTATCACGATGGTGAGCATAAAATTCACTTAACTTTAACTTGCTGTAACTTTTGACCAAGTGGCTCATTTGATGAAATTTTCGCTTATTATTCAAGACTCAACCTTCCTCTTCCCAACGAGATAAAGACCATAGTTGTAGGATATAGTGATAGAAAGATATAGTCTGAGATATGAACATCACTTTTTGAACGAAAGATCGCGTCTGAATTTTTCCTCGGCTGCACCCCTGATAGACGTAGTTCTACGTCAAAATATAGAAAATAAAAAATAATATATATGTATAAATAAATACATACAGAGGTAAATAATATATGAGTAAAATAAATAAAAGAATAAAAAAATCTATATATATATAACCAGCAGAGGACCCGGCGTTGCCCGGGATAATTACGCTTGTAGGTAAATAGAACAACCGCGAAAAGCTAAATTAAACCTCCAAATTGATTAAAGTATAACTCAATCACTACAATGTTGAGCGAGAGGACTACCCATTCTAAGAAAAATCCGAAAAAAGGGAATTTACCTCTTCACTAAAAAAAATCCATTTTATCTTATATACCGGGAATTGATTTACCGAAAAAAAATTTTTAAAGGCTCACAATGGATGGACCTCTCCAAGGATGCCTTCTAGTCTAAATAATTGTATACTCACGTAAACTTACTTTAGATGTACACATGATGTTGTTGCAATTTCTTTTCTTCTTTCGATGTCTCGAAGCAAAAATTGGCCATTCATTACTTTGTGCAGTCTAGTGGTCGCCGATTCTTCTATTTAATTGCTTACCATTTGCTGAATAAGCACCGAGTGCTTCCTCTATCGTCTTTCTCTCTTTCTAAATAATCTACTAAGTCATTATCTCGAGTTACTGATCATTTTAAAGATTTTCAAGAAATTGTTAAGTACTAAGAATTCTCTTTTCTAAAAAAGCCTGAATAACAAGAGACATATATTGTTGATCCTTGCCTAGTGTTTTGAATTGCGTGTCGAGACCATTGCTGATATATATTGTTGCACAAACTTCTATTTGCATTGTTGGTCATGAGATATACATTATTGGTCCATGCAGAGTGTTTGTGAAATGAGTGTTGATAACATTGTTGATAATTATTGTTGCAAAATATTTGTCTTGCATTGTTGGTCATGAGATATTTCTCATTAATATTCTCTGCCATAACCATGAATATCAATTTTTTATCAATAATTATTATTTTTTCGAAATCTGAGGTAGACAGTGACCTTCCTCATGATTTGAAGGTGATATATGCGAAATTTTATCAAGATTGTAACCCACAATCACACCCACAAACAAATCCACAAACCCACTAACAAACAAACATCCTTCTTTATGTGTAAACAGGTTTGTTCGAGGGTTTGTTTGTTTTTTTTTTTACAAAAATTTACAGTTTTATTCCGATCTTGATAAAATTTCGCATACATGAATTATTTTTTTGAATGTCGAAAAAATAATAATTATTTATGAAAAGTCGATGTTAATGGTTACGGCAGGGCATAATAATGAGAAATAACTCATGAACAACCCTGCAAGGCAAAGTTTGTGCAACAATAAGCCCGTCGTGTTCGCATCAACAATGGTATCAAAGCACAATTCACTAATAACAATGAGCACAAAATCATGATTCAATGATGAAGCAATCCTTTCCAAGAATTATAACAATGAACATTACATGATGATGCCATACAGAAAAGCTTCAATTTGTAACATTGCATAGAATTCCAGTTATTCAGGCTTTTCTTAAAAAAGAGAGTTCTTAGTACTTAAAAAATTCTATATAATCTTTAAAATTGATCAGTAACTGGACGTAATAGAGAGCTATCAGACTATTGAGATAGAGTGGAAAGATGGCAAATGGAAGCACTCCTTTAGCTCCGTTGTGTATTGAGCAAATGGCAAGCAAGTAAATAGAAGATTCGGCGATCGCTAGACTACACAAAGTGATTATGGCCACACTACAACGCTTTGCTTCAACACTTCGAGAGAAGAGTGGAAAATGTTCAACATCAAGTGTAAATCTGAATTAAGTGTATGTGAATAAGAAATTATTTAGACTATCAGTGGCATCCTTGGCATCCATGCATTGTGAGCCTTTATAATAAATGTTTGTCGAATTTTCATTAAGAATTTTTACTGTATTAATTTTAAGCATTTTCATGTGTTTATTTTTGCAAAATTTAATTTAATTTTTTAAGATTTTTCTCTTTACCTGCAAGTGTAATTATCCCGGGCAATGTCGGGTACCATTGTTTAGTCTTATATATATATAAAGAAGGATTTTGTTTGTGGATTTGTGAGTTTGTGGCTTTGTGTGTATTGAATACAAATCTACAATTTTATTCCGATCTTGATGAAATTTTTCATACTTGATCACCAAAGCATGAGGAAGGTAACTGTCTATCTCAGAATTATGAAATTTATGAATTATTGATGAAAAATCGTTCTTTATGATTATGCAATATTAATGAGGGCATATTAATGAGAAATATCTCATGATCAACAATGCAAGGCATAGTTTGTGCAACAATACTTATCAACAATAGTGTCAACGCGCAATTCACACTATGCTTGGACCAACAACAGATATCTCATGATCAACAATGCAAGGCAAAATTTGTGCAAGGAAGGCCTGTCGTGTTTTCATCAACAATGGCATCAACGCGCATTTCACCAAAAACAATGAGCAGAAAATGATGATGCAATGATAAAGCAATCCTTTCCCAAAATCTATAACAATGAACATAAAATGATGATGAAATCTGAATAGGTTTCAATTTGTAACAATGCATAGAATTCCTGTTATTCAGGTTTTTAACATAATGTTTTAAGGCTGGACATCTATCCACAAAAAATGTAATGGGAAAACCGACACCAAAAAATGTTACTGAAACAGTTTTCTATTGTTGATGCGCGTTTAACCATTGTTGGCGCCTGCTTAAAGCACACGTCGGTACTGAAGACACACGTAACCATTGTTGTCTGAGCACCAGTGTTTATTAGCACACAAGCAGAGGTATCCGGCATACTGAGCATATCGTTTCGGATCTGCGCGTGCTCTAAACATTATTGATATGGTGCGCGTGGAAGATGCACGTGAATGACTATTATTGCAAGAGCAGAACGGTCTCTAAATCAAAATAATTTTATTATTCGTATGGAGCTTATTATCGATTACGATAACTTGAAAACGAATTAACTTTTTTACCTCTGTTTTCACCAATCCCTTACTATGGAATAGAGAACGAACAAGTACGAATGAGAGATAGCTGGAATAGATACCTGCTCTTATAATACCATTATGATACCCCCTTAATAATTACCTATAACCAGTCATGGCTTGTAATATATCATACAAATCATCACGACGTCTCATGAACGAATATATATAAAAAAATACTGATAGATATTGGTTTAGTTGCACGTACACGTGTATTTGTCATTAATGAATATAACGCATAAATAATAATATATAACATATGTTATATGTTACTTTTGGAAACTGTCCGTGCTGAGATATGGCGTGTATATATATATCAAGCATCTCCTTACGAGCTGTTATCCCTAGCTTATTTGTATCAAGAGCATATTGCTGTTAGGCATAACAGTAACTAAAACTAAATGTGAGACATATTGCTAATTAGTAGTAGTTAATCGCTTGCTTCAATAGTAGATGGTAACATAGAAAAACTTTAACAATTGAATAAGAAAAAATAATGTTTGAGCTCATAACATAATCTTCACCAATTGAGGCTCCACTAAATTAAAAAAAAATTTATTTCTTCAAATATATAAAGAATAACTTCACTCTCCATTTAACCTTTCAGTTCTTTAAGTTTATTTGTTTAAATTCTCTATATACATTTGTTTACATAAATAGTAGTTTACAATTTAGTTTTCATATTTATATAATTTTTCTAAAGTGTTTTAAAATGTTGGTTAATACTATATAACCATGTATGAAACTATAACACGAAAATGTGCCTCCTTTATCCGCTTTGGCGGTAAAATTATTCTTTTTTAAATTATTACTACAGAGATATTATGAAATATATTAATGTGTGGCAACAGATAGCGCAACTATACTTTGCTCTCCTACCTAGCCATGTAATGGCCTACTGTTTTGTTTTTAGCGTTTTGAATGAAGACTAATGAATCATAGTGTATTGGAATAAACTCATTTCCATTACAAAAAATATATTTTATATTTCACAATTTAATTCATAATTTATTATTTTGAAACATTTAGATCTTTCGATGGTTTTGGAAGTCTTCAACTTATCTATAATTTATGCCTGGTTACAAAATTTCTATGTATTTTGAAGTGCTTAATTTATTTCTACAAATGCCTTCCTCTCTATAGTTAAGAATAAATTTTCGGCTAAAAAGAGCATTACGGGTGAATAATATTAATTTTTCGTCATAAAAAATGCACTCTTTTTAAGATTTTAGATACTGCAAAAAGCTTACACGTGCCGTGTTTGTTGTCCCGCATTCGGTTGTGACCACAGAAGCATATTTCATATATATATATATTCTCGTATATTTCATACATCAGTTATTTTAAGCCCTTGTTCAGTCTTACCGATGTACATGATTCTGTAGACTCGTCCATTGATAAATAAATAAAAGGTTTATGTATACTGTATAAAATAATTACTTATTTGTTGCATCTAAATACATAATCATGATTCAATATTTCGGGTTGCAGATTCGAAACTAAGTCATCTTTTTCTTAGAAAAGAGAGTTCTTAGTACTTAACAATTTCTTGCAAATCTTTAAAAATGATGAGTGACTGGAGATAAATAAAGCGTTACCAGACTATAGAGAAAGAGTGAAAAGACGACAGAGGAAGCACTCCTTTTGCTGGGTGCTGTTTTGAGCAAATGGGAAGCAACTAAATAAAAGAATCGGCGACCACTAGACTTCATAAAGTGTTGAATAGCTCAGTTTTCCTTCAACACATCGAGAGAAGAGTGGAAATTGCAACAACATCAGGTGTACATCCGAAGTAAGATTACGTGAGTGAGAAATTATAGGAGAGTTCTATCTTATAAATTTTTTTTTTCGAATTTAAATTAAGCATTTTTACTATATATGGCTTCCCATCTCATTGCATCACCCCCCTCCACCTTTCTCTCCACAGCTCGTGCTGATAAACCACATTTACATGTAAAAGCTCCTTTTCATTTTGTTTCCGTCTGTTTTACTTAATTCATATTATTCAACTAGGGTAGATGTACCAGTAATTGACTGTTTAAGAGATTACTGCGAAATGAAATTGTGTACGTAAATCATATTGCATTTTGAAAATTTTGTAGTTATACTATTAAATTGTGAATGTAATGCAGAATGTGTCAATTACTGAACAATTATTATATCTATAAAAGCTTTTAAGTTATTAAATTTTTTCTTAACTAATGCATGAATCACCAGTAGTTGACAGTTAATGCACTAGAAGTTGACAGGCAGTTTCACTAGTAATTGACAATATTTTAATTACACATTTTTATTATATATATTTTTACAAAAAACATTAAAAACGTTCAAAAGTAGCTAATGAAATCAAGAATTTTTAAAAATGTGTAAAGTATTTAATATTAACTAAAATTGCGCTTTTTAACACCTAAGTTGTTCATATAGATCACTTATCTTTTTTTACCTTTGAAATAATAAATGAAATCAGTCCGACCCCTGTAGAGTGCAAGGACCATAGAAAATCATCATGGTCTTTTCCAGTAGTGCAATATCATCATACCTTGGCGAACAAATTGTTCGTAGAAAAACTTGATTTTTGATGATTGTTCTCCTACTTGCAAAATTCATCCAATTCATCTTATGCTACTTCTTATCATAGAAAACAGAATACCAGTAGTAGTTTTCTTCTTGAAGATAACTTGTCCCGGTCTATCTGTTGATCGTCTCTATGATATGATTCAGGACCAACAAAAAAAATCCTGGAATAGGGCCTAGAAGATTTATGTCAAAGTGGGTGATCTAGAAGTTGACAATCAAGTTCCTGTATATGACACACATAGATCTATTACAAGAAATTACGAAGTTACACTTAAAATCAGCATGTTTCCTTGATTATTACCCTACAATCTATAATACATCAGTATTTTTTTTCGTGTTTTTTTAATCACAGAACTTATCAATAATTGAAAGGTATATCAATTACTAGAGATACTACATATCTGGGTTATAGTAGTTGACAGTGGATTCAAATGGTTAACAAATTGGTCATCAGAAATTCTGTTACTGCTTGAAGTGTTGTCCACTGATCACACAAAAAGGTTCACGTAAAATAATTAACAACTATTGTATAACATTCATGAAATAAATTAAGTAATCAACCCTCCTCGTAGTGGTTCATTACAAGGTTTTTGCACTCAGTAAGGTATTGAACAATCAACATGTGTTTGCAGCCTCAATAGGGAGCAAAGTTTCTAGTTTTTTTGTTGTTCTGGGACGCCTAATACATTGTTTAATAAGAAGTGAGAACACCAGTCCCTTTTCTTGCTTTGTTACTTTATTAAAAGCCTTTAAATCGTGAATTTTCAATTACTGGTACACTGTCAACTACTGGTACATCTACCCTATTAACTTTATTTATTTATTTATTTATTTATTTATTTATTTATTTATTTATTTATTACTTACTTACTTTTCAAACCCGCTTATCCGTTAGGGTCGCGGGGGCAGCAGCCCTATGGAAGATCTCCAGCGATCGCGATCTTCCGCCATCAGGCGCATGTCCTCCCTGGTAATACCCAAGTGACTCGAACCCAGATTCTGCAAGTAGTCTAGCCACCTGGTTCTAGGCCGACCCCTTGGTCTCTTCCCCACTGGCTTGGAAAATAACTGCCTAGGAAGAGTAGTTTGCGCCATCCGTATCACTTGGCCATACCAGCGCAATTGAGATCTCTCAATGCGGAGAAGTAGCGGCTCAACACCTAAAGATTCCCTTACAGTGCTGCTGTACACTATCTAGTAGGGTAACACCTGCCACACCTCTCAGGAATCTCATTTCGGCCGCTTGTACCCGCGATCGCACTCTTGCGGTCATTACCCAAGCCTCATGACCATAGGTGAGAATGGGGACAAAGATAGATTTGAAGACGGAGAGCTTGGCATTGTTACCCAGCTCTCGTTTCGTTACCACAGATTGCCACAGTTCACGTCTGACACAGCTTGCTGCACTGATCCGAGCATCCAATTCTTTCTCCTGCCGTCCATCACTCGTGAATGCAATCCCGAGATACTTGAATTTTTCCACCTGTATCAATGAGGCTCCCCTAACATGGAGAGCGCACTGAGCAGGCTGTCTTGAAAGGACCAGAACCTCGGTTTTAGCCACACTGATCTTCATCCCAGCTTCTTCACATTTGGCTGCAAACCGGTTTAGTGCATGCTGAAGGTTCGTGAGAGAAGACCCAAGCAGGACAAGGTCGTCCGCAAAGAGCAACCTCTCCACCAGGCAGTCGCCCACACAAACACGCTCATCGTCTTGGCTGCCACTGTCTGTCGAGTCCATAAAGATAATGAACAAGAGCGACAGTACGCACCCTTGGCGGAGTCCAACACCCACGGTGAACGGTATTGACTTAATGCCATTTATCCGGACACACATCTCAGAGCTTTCGTACAGAGACATGATAGCAATCAGTAATTGCCCATCTACTCCATACTCTTGCAACACTTGCCAGAGCTTCCCCCGAGGAACTCTGTCGTATGCTTTTTCGAGGTCCACAAAACAAGCGTAGACCTCTTTTGCATACTCCCAGGATTTCTCAAAGATTTGCCTTAGAGCAAAGATGTGATCCGTCGTGCTTCGGCCAGGTCGGAAACCACACTGCTCCCCCGACAGTTTGGAGTCGACTATTTCCCGACTTCTCTTCTCCAGAAACTTAGCGTACACTTTCCCAGGAATGCTGAGCAAAGAGATGCCTCGATAGTTGTTGCAATCTTTCTGATCTCCCTTTTTGAAGATAGGGATCACAATTCCTATCTGCCATTGCTTAGGGGCCTGTCCAGATATCCAAGCAACCTGACACACTCAAGTCAGCCACAGGATACCATCCTGATTTAAAGCCTTTAACATCTCGGACCGGATTTCATCATCACCTGCAGCTTTGCCAGTCTTCAGGGACTTCATTGCCCATCTGACTTCTGTTTTAGTGATACTACCGTGACTATTCTCCGCTCCAAGGTGTACCTCGTCTGCCTCAGTTGTTGTTGTCACCGGATTAGGAAGAGATGCAAAGCATTCCTTTCGCCTATGCAATACGCTCTCCTCCATTTTCAGAAGCCTCCCATCTGAACTCTTAGTAGTTTGTGAAAAAAGAGACTTCTTTTCACGGAGGCGGCGCACGGTCTGCCAGAACACCTTGTTTGCCGAACCATAGTCTGCCTCCAATTTCTCCCCGAACTTCTCCCAGGCCTTGGCTTTAGCTGTTGATACTGTTTTTGCTGCCGCTTCTTGCGCCTCAGCGTACCGCACCCGACTCGAAGTTGACTTATTTGGAAGCCATAGCAAATAGGCTTTTATCTTTGCCTTGACAGCTTCTTGGACTTCACCGTTCCACCATGCAGTTTTTTTCTCACCGCCCTGCGCCACTTACGACCACAGCACAATGCAGCCGAAGTAATCACAGCAGTTTTAAACAACTGCCACTCCTCTTCAACAGTACCACGATCACTGGGTAGTTCTTTGAAACTTGAATATATGCTATCTGCAAATGTCTTCCTCACAGCTCTATCCTCTAGTGCCTCCCATTTGATGCGCCAAGTTTTTTATTTATTTATTTATTTATTTATTTATTTATTTATTTATTTATTTATTTATTTATTTATTTATTATTTATTTATTTTTCTTATTATTATTATTGTTTCTTTATATGTAAGTGTAGATAATGATTATTTCATTACTTATTCAAGTTATTCCATTTTAATCAATTACCAATAGCGATCTTATTAAATAAACTTGATTTCTTTTTAAAAAAATATAATATAATGCAGTCTGAAATATAAGGGTAGACGAAAAAGAAGGGTACTGAAATGCTATTATCACATATGCTTTTTATCATGGTTTATGTGCCACTGTGGTTTTTTTCGATTTAAGTAAAGCATATGACACAGTTGATCATGAAATATTGATAGATAAATGCCAAAAATATACTATTCGAAGTATTATGATTTTGGTATTAAGAAACTTTTTCAGAACGTTTGTATGAAGGATAGATGCAGCAGTAGAACTTTAGTAACATATGGTGTATTTCAAGAATCATTATTAAGTCCAATGCTATTTAATTTATTTATAAATGACTTACCTATGAATATTGAATACGGAAAAATTGATTTATATGCAGATGATTTTGAACTTGAGCGGGTTTGTTGAACTTGCACGAGTTAGATTTTCAGCACATGGAAAAGGCGAGAGTGAATAACCAAATACAATTTTTTATTCCTAGAATATTTATGGAATAGCAATGAAGAAAACTTATCATAATACCAAAACTTGGGGTCCCAAAACCATGAACGTGCAATCTATTTAACTATTAAGACTATTTTTAAACATAGAAAGAAATGTATTTTAACAAAACCATACATAACCTACAGCAAGCTTTAGCTGACACAAGAAACTCATTACTAACCATTGCCTTAGCAGCAGTATATTGTCTTTGCACCATTAACGCAGCAAAGTAATTTCTAGAATGCGTCGTGCTTTCCTTTAATCAAATTTCCACCTAGGGCATTACCAGACATACATAGGATTAGGAACTAGAGAGAGAGCTGTAACCCCGCTGCAACCACTATCATGTGACGCTTATAGCAACAAAACGCTATCAACACACCCTCTGCTCGTTATTATCCGTACACCAGACCCATTTTTATCAAACGGCAATACTTTAAAATAAGGACTCAACATGTAACAAGCACATTCCCCTTGATAAAACTGTTTCCTGTGCTCAGCTAAGCAATAATATAGACTTATACCAGCATATGGAAATCTTACAATCGTAATGATTAATCATAAATAAATATCCAAAAATCACGGTCGTTGCTTAAAGATTTCTACATGTAGTAACATTACACTACGTATTTGCTTTCCCCTTTAGTCTATATTGAAAGTTAAACAGCGTTTATTCCGTGTTTGCCATGAACATATACTAATCCTTTCGAATGGGTTGAAATTTGCGTTGAAATTTGGCACACAATTCCCATAAAATTAATCAGTTTAGCCAGCCCCGAAAGAAAAGAATGAGAACGCTCTCACCAGTCCGCAGAACTTCTTTTTCGTCGATCTTCTCTAGTTGCGTGAACAAAAGAGCATTCCATACGCACATCTCAGTTGTCGACTGGAAACGCATCTTTTCCCTTCTTAGATTACTCTACTCCTGTAAAATATTTTTAATTCCATCTATATCAATGCATCATATAATTTTATCAATTTTAATAGGCTTGTGTTCGAAAACAGCGATCGCAATGTCGCTGCAGGGAGAGGGGGGGGGGGGGGCGAACGTCACACCGCCGTGAGCTTCACTGCCTAATACATCGATCGGCAACACGAGACGCTCTTCTAAGAAAGGGAAAACAACCGCAACACTGTTGACGGACGAATTTCCCGAAAACAGAATGATTCAACACCAACGATTTTTAAGTGATTGTTGCCCGATAAATGTTACAGACATCTGACAACAATCAGCTTTTACAACGAAAGAAAAAACTTATACTAAATAAATAAAAAAATACAACAACATTCTATATCAGATGCACAAAATTATTTACCCCACACATCGTCGCAATAAATCACAAACATACACCCACACATTCATAATCCACTACGGCCACAACATTTACGCAGCACCATTATCCACTGTAAAAAAAAAAAAAAAAAAAAAAAA
>JAHWFO010101283.1:359428-377531 GCA_023313115.1 Rhysida immarginata | reverse complement strand
AATAATAATAATAATAATAATAATAATAATAATAATAATAATAATAAGGAGCAACTCCACATCGGTTGTAAGGAGCAACACCTGATAGACATTGTGATCCTACGGCAAACTCACAATAAACATAGACAATGCAGCCTACATTGATTACAAAAAGGCCTTTGATAGTGCCCACACTCATGGCTTCTATATACACTACGATTATATAAAATAAACCCTGCACTTATCACATTTTTAGAAAGTACAATGCTGCATTGGAGAACTACACTACACCTCACACTCAACAGTGAAACCATCACGACTGACAAAATACAGATAAACCGGGACATCTTCCATGGTGACTCACTGAGCCCACTCTGGTTTTGTCTTGCACTAAATGCACTTTCTACACACTGATCAGCACAACTTACGGCTACACAATTAAACATAATAAAAGCTGCCACTACACGCTCTCACACTTACTCTACTTGAACGACATGAATATCTACGCCCCCACACAAACACAATTGCACCAATTACTTGACATTACGCAAACCTTTTCAAAAGACATAACATGCAGTTTGGTTTGGACAAAGGCAAAACTATTCACATGGAAAATGGAGTACTCAGGGAAGGGGGCTTCACATTAGATGAACCAGATCACATTGCTGCTACGGAAAATTACGAATTTTACAAATATCTAGGATTTAAGCAAACCAAGCTTCTGGAGCACAAACACATAAAGAATACACTCACTAAACAATATCTTCATAGGCTAGAGACAATACTTAAAACGCACTTAAATTCAGAAATTTAATCAAGGCCATCAATGCTTATGCCACGCTAATACTCTCCTACTCCTTTGGAGTAATACAGTGGACACACACAGACCTTGAGGGACTTGAAAGGAAACAACGTAAACTGCTTACAAAGCACAGAAAGCACCAACCACACGCAGCTATTGAAAGACTCACCCTGCCTCGTTCAGAGGGAGGCAGAGGTCTTATTGACATAACAGATCTACACCAGAAACAGACTCAGTCACTCAGAGAATTCTTTCACTCTAAACAATACACATCACCATTACACAAAGCAGTCTGCTGGCTGATACAAAATACACACATCTGAATCTGAACAGCATGCAGAACACCCATAACATTCCTACAACATGCACTAAACTTCAATCATGGCTCGGAAAGCAACTCCACGGTAGACATCCTTCTGACCTCAACCAGTTACACGTCGACAAAAAAGCGTCGAACTTTTGGTTGAGTGAAGGGAGTCTCTTTGGGGAAACTGAAGGAAGTATGATTGCCATACAAGACCAGGTTATTATCAAACCATTATTTACACTACAAGCTACAGAAAACATATTATCAAAGGATCGACTGACGGGCCTTGCAGGAAATGCCATATCGCAGAGGAAACCGTCCAACACGTCATATCAGTTGCAAAATTCTCACGCAGACAGATTATTTACACAGACATAACCAGGTAGCCAACATCATACATCAACATCTAGCTAAGATACACAAACTAAGGGATATTCACACTCCTTACTATAAATATATCCCTGACACTGTCTTAGAGAGCACCACACATAAACTATATTTTGACAAAGCTATAATCACTATAATAATAATAATAATAATAATAATAATAATAATAATAATAATAATTGTAACAACAACAGGGAGAGAAACACACCAGATAAACCGGGGTGCAAGGCCCCGTGTTGTCCCCCAACAGGCCTAAGCCCAAAACGGGGTTAATGAACCACATATAAAAATTTATAATAGAAAAATAAAACAAAAAATAATAACATTAACACAGCGATTCTCGAATAATAACATTAAAAAATAATAAAATAATATAGAAATAATAAAAATTAGATGGAAAATGAATAGGGAAAAAAAAAACAAAAAAAAAACGGAAAGGACGAGGAGACAGGCGTTATGAGAAAAGAGAAAAATGGATTTCATCAGAAGCCGTAAAGCAAACATCGTTGAAATTATCTAAGTAATTAGTAATCACTTTATACACCGGATCGATCCGTGAAATAAACGTCTTCCATTTGTACAAGGGAGTAAAAACGAAGCCCCTACGCGTCAATCTAATACTCTGAAAGTTAAAATCATTCACTAAAGAACCTACGCTCAACTTAGCGTGAAAAATACCAACAAGAATGTTAAAAAGTGAAATACTAATAATACGCGCAATGTTAAAAATGTTATGAAAATTGGCGGACGTCAAAGGTAGCTGATTGCCAAAGTTCTTTATTATGAAAGCTTTAAAATTAAGGCATTTACGTTGTATTTTATGTAAAACTTGTTGATTGCCCCCAAACCAAATCCACGCGCAATAGATGATTTTAGGAATCACAAAAGTCTTAAACAGAAGCAAAAAAGTTTTTGCTTCCGTAAAGAACTGAATGGACCTCTTCAACATGCCGATGCGACGTGAAATATCCAGATATACGTGATTTAAATGCTCAGAAAAGGAACAATTGTGTGACATAACCACTCCTAAATCCTTCAAAGTATTAGTTCTAACCAAGGGAGTACCATTAATAACATAGTTAAACACAAACGGTGCAGTAGAACGATTGAAGGACATCACAAATGATTTGGACGCATTTAGTTCAAGCCCATTACAACAGGACCAATGATACACTCGTTTGAGCATGACCTGCAGCTCGTGGCATGAGGACCAGTCGTTAATGGTCCGAAAAAGTTTAACATCATCAGCATAAATAATGATTTTAGTATGGGAATCAGTTAAAACATATGCAAGATCAGCAAGAAAAATGTTAAACAATAAAGGGCCCAGAGGAGATCCCTGCGGCACACCACTTTTGATATAAAAGGGAGGACAAGAGTAATCCTGATTTCTTAGTCTGAAAGCCCGACCTGTGAGCATATCATTGAACCAGTCATTGGCCACTAAGTCCAATCCAACAAATCGCAGTTTAAGCAGCAACAAGGGGATACTAACTTTGTCGAACGCTTTTGAGAAGTCCAAATATAGTGAATCGACCTGGGACCGAGTATCAAGAGAATGGGTAATATGATGCAAAAATATGGCGAGATTAGTCTGTGTGCTTCTCTGTGAACGAAAACCGTGCTGTGCATCTGGAAGATGAGCGTCAACGTGTTGAGAAAGTTGGTCAGCAACTAAAGTCTCCAACAGCTTAGCTGGAAACAAAATTAAAGTGATGGGACGAAAAGCTGGTTTAGCCGAATGTTCGTTTTTTTTAGGGATCGGCTGAATTACCACTTGCTTCCATGCAGCAGGGTAACGTCCAGACCCCAGCGATACATTAAAGAGGTGGGTTAATGGAGAGATAATTGCTGACAAATAGCCTTTAAAAATAAAATCCGGGATATCTGGAGAAGTGCAGACTTTTGACGCAGATAATCTCCGAGCACGATCTAAAATTTGCTGTGCAACCAAAGGTTGAAAAATGAACTTCTTATCTAAAGTGCTCCAGCACGCTGCCAAAATATCTTCATTCACACAAATTTTCAGATTATTGCTCATAGTTGACGCAAACGAATGAGCAAGTTCCGACAAAGCATTAGCATCCAGAGGCTCTTTGTAATTTTTGTTGCGGTTTAGACACAATTTGGCAGTTTCCCAAAAGGCAACAGGGTTATTATTAACTTGCTCTTCCAAACATTTAAAATAATTCATACGATCGTTGATCCAGCTATTCTTAAACGTTCTTCTGGCCTCGGCAAATAACAAATAATCGTCTTGGGCCAAAGATTTTTTATACATTTTATGTCTTTTCCGTTTACATTCCCAAGCATCTCTACTTTGTGCAGTAATCCAACTAGGGAACCTTGGCATTGATCTATTCTTCCTCGTTGAAATGCATCCATTAACTTGTCGCTTATGCATAGGAACGGCTTCAGAGACAGCATAACTGATAACAGTCACAATATCATTCCAAATCTCATCAACGTCCAACGACTTTAACGTTTTAGACCAATCGTTATTAGCAACTTTCCGATAAAGACTCTGAAAGTCTGCACGTCGAAAGTTGTAACACGAGTCTTTGGGAGGCGAAAAAGTTTCCAACTCGTCCTTAAAATACGCAATACAAGGAGGATGGTAATCATCCGGGTCAACAAGAGGCGAATCTGTGGCAGTTACATGCAGATTTAAGTTAGAAAAAATTTTATCAAGATTATCGCCGTATCTATTCCGCAAATGGTTAACATTATTAAGGTCTAACTCTTTTATCCAACTGCTGGTAATTAATTTTCTAAACCTGGAATAGTAAGCATGATCATCATAAACTTTGAAATCAGAGTAATTAAAATCGCCCACAATAATACAGTCCGCGGGTGAATGAGCAAAAAACTCCGTAACTTCCTCCAAAAAACATTCCAGTTCATTATTTCGCAAAAGCGGGGGCATATAAAGATTCATTATGATTACCGGTTTAGATCTACCCGCCGAAGTACGACGAACAATTTCCACAGCGACGACGTCGATACATTTGACGGTAGTAACGAATCGACAATCTTTAGCTCTAACAGATACCGGAACGGCGATAAGAACGCCTCCTCCTCGTTCCTTAATAGTTCTGTCACTCCTATACACATTAAATTCACGACCAAACAATAAAAAGTTGGAAATAGACTCATTAAGCCAGGTTTCAGATAAACAATATAGAAACTGAGGATTCTGAGCCGAAAAATCAAAAGTTCGAGCCATCTTGGTTCGCAAACCGCGAACGTTCTGGTAATAAATAGCATTAACCATCGGAGTTGATCATGCCCTCCTCCTGGCGCACAGTGTCTACTTCATCTAATTTAAGAGATAAGCCACCCGAAGCTGAGTCGTTCTTGCAATAGGACGAGTCTATCTGACTATCGTAAAGTTTGCCAATAAACAAGGAAATCAACACTCCTTCCGGCCAAATAGATGAACTAAATAAATAATCAAAATCTTTTTCCTTTAGCAATAATACAAAAGAAGAATACGAATTAAACTTAGTCTTCAGCTTAACGCATCTCTGTATGGAGATTGAGGTGGAAATATCAGCAACAAAGTCATATAACTGCTTTACAGAGGTATTTGGCTCCAATCTTGTGACAAACAATTTCTTCTCCCTCTCTTTCATATATCCAGCCTTAATTGGACCATCTCTATTAGCGTTAGCACCTATGATTGTATTTTTCTTATCTTTCTTAATTTTATCTACGCGAGAAGAAAGTACTCCACTTGAATGTTTCGCCTTAATTGACTCGTGCGAGACGGTCTCACGCACGCCATGAATAGCTAAACCGCTAATATCGTACTTGCTAGACTCTTCCACGGTCGAATCTCGATGAGACGCAACAAGAGATATATCTCTCGCCTCCAATACGCCGAGAATCTTATCAATTTTCTTGTTAATTTCTCTGTTATCTTCCTGTAGTTTCGTAGCCAAAGCCGTATATTCCTTAACCGCACCGATGAGCTCATTAATAGCTGATAAAATTTGTGCAAAATTATACTTATCTGTGTTAATAGATGCGCACTCATTTTCTTCTGAGAGGAAACTGCACTCATTTTCTCCTGAGACGACTGAATCAACTCGTAAACTGCACGGGCACCTCCATGTTGCTTTCACTTTCTGTACTTCGTCTTTTTTAACGTTAACACATTTTGCATGATAAACAAGGTGGCAGTCACCGTTGCAGGTAATGTATGGTTGCCGTCCATGAATAGCAGAATTACAAGAGGGGCAAAAGCCAATGGTTCCCTGTCCTCCCTTTTTATTTGGATTCCCCATGAAGAGAGAGAGAGGAGCAGACAACCGCCGCCCTGCGCCGCCTGGTGAATAATGATAATAATAATAATAATAATAATAATAAATAATAATAATAATAATAATAATAACAACAATCTATCTATATATATAAATAAGGATGTTTGTGGGTGGGTGGGTCTGTTTGTCTGTACGTTTTTTATAAAAATTGACAGTTTTATTCCGATCTTGATGAAATTTCGCATACATGACCTTCAAAACATGAAGAAGGTCACTGTCTACCTCAGATTTCGGAAAAATAATAATTATCGATAAAAAATCGATCTTCATGATTATGGCAGGGCATATTAATGAGAAATATCTCATGACCAACAATGCAAGGCAAAGTTTGTGCAACAATAGGTATCAACAATGGCATCAACGCGCAATTCATCAATAACAATGAGCACAGAATGATGATGTAATATGGATAAGTTTTAATTTGTAACAATGCATAGAATTCCTGTTATTCAGGCTTTTCTTAAAAAAGAGAGTTCTTAGTACTTAATTTCTTGAAAATTTTTAAAAATGATCAGTAACTGGAGATAATGGAGAGTTAGCAGACTATTGAGAAAGAGTGGATAGACGACAGAGGAAGCACTCATTTAGCTCCGTGATGTATTGAGCAAATGGGAAGCAAGTAAATAGAAGAATCGGCGACCGCTAGACTGCACAAAGTGATGAATGGCCAAGTTTTGCTTCAACACATCGAGAGAAGAGTGGAAATTGCAACAACACTAAGTATACATCTGAGGTAAGATTACGTGAGTAAGAAATTATTTAGACTAGCAGTGGCATCCTTGGAGAGGTCCAGCCATTGTGAGCCTTTAAAAAGATTTTTTTCGAATTTTCATTAAGAATTTTTACTGTATTAATTCTAAGCATTTTCATGTGTTTATTTTTAAGATATTGCAAAATTTAATTTAATTTTTTGAGATTGTTCTGTTTACATCCAAGTGTAATTATCCCGGGCAACGCCGGGTACGTCTTCTAGTATTAAAATAAAATTTGATATAATAATAATAATAATTGTAGCAGCAAAGGGGAATACCCCGCCAGATACTCCGGAGGGGAGAGCCCCATGTTGCCCCCCAACAGGCTAAATGCCCAAAACGGGATTGATGAAAAACACATAAAAAAGAAAAAAACCAAAAATGACAACTAAAAATTAACTACTATAAGACACAAAATTAACAGGTAAAAGAAAGGAAAAAAAAAAAAAAAAAAAAATAAGAAAATAAAGTTAGGTGCAGACCCTCGGCACAGGAAAGGTCTATGTCATTAAAATGTTCCACGTAATTTTTAACTAATTTAGAAATGGAATTAACCCGAGAAAGAGACGATTTCCAAGTAATAGTGGGAATTAAAGTAAACCCTCTACGGGTCCTACGTAACGTGGTGAAATTAAACTCAGGATATAAAGAAGAAACGCAAATTTTATGAAAAAAAACACTAACCAAAAGATTAAATAAAACAATATAAATTACGCGGTAAACGCTAAAAACTGACATTTAGTCAGGGCCAATGTTATGTTTAACTTTTCTTTTAAATCGGTTAAGACTAGCGCATTTGCGCTGGATTTTATTGAGGATTTGAAAATTACCCCCAAACCAAACCCAAACGCAATAAATGATCTTGGGGACAACAAAGGCCTTAAATAAAATATCGAGTGTTCTTGCACCCATAAAAAAGACAGATGCTCTTTTAATCAGTCCCAGGCGGCGAGATATATCTAAATGCAAGGAGTTCATATGCTCATTAAAAGAGAGATTATACGACAGTACGACTCCAAGGTCCTTAACCGACTTGGCTCTTAAAAGAGCCTTGTTCTGAAGGTGATAGCCATAATTAAAAGGGGCCGTAGATCTATTAAACGAAACGACAATTGACTTGTCAGGATTCAGTAAAAGGCCATTGGAACAAGCCCACTGATACACAGATGACAGGGCAGATTGAAGCCTAAAGCAATCCCCCCACCCATTAATATCGAGAAACAATTTAACATCGTCGGCGTACAGAAGAAATCGAACCTTGTGATCCTTGAGAGCAGAAGGCAGATCCGCGACTAAGATGTTAAACAGCAGTGGTCCAAGGGGTGAGCCTTGAAGCACACCGCTTTTGATGGAAAAAGACATATCAAGAAGCTTAGGATGGCGAAGACTAAAGCGGCGACCACTTAACATGGAACGGAACCAGTCAAGGGACGTATCCGATAAACCTGCAAATTTTAATTTCTCGAGCAGCAGTGAAACATTGACTTTGTCAAACGCTTTAGAAAAATCTAAAAACAAGACATCCACTTGAACCCGCTCGTCTAGCTTGCGAATCAAAATATGAGTAAAAGTGGCTAAGTTGGATTGAGTACTTCTATTGGGTCTGAAGCCATGCTGTTCATCGGGCAAAAGAGGTTCAACGTACCCTGAAAGTTGATCGAAAACTAGAGACTCAAGAAGCTTAGCAGGAAATGAGATGATGGTAATTGGTCTAAAGGAAGCCTGACCAGACGAGCCGCTCTTTTTGGGAATAGGCAGAATAAAAACCTTGGACCAACCGGAGAGATAACGACCGGAGCTCAAAGAGATAGAAAACAGATGCTTAAACGGAGTGATCAGGCCGGGGAGGCAACCTTTGAAAATATAGTCCGGTATGTTAGGGATAGTACAAAACTTGGACGCAGACAGTCTTTTGGCGCGGTCCAGAATTTGCCGTTCTGATGGAGCCTGGAGAGAGAACTTCGAGTTGACCCGATGCCAACATGCTTGTAGATTGGGAACATCAACAGGAAGAACGGAATCATTGTTCATGGAGTCAACGAAAGAAGTAGCGATTTTAACAAGATCTTCTTCATCGGTCAAAGGAGTATTACGTCTACTCAAACCGAGCAACTTCCTTGAAATGGCCCAAAACGCTATGGGATTTAAACAGATATGCGATTCCAATGACATAAAATACGCCTGTTTATCCGCGTACCAGGAAGCTTTAAACAGGTGCCTAGCCTCTGAATATTTCGCATAATCACGAGGATCTAAAGATAATTTGAACCTTTTATGAAAAAGCTGTTTATTATGCCAGGCTTCTTTAGTGTGCACAGAGACCCAGGGCGGGAACGAATGGACGGAGGAACGATGAACAACACTAAATCTATGGTCATCTCTCCGCTTATATCTTTGGAAGGTATTGGATATCGCACCATTAATGATAGAAGTGATCCCATTCCAGATCATATCAACGTCTTTCGACAGAAGGACACCGCTCCAATCAGAGTTCATAATAGTCTGATATAACATTTTAAAGTCACCACTACGAAAATTAAAATCCGAGTCATTATACTGGTAAGATATAACGAAAGGTTTCGGAAAACGGACGAGTAGAGGTGGGTGGTAGACATCGGGGGTAACTACTACATCATTGGCCAGTGACACAGTTAATTGCATGTTGGTGAAGACTTTATCTAGATTTCCGCCAAACTTATTACGGATACTATTTAGGTCCGCCAATCCAAGCTCAGCAAGCCAGCTGGAAACTGTAAGATTTCTTTGCATATGTTGAAAAGAGTGCACGTTCTTGCCATCACAATCGCAGAAATTAAAGTCCCCTACGATAACAATCTTCGACGTAGTGTGAAGAAAAAAATCGGACAGTTCTTCCAAAAACAACTCAAAATCACAATTACGTACAACGGGTGGAATGTATACGTTGCAAATAATTGTAGAATCAGGTCGCCCGGAGGGTTGCGGAAGAAAGGCCTCGATCGCAATGAAGTCGATCTGGCTAATGCTGGTAGATAAAGGACATTGAATGACCCTGAGATGGGCAGGAACTGCGATCAACACTCCACCGCCTCGACGATTAGAAGACCTGTCAGTTCTGAAAATCCTAAAAGCATCACCAAATAAAGTAAAATCCGCAAAGGAATCATTCAACCAGGTTTCCGTGAAACAGTAAATGAAATCAGCCCGCTCAGAAACGAAATCAAAGACCTGCAAAGTCTTGGTGCGCAATCCACGCACGTTTTGGTAATAAATCGCGTCAATCATGGCTAGGAGAGTCAGTCCCCTCCCAACTGAGTTGAACAGCGTGATTATCCATACGTAAAGTAACCGACTCTCGATGGACTCCATCTGCCTGAATACCTCACATATTTAATAATTATGGAAAAAGATAAAGATAATTCTATATCTAAGATTATTTAATAATATACTAACCAGAATGGATACTTAAGTTAACATTTTTTTATTTGATTAAATCAAGCTTTTTTATATTGGAAGAACGCAAAAAAATAATTTGAGTATAATGAAACTCAGATTTGCAAATAAAAACAGTAATGAAAGAAAATTTATTCTTTATTTTTGGGTAGCTATATATTAATAAATATTTATGTATTACTATAACTTAACTTTTACTAAATAAAAATTTCTAGGATGTATATATTGTCTTTTGTATAGAAAATTTATAATATACTAGCAGAGGACCCGGCTTGCTCGGGATAATTATATTTGCAGGTAAGCAGAACAATCTCCAGAAGCTATATTACAACTCCAAATTGGTTAAATAATCAATACAACACAGAGCACACGGACTATCTATTCTACGAAAAATACGAAAAACAGGAATTCTAGTTGAAATACCGGGACATTATTTAAACTCTTCTTGACTTGCCTGACCACTGCGTAGCTTCACCAGATACATATATTCAAGTTTTTCTTGCTTTGACGTAGAAGCTCTTATAACCTCTTGCTCTATTCGAAACTCCCAACGTTGAAATGTTTCAAATGACCGTATATATGTTTGTGTCTTAGTTGCAGAGTTTCACTGAGCAATACTCGTTCTTTCCCTTTCCTTTCTAGGCACACAAATTTTTGCCAGTTGTCTGGACGTTTTATAGGGATCTCAAGGGAGACACGCGTGATTCCCAAGCCTCATCAACAGACGCTGCCTTATTAATGTTCTGTCACAGCATAATCATTTTATGCTCATTTTAATGATACTTGGAAACGAACCTTAAAAATCGCATTATCAGCATCTCAGTTTCCAAAATATACACATTCCCTCAAAATAGAGTCAAAATTTATTTTTAGGAAATGTTTGTATTTTATGTGCTACCAAATAAGCTAGATGATAACACAGGCGTGGCTCGGACTTTTTTTAATTTTGCAATATCTTAAAAATTAACAGATGAAAATGCTTAGAATTAATACAGTAAGCATTCTTAATGAAAATTCGAAAAAAAATTTTTTAATGGCTAACAGAGGATGGACCTCTCCAAGGTTACCAATGTTAGTCTAAATAATTTCTTACTTTCGTAATCTTACTTTAGGTGTACACACAATATTGTTATAATTCCCTCTTTTCTTTCGATGTCTTGATGCAAAACTTGGCTCTTCAAGAGTGTGTAGTCTAGCAGTCGCCAATTCTTCTATTTACTTGCTTACCATTTGCTCAATACAGCACGGAGCTAAAAGATTGCTTCCTCTGTCGTGTTTCCACTCTTTCTTAATATTCTGCTAACACTCCCATATCTCCAGTTACTGATCATTTTTAAAGATTTTCAGGAAATTGTTAAGTACTAAGAACTCCCTTTTCTAAGAAAAGCCTGAATAACAGGAAGTCTTCTTTCAATGTCGCCACTGTACAATTTATATTATTCACTATTTGTTATTTTCTTCATCCAATCATGTTCACATTCTGTACCATATTTTCTGTATAAAAAGGCTTATGTCCTCTTGTGTGTATCCTTAATAAAGCCGGGAATAATGGCGAAACTAGTCGGAAACTCTGTTCTCCCTTTGTTGTGTTGTAAAGTCTCTACCAATTTTATAATGTTGATCCATGCAGAGTGTTTGTGAATTGCGTGCTGATACCATTGTTGATACCTATTGTTGTACAAACTTTGCATTGTTCGCCATGAGATATTTCTCATTAATATACCTTGCCATAACCATGAATATCGATTTTTCGAATCAATAATTATTATTTTTTCGAAATCTGAGGTAAACAGTAACCTTTTTGATGGTTTGAAGATTAAGTGTGCAAAATTTCATCAAGATCGGAAAAAAACTGTAGATTCTTATAAGAAACAAACCCACAAACAAACAGACATCCTTCTTTAAATATATAACTAGCAAAAGTACCCGGCGTTGCCCGGGATAATTATACTTGGATGTAACAGAACAATCTCAAAAAATTAAATTAAATTTTGCAATATCTTAAAAATAAACACATGAAAATGCTTAGAATTAATACAGTAAAAATTCTTAATGAAAATTCAAAAAAAAAATCTTTTTAAAGGCTCACAATGGATGGACCTCTCCAAGGATATCTTCTAGTGTTAATAATTTTTTAATCACGTAATCTTATATTAGATATACACTTGATGTTGTTGCAATTTCCTTTCTTCTTTCAATGTCTTGAAGCAAAAATTGGCCATTCATCACTTTGTGTAATCTTGCATTCGCCGATTATTTTATTTACTTGCTTACCATTTGCTCAATACAGCACGGAGCTAAAGAAGTGTTCTCTCTACCGTCTTTTACTCTTTCTCAATAGTCTGCTAACTCATTTTCACCAGTTATTGATCACTTTTAAAGCTGTTCAAAAAATTAAGTACTAAGAACTCTCTATTCTAAGAAAAGCTTGAATAACAGGAATTTTATGCATTGTTACAAATTTTGCCTTTCATTGGTGGCCATGAGATATATATTGTTGATCCCTGCTTAGTGTTGGTGCATTGCATATTGACACCATTGTTGACACGTATTGTTGCACAAACTTTTATTTGCATTGTTGGGCATGAGATTTATATTGTTGGCCCGTAAAAAGTTTTTGAATTGCGTGTTGATACCATTGTTGAAACTTATTTTTGCAAAAACTTTGTCTTGCATTGTTGATCATGAGATATTTATCATTAATATGCCCTGATATAACCATGAATATCATTTTTTTATCAATAATTATTATTTTTTCGAAATCGGAAGTAGACAGTGACCTTCCTCGTGTATTGAAGGTTATGTATGCAAAATTTTATCAAGATTAAATGTACGGAATTTAACTGTAGATTTGTATAAAAAAACAAACCCACAAACATCCATCTTTATATAAATAGAAAGATAATCAGCCAGATGTTCTAATAAAATATCCGTTTTCAGGAAATGCCTTGCTGAAAATGGGCTATGTTCTTCTTGGAACAAATCAGTAAGTTTTTCTCTGGTTTGTTTGGACATGTTATGAAAATGATAGAAGGCTGCATTTGACACAAAATGATTGTAAAATTGTTTAGTTGAATGATGCTTGGCCATTCATTTCTAAGCAAATCTGGCACTTTAGCACGAGATCATGAAATATTTGTTATTGAAACAAAAAATAAGAACCAATGATTAGCTATACAATAAGTACAAATTTTTCAAATTCCCACATAGAATATAAATTTTAGTTATAAATCATGTGTCCTATGGTACTATTAAATAATTATCCCGTTCATGGGATTAAAAGGTGACCAGATTTTAAAAGAAAAAATTCAAGACACAAAATATATCACTTGAATGAGAATTGAATCACAGTATCAGTATTACACAATGTTTTATATCAATAAACAAGGGGAAAAACTCAAATCAATTAAAAAAATAGGGCACCAAAATAATACAAGCCACCTGCTCTTACTTGTATTTTTTGTTTGAATGAATAGCATTCAATGAAGTAGTATTACATTTTAGCAGAAGCAAAGCAGAAACTCGAGCGGACGCGATCGTTTCTTATTTGCATTGCAAATTGCGCAACTGACTAGGGTAGTGAAATGAGAACTTAGAGTGTAAGAAGAAATGAAAACTTGTTAAAATTTGAAACAAAGACAGCTGAACAGTAATGATTTAGACCTCTAACAAGCGATGATTATAAACATTACGGAATGCAAGACAAATTATAAAAAAGGACATTCTCACGTTTTTTCTAGGTAATGCAGTACTATCCTGCAAAATACAAGACGTTTAGTCACCCTACCATAAATTATTAAGGCAAAATTCCACAACAAATTATAGTACCATAGGCTACATCATAATATATAGATTTCAGAGTGTTGCTAGCCTACCTTCTTATGACGATATTGAATGAAGCATTGCAATCTGTATGCTTGCTAAAAATAGATCCAGAATGTCTTGTTTTGTCCGTGCTGTGAGGACCAGGGCCGTCTCTACCATAGGTGCAAGTGGTGCACTTGAACAGGGCGGCAAATTTTTAAGGGCAGCAACGGCAATGTTGGGGGTGGGGGCACGGCAAGGGCTAAATTGCATTCTGCACGGGGCGGCAAAATTGCTAGAGCCGGCTCTGGTGAGGTCATCGCAAGTTTATACTAAATGTATTGATTTTGCCAGCATTTGGGTACGTACGCCGAATACGCCACATAATTTTACTTTTTGATTTAAAGCTGTCTAACCAGACCTGTAACCAAAATGTAGGCTATAATCTACGCAATAAAATTAAAATAATATTCTTTAACATTGCGTATGCGAATTGGTATTAATTTAACAAATTATTATATTTAATCATTACATGCACGTTGCATACTTTAAGCGGAATTTTGTAGAGTATTTTGGTTCCGATTCGTAGAATCCTTTTTCGAATAGGTATTCGAAATAATCGAGGAGTTGATTTTTAATTGAGGAAATTGTGCGATGAATTGTAAGAATCAATCACGCGTGCGTCCATGCTGGCGTCGCTGGCGATGACGCGATGCATGCTGGCTGTCCTGCCGCCTCCACCTGGCGGAAACCGTGTAATCTGTAAAAGTGTCGTCCGGCCGTTCGAGGCCAACGAGTAAAGTTACAACAATCCGTCCGAAGCCAGGGATTGTTGTGGCAAGATAATACTCTTGTCATTGTTTTTTTATTAAATTAATAAACTGACAAAATATAATAATTCTATTGACCTGTTCAAAGCCAAAGATTGTTGTGTGATAAGATAATACTCTTAGAGCCAGTATCTATTGAATGGAAATAGGTAGCCGGTTGAAATTTCCACAGAGTATGTGTTATTATGGCGGATGGCGGATTGAATAACAAATAATAAAAATGTAAAAAGTTTTTTTTTTCTTTTTTTCTTCTTTTTTTTTTTTTTGTTCTATCGTAAAAACCGTTATACAGTCCTCATCCTTAAACTTATTCTATTTCTAAAATGGCAGGCAAAAGGACGCAAAAAAATCTGATGTAGTACTAGTATTTCCCTACATTACATAAGATATTTTGTTTCATCCTCTTGCCTCTCATTTTAGCAGAAGAATAATTTTTTTCCTTCAAGGTCGAGGTTTAACTTATCGGATGAGGACTGTACATTCAAGCGTCAAACATGGTATGATTGTAGTTCAAACTCTAAAGTGTTACAAAAAATAATGAAAAAAAAAAATGTATGTGTCGCGGGACATCCGACCAAAGTGAAACTTGAAGTGTTTGATAATGGTGAATGTAAAACATTGGATGATGTAATCAGTGAAAAGGACTAGTTACTAACAAGAAATTAATTCTCCCGAGGAAGGTACAGGAATGTATCGGAAGCCCTGAGATCATCTATTTTCACCCTTTAATCTCACCTTTTACCCCCCCTCCCCAATTTTTTAAATCGTAAAATTTATTATCTCGAACGTAGCACAGGGTGGCTATTATTAAAGTGACACCATTTACACCCTTCTAGGGGAACAGAACTTTGCAATAAAAAACTAGTTTACGTTTTGACCGCTACGTCAAAATATGGCGCATGAATAATAACATAAACAAGTTAGACATTATCGTTCAAATATCCCCACAACCACAAGTCACAAGGGTTAGATCATGTGAAAGAGGAGGTCATGCATTTGGAAAACTTCTCGAAATTATCCTATCATCTCCAAAATGAGCATGAAGCAGTTCCTGCACTTGGCTTGCAATGTGGGGTGTTGCACCATCCTGCATAAAGACAGTAGTGTCTAAACATTGTCTTTCTTGTAAAGCTGGAATGACTTTCTGCCTGTATTTAACATCTTTTAGTGCTTTGAGGAGTGTTCTCTTCAAAGAAAAGGGGGCCAAGAATGAAATGCGAAATGAATCGGCTTTTCAGTACCCCAGATGCAGCAGCCTTGAGTATTCACTGCTCCGTCTAGTGTGAAATGCGCTTCATCTGACCACAAAATGTTCCATGGCCATGCATTATTGACGGTTATTCAGAACCTGGCAAACAAAATCAGTGTGTTTTTCCGGATCTTCATGAAACAAATTTTTAACCATCTGGATCTTGTATGGATACCACATTAAAATAGAACTCAAAACTTTTTGTATCGTAGACCTCGGAATAGACAAGTGACGTGATACGGCTCGAGTATTGCTAAAGAACATTGGAAACTTGAAGCACTCTCCACTACAGCAGCAGCATGGTCTTCCACAGTCTCATTTGCAATTCGTTTCCGTCCTCTCCCTGGCAGCACACCCAACTCACCAGTTTTTTCAAATTTTTTAATCATCTTTTTAAACCATTAATGGACATAGGCCCATTTCGCAGGTTTTTTAAACGTCGATATTCTTTTAGTGCAGCAGAAGCATTATAACAGTTCTAGTAAAACAACTTCACCAATAAAGCTCGATCCTTTTTGGCTAAAGCCATTGTGAAGAATGACTTTTCATTTAATTTCACTGTCATATTAAAGCTTTTCTAATTTTAAATCTCATTTGCATAACGTTTCTGAATGAGTAGAAATTCTCAGATAGTTTCTTACATGACAAGGGCCATATTTTGACGTAGCGGTCAAAATGTGAACTATTTTTTTATTGCTAAATTCTCTACTTCAATGTCTGTATAACATCCCAGCTAGCACTTATATGTTATATTTCCGTTGGAAACTGGTATTTAGATTGGTAAACCGTAAGAGCTGAGAATGGAAATGTTCAGATCTTGTTATTAAAGTGTTCGGTTAGATAACGGTTAGATGTTAAGTAATTCCTACGTTTGATACTCGTTGGGAAATCGTAATATAATTTCACTCATGGCTCTATAAAATGGCGATCCATTATTGGATGTTCACTAATTGACGTATGTGCGCAGTAAAAATGCGCAGACGAGCAATGCAGCAACTACTTCAGAGACGGTTAGCCCTTTCGGACCTGATTTATTTTTTAAAATACAATACATTTCGGATTGTTTTCTGAGCTCTGTACTTTAAAAATATTATAAACAAACATTTTATTTTTTTAATAATAGTTTAAAAACTATTTTTAATAATAGTTACAATAAGAGTTATAAACTATATTTTAGTTTAAATATTATTTTTTTTAACTATTAATAATATAAAAAAATTTTTTTACAAAAATTGCTTAGAATAATGTATAAAATAAGTATGCATAGTTTGAAATTTTTTCAATATCTAAAAAATAAGTCAGGTCCGAAAGGGTTAAAATAAGCGCCTCTGATCTAATTTGACTGAAAGCGCGCCTTTATTTATGGTTGACAATTGACTATTGAAGATTGACATCTATGCTCGCTTCCTGCTTTTTTTGTTTCTCCAAGAGAAAAAGTAAGTTATAACTTACTATTATATATGTTTCAATTTATATGTTGATGTAACTTTTTAATACTTATTTTGTGGGATTCTATTTTCACATCATATTAACAATATTTATTTCTCTTTAAGGATGAGGGTAGCGAAATTATTCCTGCATTTCCTTTGCACGATTACAGCTACACAACGAATGAATATCCCTATTGTAGCTAAAAGCTTGAATGACCCCCTATGCCTTTCACGGCCGCAGATCCGTGAAACAAATCTCGATCACGATCCCGTGCACCGCTCTTCCCTTCACGTAGCAGGAAGTGACGTCATTCCGGGACGTAAAAATCGTACACGCGTGGTTCCGTGACTGCAGCCACAGCCACGCGGTTCCGTCATTCTTTCTACTCTGTGCCACAGCGTTTCTTAGATCTCATTCATACGGAATAATCATATAAGGTATGCAATCTTTTTTGATCTGAAATCCATATTACCTTGTGTTTGGTTGAGTACAAATAGAAATAACAATTTTACTTGTATTTTAACAAGTAGGATAAACTGTACATACGTATAAGACTATTATTACTTGTCCAGAGTCATTAATAATGATTGTATTATTAGAAAACGGCGTTTATTTATTTAATAATAATGGAAGTTGTTCGTTTAATTATTAACAAATTCTGCAACTTTTATAAATCAAGACATGCTTACATTGATTAAATATGCACATTGAGAGTAAACAGAAGCTATTTAAAGCAAAACTCCAGATTATTTGTTTAAGAAAAATGGGGGTGGCAAAGCTGCATCATTCTTGCTTGTAATATTTT
>JAHWFO010101283.1:309151-330684 GCA_023313115.1 Rhysida immarginata | reverse complement strand
GGAGAAGCGGATTTGATAAGTAAGTAAGTAAGTAAGTAAGTAAGTAAGTAAGTAGTCAATGTTGGAGCTGTAAGCTCCTCCCACAAGTTCTTTACATGTATATGGTACTCAGCTAAATTAGGAGTGTGCAGATCATGATTGCTAGTTCAAGTAAGGGGGAGATTAATTCCAACTTTCCATGTTTTGTAGAAAAAAAAATTGATAAGCAGTCTTGGTATTATCTAAGGGGTTAATTCGTGGTAATCGGTAAGTAAATTTAAGTAGGGGGGGATCTTTAGACGGCCTTGGGGATGGGGGATCCAATGATGAACAAACATCACAGGGCTCGAATGGGTGGAACCGTGAATGTTGCACTGCTGAGTTGTCCCAGGGAACTGCTGAATTAAGATACGAGAAAGTGCAACCAAATTTTTATTTGTGCAGGTGTCTTGCCTTAATTGATATATTTGCTTTCTTAGATCTTTTTTAAGAATAAACATTCTTATGAACAACTAATCTTTGCCATAGCTATTTAGAAGCCTGTTTACTCTTAAAGAGTGAATATTAACATAAATTCTCTTATTGTTCGTAATAAAGAACACTCCTATTTATTCAAAAAAAAATATCTTAATATAAAAAGGTATTTGCATTTTACAGAAACTTCCCTATTTCAATATCTATAACCCTAGCTATGAGCCTAATTAAATTCGATTAAATTCGATTGTAATTTACAAAGAGCCAGTTACGTTCACATGTGCGTTGGGCACCAATGCACGCTCTGTCTACTGTTATGAGGAAAGCACCTTGTGACATTTCAGTCATTCCGCTATTGCATCCGCGATGCTGACACGACTACAAAGACGGCAGCAACAGCAGCCAGAGCCACAACCATCGACGTCTTCCGCATTGCCATCAACAACACGGCGAGGCCGAGGACGCCCAAGGCGCCCAGGAGTAGAGGTTGGAAGAGCACCCGAACAGCCACCTTCACCCCCGTTGGCTCAACATAGTCAACGCTGCACGGGTTGCGATTTCAACCTCCCAAATTTTATCCTCCTTTTACAAGACCGGAAGGCCCTTGTTCATTTCTTGGTGCGACACGGCGTTACACCGAGTCAAACAAGATGCCCAAAATGCAGATCGGTAGTGCGGCTTAACCTAAAAACGCTGCTCTTTCGTTGTGATAAGCAGGTAAGTCCGGTAAATTTATACTCTAGATGTGAAATGTATTAATTTATCATAATTTCACATTTCTCTGAACTTTCTGAATTTTGTTACTGCGAAATAGGAATGCCGAGCGCTGCCGTTTTCATAAATCCGCCCTAGTTGGTACCTGGTTCAGCAAATCGAAGATGACCATCGAGAAGATTTGCTTGTTGACGGTGTACTTCATTCTCTTTGAACCGCCTCGTCACCAGATCATTGAAAGGGACGTTCAATGCTCTGGGCGAACGATTGTCGATTGGTTTAGCTACGTGAGAGAAGTTTACGTTTACGAAGCCTATCGACATCGTTACCTAGGGAGAATGAGCGGCCCTAGAGAAACCATCGAAATTGACGAGGCGATGTTCGGTTGCAGGAAATACCATCGCGGTAGGAAGCTCCGACAGCAGTGGGTGTTTGGCGGGATCCAGAGGGGAACAACAAACATGTTCCTGGTTCCCGTCAAAAGGCGCAACGCCGACACCCTCATAAAAGCATCAAGTACCACATACCCCCCCGCAGAACCATCATGTCGGACTGCTGGAGAGCCTATCGCAATCTCAACCAAGAAGGTTTTGAACACCTCACCGTCAACCACCGATACAACTTCGTAGATCCTGTCACCGGCGCCCATACGCAAACCATCGAACGCCAATGGCGGGAACTACGCACGTGCGTTCCTCACTATGGACGATCACTTCTACTGGTATCTCTGCGAGTTCATCTGGAAGAAACGTCATCGTAACCAGATGAGAATAATACACGACTTCTTCCTCGCAGTGGCTAAGTTGTATCCCGGTGGTACGAAACGGGCAGTAGTGTTTCCACGACTCGGTATCCATCGCCGAGTTCCACTACGTCGGCGAGGTCGCATTTTTCCTCGTGTGCTTCGTCGAGGTAGATGTTAACAACAGCCATAATTACTGCTCGTGTTTGAGAACGCTAGATCCACTCCATCAGGTCTGACATCAATTGGACCGCTGGGACCGCCATCTTCTATCAGTCGTCACCAAGAAAACAGCACGAGTTCCATCTGACGGTAAGATAAATGTGACAATTTTTCTAATTTTATCTATTATTGTGTAATTTCATTAATTTTTGTAATTTTATTTCGCCATCTGCAGGGCACCAAGGCTGGCATAACCATCACTCCAGTCCAACTAATAAATCTTATATGCATAAATTTAAGGTACACATAATAATCGTAGGCAATCAGTATTAATTTACTTTCCAATGAATTATTTCAGTTAGCAGGCCTATTTCTGTTTAAATACTATTTTTCATAGTCTACATGTTTTTTTTCTTGTATTTAACAGGTTTCTTGATTTCTCAATCCCTGCGATTATTAAAAATCAGAAATCGGACCTATTATGTTTGCAGTATCTACCGCGTCTAATTTAAGTCACCAGTTAAACTTAGTATTCGATGACAACTTTTTGTTTATATCTTCCAACCCTCATAATTAGGAGACCGTTAATCAAAAAATCGATTAAGCTCTAATTTACTCTAACAACAGTGACATTCAAAGCGAGGACTACAGTGACCGTTCTTGTCTGTCGTTACCATCTGCAAACTAATAGACTTTGTAATTCTGTTTGAAAACATCTGCATAATTTCAAACTAAGAAAAATAGGCTCTCTAACCCAAAATTCCTGTCGCCACAATCTACCTACAATAAACATTATCAAAACTCTGAAATTATCGCTGTGAACTCTGAAATAGTAGGCTTTTTTGGATGTGCTGATCACCCTGCTTCCTTTGTAAAAGATTGGCTCTGCGTCGGTGCCCATTACTGTTCTACCCACCATAACAAAATTTAAGTTCCTCATCGTGCGTCTTCCTTTACCTCCAGACACTTACCACATACAGTTATATTACTTTGGAATCAATTGCCCTCACCACTGCGCCTCAAATTATTCGACTGCCCATCCTACCATTGTAAAGACTATTGTATTCACTACAAATTCCTTTGAAACTACTACTATTTAAGCCGTCAAAATCATGATTAGTTGTATTTGTCGTTCTATTCCTTTATACTCCATCAGGGTGCTACCGAATAATAATTTTTTGAATTTAAGCATTCCTTTTTTCCTGATAAACCTGTAAAATATAAATGACGTTTTATTTGTAATTAATTATTCTATTTTTTCTATTCTATAAGTTTTTCTTTACTGTTTTGAAGACAGTAATTGTTGAGTATATATTGTTTGATTAAATGTTAATTAAAAAATCTCCACGTGATCATCACTATCTGCAGCTAGTTGTCCCTCGCGACTAATTTTCGTGATCACGAGGATGTGAGTCCTATTATTCTTGATGTTCTTTCCGTTTTTTTTTATTTCAGATAGAGCACTTCCAGCTTCTGTTTGACCAGTCGTCCCTCCTTCTGGTTCTCCAAGTCCTCACTAACCTGCAGCATGGCGTTCAACTTCCATTATCATTTTCATTCCAATGCTCCGCAAATCACTTCCATCCTGCCGTTCGATGTTTAGTTTCTTATTGAATTTTTCATTTTCTCGCGGCAGCCATGATTCTTTACTGAGCAGCATTGTTTTGCAGGTTTACCCATAAGTTAATAATGAAATTTCTTTTAATGCTATTTCAACAAAAACGCGCATAAGGGACGCCATGCTGCACATTTCAATTCTTATTTCCCATTAATAATTAATTATGATTTCGCAGTCTTTCTTTAGACATTAAATGGGAATTTGAATTTTATTTTTCCTCATTCTTTATAAGGAATTGGTCTGTCTCAATTTTTTTTATATTTAATTTCAAGGTAGCGATTAATATTTCTCGTTATAATGTTTTGCTGTATTTAACGTACATTTAGATATTTCTTTATTTTTTTCTGAGAAATATTTGCTTTTGTTATTGTGATGGCATTGCCTATTCCTCAACTAAATCATATTGTTTAGAACATTCTTTTGTACAGAAATTTTGTATTTTATAAATAAATATCGCAATTTTTTAACCAAAATAAAAGTCTTTTAACGAGCCACGTTTACTCTTTTTTGTGGTTTTTTTATAAAGTACCACCCATGGAATTCTATTTATTTTGCCAACAGGGAAACCTAACTTCATCTTCGAAAAAGGGACAAGTAATTGACAGGTCAGCGTTAGCAGAGAAAGATCAAGTGCCTCGATCCACTTCATCGTGGCATCGGATGGAGACTGGATGGGCAAAAAATGATGAAAAATGAGAGTGGCAGGCAGGCAAGAGGTCAGAGCATTACACAAGAGCAGTTAGAGATTACCTAAATGAGACATATCCTGGTCGTTGGATTGGTCTTGGCGGACCAGTTGCTTGGCCACCGAGATCTCCAGATCTCAAAATTCGTGTCATTGATTCTTTGCTATGAAGCTTCAGGTAATCCAGTGTATTCTTCAGAATACTTGAACGATATCACTTCAAACACTTAAAGAATAACATATTTGTCCACATATCCTCTCTAGTTTTGCAAGCAGCATGACTGACTCTTGCCCGAGCTGCTATGCCATACAGCTAATTCGTCCAAAATCATGTAAAGGAATGACTTGTTGCCAATACAAAGGTTACTTTTGCAGTCAATGAGAGAAATCAAACTGACCTTGGCTTATTTCGCTTTATTCAGTGCATACGTTACATGATGTTTCCAATTGATATTAATGTCCCTAATCAACCAAGGTCTGGATTCAATAGCTATCGACCCAATCCGATATTCAAAACCTATCACGGTCTTTTGTAGAAAAGTGGACAGAACAGTGCAAAAAGAAGTGTAAATTTGCAATGGTCAAGCTTTAGATAATCTTGAATAAACAAAGTAGATATTTATTAAGGTCCAAGGCCGAAGATTTATGGTACACCGTCTTTCACATCGCGCGGCGAGGAATCTTCATCGCCAAGTATGTTTATAATACTAATTGGTAGGGATGGACTCTACCAACTCGATCAAGTCGGAGAGAGGTTCTTTTCTGATCATATTGTAGATATAGATGAGTCTTTCATTTTAAAGTTGGTCAAGGACTGACATCGGCAATGAAATTCCTATGTTTACACATGGTTGAGTGTTCCTCAAATCTTAAAGAGACTTCTAAATATGAAATGGAAAGAACTATTGGTAAGAAAATCAAACTTTTTTTGTATTAGGTTCAGGCACTACAGAAAACATGAAGTTCGTCAGGATTGACTTATATAGAACTTCGGATACAGACTGAAGCATGCTTATATACCTGAAACTCACGGAAATGCCAGAATCGTCCAGGCTTTGTAATTTACTCAGAAAAAGAGATTACTTCCAGGCAGTTGTAAAGTAAGAATAATTCCAGAAAGCAATAATAGTCTTGTCAATATCACAAGCCAGCTTCTTAGTGAGCTTCATTAGACCACTACAGCTCATTTAATCTTTGCCAGGGTCCTACTTCTTTCTCAGCATCATGATTTTATTGCTGATCTCTCCAGCTCCGATACCAACCTTATCAACTGTTTCAGCTCATAATATTGCTGGTAATATCATCTTCACCACGATGAACATTCTCTAAATTGCTGATCTCAGTCCTGAAAAATATTCTGCAAGAGAAATTGCAATAAGACGAGCTTGTAAATTATCTTTTTTGTAGAAGCCAAAGAAATTTTAGTTATGAGTAGGGGGCATAATAATTATAACTTCCACAAATGGCAGCTAATGGCAATTCTCTTTCTCCTTATAGTGAATCTAATATTTTGGCAGAGGCAATTAGGGTATTATATAAAGATTTGGACATCTAGTCCTTTTTGGTTTAATATCGCGAAGACTACCTCATAACTGGGTAAAGGCCAACGAGAGAGATAAAAACAACTTAGACAGCTTTAAGAATATGGACAAATAGTATTAATTTCGCATCATTTGGTTAAAGATGTCTTATTCCAAATGACTGTCTAATGATTTAGCCAATATTCAGTCATTATCTGTTGTCTACTTAGGACATAATTCATTATATATTCAATGGGCATCATAAGACCATTTGATTTGTGTAACGACTATTCAAATTAAACCACCAGTGCACTATAACTGCTAGGTTATTTGATGCAGTGAAAAATGGATGACAATAAAATGTACGCTGAGACGAAGAGACAGGTCATGACGTAATCAGATGATACTCCACTTTATTGTGAAAAAAGAGCTCACATTTAGTGAATGAAACGTCCTAATATGGGTGTTGCAATTTTCCTTCCTAATTCAAGTAAACCGAAATTCATATATTTGAGCTACATCATCGTAGTCAGCTTCCGTTGAGCAACATATGTATATGCTTCATTTTTAAAAAATTATGAAATAACCAAGTTTTTTGCAATTATAAATAGATATTCTAAAATTTAGAATAGCGTTCGTTAAAGATATTCTTACAAGTAAAAACGGTATAGACTACAAAGTTTGTGACAAAAGAACTTGCTAAGAAAAAAATTTCAAACTAAATTCTCAGAGGAAACAGAAATTTAAACATGAAAACGTTATTTTTCATAGTAAACATTTTAATCGTATGTAATTAAGTCATCTTAATCTTATAAAAAGTTTATAATATATGATTTGGAATATTTACTCAAGGAAAGCACCAGACTAAGGATGGTATAAATTAAAAATTTTGAATTCATCTTGCGTAGAACGTCTGTCGAAATTTTGCAGCAGTTGTTTCTTATTTGAACATTAGAAGATAAATATATATATTTAGAAGAAAATCATCATATAACAAATAATGAGAATTCTCAATTCCTGAAATTAAACATGTGAGTGCAAATGAAATTGACTTCTCTGTATAAAATAAAAGAATCCAATTGTATTTACTCTAAATATCAAATTTAAACCATACCAATTTAGCTATTCCGGAAATCTACTACCTCGTCTAAATTTATAAAATGTATAATATTAAAAAGAAAGTACTTGAAACTGAAGATAACATATTCAAACATTTAAACAGAACGTTTGTAACCTTTTTCTATAAAATATACTTCGTTTCTAAAATTAGAATAAAGTAGTAAATTTCAAATTCAGTGGATGAAAATTACTCTCTAAAAAATACATGAAGAACAACACTATGACTGTAGAAAATTTTTCACACATGGAATTCTCAAGGCAAATTCATCTCACTAAGCTTTGGCGGGATTGAAATTCTACAGAATATTTTAGTATTATTCTTAGCAATCTGTCAAGAATACCATTTCGTATTTCTAGCTTTCATTTTTTTCTGTAATATCTCTTAGCGTGGGGTCTGTTGTAAGAATTTTTATACAGTTTTCCCTTATATTGTATATGTTTGCGCTATCACACATTAATCTTTTAGAGGCCCGATTGGATTGTATTATGGCCAATAATATTTTGTACTTTACTTTTATGCAGGCTGCCAGCATTATTTCTTGCTGCAACACGTGGTTTGGGCAAAATAATATGAACTTTTCGACTAGGATGTTTTGTCTAATATCTGGAAGAATAATTGATTTTCAGGGACGGAAAGAGCAGTATATCTATTTCAGGGAAGGTTTTATCTCAAAGTTAAAAGAGATCCAGAGAAAATTGAAATGAAAATTATGTTCGGGATGAGCGTGTAAAAATAATGCTTTAAATGCGTTGTAGCTGTAGCTTGAGAATATAGGCTTCTTTTACTTACATGTGTTCATTTGTATGTGAATAACGCGTTTGTTTTTATTATTATTTATTTATTTATTTATTTATTTATTTATTTATTTATTTATTTATTTATTTATTTATTTATTTATTTAATAATTCAAACGTTTATGTACATATTGTCAACATGGACAACATTTTGGTCCCTAATAGCTATCAAAGACAAACAAGTTATAAAATATACTGATGATGTATGTCACGGATAAAATTTAGTTACTCTTTTGTTTGTGGCAGAGAGTAAAGAAGGGATCAATATGGCAGAGAGAAATTGCTTAAGCTAAAATTTGTGACTAAAATATTTGAGATCCATCAATTATTAAAGAATTGCATACGAAACTTTTATTCGAAGTCGCAATCACTTGATTGTTGTACATGTTAATACAAAGAGTTGCCTTTTGCTGTGGGAGGATTATGCAGTGGTAAAGTTGTGTGCTTGACTTTCCACGAGAAGCTGCTTGGTCCTCAGAATATAATCTAGCAGAGTCAACTTTATTTTCATCGCCTGAAATGGTAGCTGAAGAATGTGTCACAAATTCTGATAGCAGCGACTTAAGGAAGTTTTTCGACCATTGGCATGCTTACACAGCAAAAAAATAAAAACAGAAATATTAGAATTTTATTTAACTCTGCTGAAACACTTACTTACTTACTTTTCAAACCCGCTTATCCGTTAGGGTCGCGGAGGCAGCAGCCCTATGGAGGATCTCCAGCGATCGCGATCTTCCGCCATCAGGCGCATGTCCTCCCTGGTAATATCCAAGCAACTCGAACCCAGATTCTCCATGTAGTCTAGCCACCTGGTTCGAGGCCGACCCCTTGGTCTCTTACCCACTGGCTTGGAAAATAACAACTGCCTAGGAAGACTAGTTTGCGGCATCCGTATCACGTGGCCATACCAGCGCAACTGAGATCTCTCAATGCGGAGAAGTAGCGGCTCAACACCTAAAGATTCCCTTATTGTGCTGCTGTGCACTCTATCTAGTAGGGTAACACCTGCCACACCTCTCAGGAATCTCATTTCGGCCGCTTGTACCCGCGATCGCACTCTTTCGGTCATTACCCAAGCCTCATGACCATAGGTGAGAATGGGGACAAAGATAGATTTGAAAACGGAGAGCTTGGCTTTGTTACCCAGCTCTCGTTTCGTTACCACGGATCGCCACAGTTCACGTCTGACACAGCTTGCTGCACCGATCCGAGCATCCAATTCTTTCTCCTGCCGTCCATCACTCGTGAATGCAATCCCGAGATACTTGAACTTCTCCACCTGTCTCAATGAGGCTCCCCTAACATGGAGAGCGCACTGAGCAGGCTGTCTTGAAAGAACCAGAACTTCGGTTTTAGCCACACTGATCTTCATCCCAGCTTCTTCACATTTGGCTGCAAACCGGTCTAGTGCATGCTGAAGGTTCGTGCGAGAAGACCCAAGCAGGACAAGGTCGTCCGCAAAGAGCAACCTCTCCACCAGGCAGTCGCCCACACAAACACGCTCATCGCCTCGGCTGCCCCTGTCTATCCAGTCCATAAAGATAATAAACAAGATGGGCGACAGTACGCACCCTTGGCGGAGTCCAACACCGACGGTGAACGGTCTTGACTTAATGCCATTTATCCGGACACACATCTCAGGGCTTTCATACAGAGACATGATAGCAACCAGTAATTGCCCATCCACTCCATACTCTTGCAACACTTGCCAGAGCTTCTCCCGAGGAACTCTGTCATATGCTTTTTCGAGGTCCACAAAGCAGGCGTAGACCTCTTTTGCATACTCCCAGGATTTCTCAAAGATTTGCCTTAGAGCAAAGATGTGATCCGTCGTGCTTCGGCCAGGTCGGAAACCACACTGCTCCCCCGACAGTTTGGAGTCGACTATTTCCCGACTTCTCTTCTCCAGACACTTAGCGTACACTTTACCAGGAATGCTGAGCAAAGAGATGCCTCGATAGTTGTTGCAATCTCTCTGATCTCCCTTTTTGAAGATAGGGATCACAATTCCTGTCTGCCATTGCTTAGGGGCCTGTCCAGATATCCAAGCAACCTGACACACTCGAGTCAGCCACAGGATACTATCCTGATTTAAGGCCTTTAACATCTCGGACCGGATTTCATCATCACCTGCAGCTTTGCCAGTCTTCAGGGACTTAATTGCCCATCTGACTTCTGTTTCAGTGATACTACCGTGACTATTCTCCGCTCCAAGGTGCACCTCGTATGCCTCAGTTGTTGTTGTCACCGGATTAAGAAGAGATGCAAAGTATTCCTTCCACCTATGCAATACGCTCTCCTCCGTTTTCAGAAGCCTCCCATCTGAACTCTTAATAGTTTGTGATGAAAGAGACTTCTTTCCACGGAGGCGGCGCACGGTCTGCCAGAACACCTTGTTTGCCGAACCATAGTCTGCCTCCAATTTCTCCCCGAACTTCTCCCAGGCCTTGGCTTTAGCTGTTGATACTGTCTCTGCTGCTGCTTTTCGCGCCTCAGTGTACCGCACTCGACTCGAAGTTGACTTATTTGCAAGCCATAGCAAATAGGCTTCCTTCTTTGCCTTGACAGCTTCTTGGACTTCACCGTTCCACCATGCAGTCCTTTTCTCACCGCCCTGCGCCACACTCAGCCGCTTACGACCACAGCACAAAGCAGCCGAAGTAATCACAGCAGTTTTAAACAACTGCCACTCCTCTTCAACAGTACCACGATCACTGGGTAGTTCTTTGAAACTTGAAGATATGCTATCTGCAAAGGTCTTCCTCACAGCTCTATCCTCCAGTGCCTCCCATTTGATGCGCCAAGTTTGTCTGAACCTAGTATTTCGCTTGGTTGGCATAGATTCAGAGAACCGCAAAGTGCAGACAAGAAGGTGGTGATCAGTTGATAGTTCTGCCCCTCTTCTCACACGAGTATCCAACACTGATCGGAATAAGTCAGCTGAAACGATTACAAAATCAATCAGTGACTTCTGGTCCATTGCATCCCTGTACCAGGTATACTTATGGACATCCCTGTGCTGGAAGAAGGTGTTTGTGATGGAAAGTCCATTGTTGCAACAGAGATCCAACAAGCACCTCCCATTCGCATTTAAATCGGGGTCACCATTCCTCCCAATCACGCCCCTCCACGTTTGGTCATCAGCCCTTAGGTGTGCATTGAAGTCGCCCATCAGGATGACAGAATCTGCACTCCCTCTCCTGCTAAGAGCAGCATCAACTTCATCTAGAAAAAGTGGGTACTCTGTGACTGCATTCGGAGCATATGCAACGAATAGAGAGAGAGTCCGTTTCCCTATCTGAAGCCTCAGGAGACACAGTCTTCCATCTAAGGGGGTCCAATCTGCAACATAATCTGCCAGCCGGGGACTTGTGAGTATCCCCACTCCCGCCTGGGCAGTCATGTTAGGGTTGACACCAGAGTAGAAAAGCTTCCACCCTCCTTCTAAGTCCACAGTTCCAGAACCTGGACGTTTCGTAGAGGTAATACCTATGATATCCAGTCGATACCGTTTGGCTTCCTCCACTAACTCTGATTCCTTTCCTGTCATGGAGAATACGTTCCAAGTGCCGATTGACAGCACCCGATCCCGTTGTCGCTTTACCAGTTTCTCCTCCTGGATAAAGGCATGCGCTGCCCCCGACCGTTTCCCCAAGCGCATAGCGAGTGCACTGGTGGGGCTTCTCGGAGGCATTGCTCCGAGATAACAGCCGGGCGACTGTCGACTATTTTTCGAACGAGAGCCTCTGCCTAACTCCCGAACGCGGGTGACTTTAACCTGCGCCACACCCGATGCAGTATGAATTCTCTCATTTGTCAACATCATGAGATATATGTTTGCTGAAACACTAAAATTAAAATTTAAACAATATACAACCCTTTAGGAGAATCTTCAACAAATACCCGTGAGGTGTCCTCTTCAATTAAGCAGAGATTTTCCCCGGGACAACCCGGGAGAGTACCGGCTAGGAATCCAGATTGAATTAACTTCCCTGGAATAGTCGTCTATTGGAAGGAGATTTCTGGTAGCTTCCTGGTCCGGCTGGCTCTGCATTCCAACCTGGTAAGTGAGGTGGAGATCTGGCAGGAGTTTCAACTTGGCATCTCTTACAGCATTAATGTCATATATCACTTGGACCTTTCTGCCTTCTAAGGAGCGCACGCTTGCCTACTTAATTTAAATGAATAGTTCGGAAGCATAAATAAAGTTCGGATTTGACTTATAAGAGTGAGTTATGCAAAAGCCCTTCTGACCCGATGCTGCGGCTTGACGTCGCTTATGAGGTGCAGAAAATGGGATGAACCAAACTTTTAATTGGTCGCAAAATATCCAATTGTTTTTTGGATCGTCAACACATCAGTGATGCAGGGGCTGCCCAAATATTCGGAGTCGATTCGTTTTATGATCTTCATGTCAGGATTTCAGTTGGCGATAATAATATTTATTCTTATATCTATTATTACCGTTATGCTCAGTCATTCGTCTTCAGCTTTCCACATCCCCTTTCCATAAGTACTCATAAGAATTCTGCTAAACGTTCTACAGGGTGGCAGGTTCGTTTTTCTTTTTCATTGATTTTCACTATGATAAGAACTCTGTTTAAGCTGATAGTTTCTATTGCTAAGTGACGACGAGCATATATTTCTGCCGGCGTCATTTTATTACATTCAACGAGGCTGATTTGGCTTCTAGTCTTGCCTTAGCAGATGCCTAAACAAGAGTATTTGATAACAAGCACCTGGCGCATATGCCATAAAGATTTGAGCAACCCTGTACGCCTTTAAATAATCGTCTAAGATTCAGGCCCGTTCGCTAATTAAACAAACCATTTCAACTCAATCAGATAAATGAAGATGGGAACATTCTCTTCCGAAATCCGAGTATAAACGCTTAGAAGATGCAAAATGACGTTTAAACACTAAAGGACCCATTAGTAACTATTCTATTTATAAATGGCCATAAAACACTGGCGGAAAAAAAATCCTACATCATTAAGGACTTGTGTTAGATGAATGAAATTTAGACAGTATATTCAGCTATGGTACTTATTCAATTGATTCAAGTTTCAAGGTTACAACTTATAGGGGGCGCCACTAGCGCCACCATGTACATGGTGAAAAGCACGGACTTCACTACCCACTGTAGTCGCCGCGCTGGTCTATGCAGGCCTGCACACGTGCATGTATACAGTCGTAGAGATGCCGAATGTCATTTTGTGGTATGGCATTCCATGCCTGTTTACCTGGATGTTCGGATCAGCTACAGTTGTTGCTGGTTGTGGAAGAGCCCTGACATGGCGTCCGACCATGTCCCAGACGTTCTCGATGGGCGACAGATCTGGTGATCGTGCTGCCATGTTATGATGTGGACACCATGAAGGGCACATTGGGTCGAGCATTATCCTGTTGGAACATCCCCCTGGCAAACAAGCCATAAATGGCAGCACAATGGGTTCAACAACCATCGTCATAGTGACTGAGATAACCTCTAGGGTTAGGGTCAGTATGCCGATGACGGATACAGCTTGATTACAGGACTTCCCCACTCCTCCTCCTGACCCTTGTGCAACTATCACTCTGACCCAGAAACGACTTTCATCCGTGAAGACCACAGACCTCCATTTACTCTGGCTTGACACCACTGAAGACGTGCCGCACGATGTGGAGGGGTAAGAGGCAAACATGCCACAGGGCGCCTGGAGTGGAGGTTCCTAGCCTGCAGACGGTTCCGAATTGTGCGAGGAGTGACGTTGGATGCCACAGCAACCCGAATGTCCGCTGCAGATGTTGTCCGATTTGCCACAGCCATCCTACAGATGCGCCGGTCAACCCTGTCTCCAGTGGCCGGGGATCGTCCAGATCCTGGTGTCCTGGTATTCCTACCTTCCCTGGACCATTGCTGCCGACAGTTGCTGCTACTCAGTGGCAACATCTCGACCTATGCGTTCTGCCATAGCACGGAACGAAAGTCCACGTCTCGAAGGCCTACTACACTTTCTCGTTCGAATTGGGTTAGCTGCCCATATTCACGTCGCAGTCGCCTTCGAGGCATGTTTTATGTATTCTATCACACACGATCACAAGTGTCTGAAGTGACACAAACGCGCGACTGATCTCCTTTATATCTGACATTGGAATGTCTCATTTTCATGTACAGCGCCACTAGGGGCATATAAGTTGTAACCATGAAACTCGAATCAATTGAATAAACATTATAGCTGAATATACTGTCTGTCCAAATTTCATTCATCTAACACAAGTCTTACGTGGTGTTGCGATTTTTTTCCGCCAGTGTAGGTAAGGAGATGTTTCTGCAAATGAAAGGTATGGAATGTGTCTCATAGATCTTTCTATGGGGGAAAATTAAACCTTCCTATTACAAAACAAAATTGGTACAGCTAAGTCTTCTATATGATCCACTGGAGGATTCGTCGTCGCAGTAAACTTACGGATTGATAAGAAAAGCTAATCATTCTGTAGTTCTGCTTAAAACGATCCAGAATGGAATGAGCGAATGGGCATAAAACATATGCAGGATGCATCAAACCAGACATCCGGGAAACCCAACTAACCTCCACCGATATAAATGCTGGAGAACATAGAATATGTGATACAGCAAGATCCATTGAAAATTGAATACCATCTATTCAAATGCAACTTTTATTGCCTTCAAAAGGCCTGCCCACCAATAACACCAGTCTGCAAATATAAAAAAAAATTTCGCCAATAACACCAGCCCTGATAATATTTCAGCTGATTCTTATGTAAAATAACCTCCTGAATAGGAATATAACTTTCGTTTTCCTCCATCACCCAACCCATTTTTATCATTAACGAAAAATAAAGTATAATTACTGATAGTCCAAATGGGTTCAATGGTAGGTGGTTCAATGGAAACAAAATGGTCTATTGGAATTTCAATGTTATGCTTTGGTTGTAATATATCAAATAGCGTAAAATGACATGGAATAAATGAATATAACGTAAAATTAATGACAGTCTAAATTGGTTCAATGGTACGTGTTTTAGTGGAACCATAATGGTCTATTGGAACTTCAGTGGTAGTCTATAGCATGAAATAAATCAAACAGCGTAAAATGACTTTTAATGAATGAATATAATGTAAAAATAATGATAGTGCAAATTGGGTCAATGGTACGTGGTTTACTGGAAATATGATGGTCTATTGGAACTTCAATGCCAGGCTTTGGCGTGTAAAATATCAAACAGCGTAGAATGACATGCAATGAATGAAAATAATGTAAAATTGATAACAGTCCAAATTGGTGTATTGGTACGTGGTTTAGTGGAACCATGATGGTCAATTGGAACTTCAGTGCTACGCATTGGTATGTAATATATCAAACAGCGTGAAATGACATGTAGTAAATAAATATAACGTAAAATTAATGATATTCCAAGTTGGGTCAATGTTACATGGTTTACTGGAATAATGATGCTCTATTGGAACTTCTATGCTAGGCTTTGGCATTCAATATAACACCGTGGAATGACATATGAGAATAAAAATAAAGTAAAATTATTGATTGTCCAAAGGGTGCAATAGTACGTGGTATAGTAGAACCATGATGGTCAATTGAAAGTTCAATGTTATAGCTTTGGCATGTAATATATCAAACATTGTGGAATGACATATAATGAATGATTATAACGTAAATTAAAAGTAGTCAAAACTATTTCAATGGTACGTGGTTTAATGGAACCATCAAAATCTATTAGAACTTCAATGCCAGGATTTGGAATGTAAAATATCAAACACCGTGGAATGATATGCAATGAATGAAAATACCTTAAAATTAATGAGAGATTCCAATTTGGTACAATGCTAGGTGTTTTACCAGAACCATAATGTTCTATTGGAACTTCAATGCTACTCTTTGTCACGTAATAAATCAAACATCGTAAAATGATATGTAATGAACGAATATAACGTAAATATAATGACAATTCCTATTGATTCAAACCTCCTGAATAGGAATATAACTTTCGTTTTCCTCCATCACCCAACCCATTTTTATCATTAAAGAAAAATAAAGTAAAATTACTGATAGTCCAAATGGGTTCAATGGTAGGTGGTTCAATGGAAACAAAATGGTCTATTGGAACTTCAATGCTATGTTTGGCATTTAATATATCAAAAATCGTGGAATGACACATAATGAATGAATATAACGTAAAATTATTATGAGTAAAAACTGGTTCAATGGTTCGTGGTTTAATGAAATTAAAAAGGCCTATTGGGATATCAATGGTACGTTATGGTATGTAATTTTTTTAACAGCGTGGATTAATATGTAATGAAAGTATATAAATTAAAATTGATGATAAACCAAATTGGTTGGAGGGTACATGTTTTAGTAGAATCAGGATGGCAATTTGAAACTTCTATGCCCGGCATTAGCACGTAATATAAAACACATTATAGCATGCTAGATAATGAATGAATATAACGGAAAATTAGTGAAAGTCCAAATTGGTTGAACGGTACATGTATAAGTGTAGCCGTGATGATATTTTGGAACTTTAATGCTAAACTTTTGCAATTAATATATCAAACAGGGTAGAATCTATCTTTTATCTATATAAAGAAGGATGTTTGTTTGTTTGTTTGTGGGTTTATTTGTTTGTTTTTTATAGAAATCTACAGTTTTATTCCGATCTTGATAAAATTTCGCACTGCGTAATAAGAAATATCTCATGACCAACAATGCAAGACAAAGTTTTTGCAACAATAAGTAACAACAATGGTATCAACATGCAATTCACAAACACTTTGCACGGAACAAGAATATATATCTCATGACCAACAATGCAAAAAAAAGTTTGTGCAACAATAGGTATCAACAATGGTATAAACACTAAATGCACCAAAACTATGCAAGGATCAACAATATATGTCTCATGACTAACAATGCTAGGCAAAGTTTGTGCAATATAAATTTCAATGCATAAAACCCCTGTTATTCTAGTTTTTCTTAGAAAAGAGAATTCTTAGTACTTAACAAATTCTTGAAAAACTTTGAAAATATTCAGTAACTGGCGATAATGAGTTAGCAGAATATTTATAAACAGTCAAGGACGATAGAGAAACCACTTCTTTAACTATTGAGTAAATGGTAACCAAGTAGATAGAAGAATCGGCGACCGCTAGAATACACAAAGTGATGAATGACCAATTTTTACTTCAAGACATCGAAAAAAGAAAAAAAAATTGCAACAACATCAAGTGTACAACTGAAGTAGGATTACGTGAGTAAAAATTTATTTACACTAGAAGACATCCATGGAGAGCTCTATCCATTGTGAGCCTTTAAAAAACTTTTTTTTCGGTATATCAAATCCCGATATATCACCAAGAATGGACTTTTTCAGTGAAGAGGTAAATTACTGTCTTTCGGAATTTTATCAGAATGGATAGTCCCTTCGCTCTATTAAAATTGTAGTGATTGAGTTATTATTTAACCAACTTGGAGGTTTAATTAAGCTTTTTGAGGTTGTTCTGTTTACTTAAAAGCGTAATTTACCCGGGCAAAGCCGGATCCTCTGCTCTTGAAATATAAAGAACGAATATAACGTAAAGTTAAAGGCAGTCCAAATTGGTTCAACGGTACGTAGTTTAATGGAACCTTGAAGGTTTATTAGAACTTCATTGCTATTATTTGGCACGTAATATATCAAAGAGCGTGGAATGTCATGCAATGAATGAATATGACGTAAAGTCAGTGACATTCCAATTTGGTTGAATGTTACTTGCTTTAGTGGAACTATGAGGGTATTTTGTAATTTCAATGCTAAATTTGGCATGTAATATATCAAACTTCGTGGAATGAGTTATAATGAATGAATATAAGGTAAAGTTATTGAGAGTCCAAGTTATTTTATCTTCATTTACATTTATGTTATTATTTTCTATTTCCATGTTTTTTGATGAAAGAATATATAATTTTTGTATTTTTTTTTAATTTTATCTTCATTTTCAAGTACTTTATATTCTTTTTGAAGCATCCCTTTCTTAATTATCATATATGTCCTATTTATTTCTAGTTGTTCCATCGGTTTGGAAATAAGAGATCGATTGTTGTATTTTCCCACTTTTTTAATTGTTTGGAAAATTTAAATTTCTTTAAATTTAACATCGTTGAGAAAAAATTATTACATTTCATTAATTTGATTTTAATATTAATTCCAATCCCAAAGCAAACACAAATAAATTATAAATTAAAATTCCTAATATACAACTAACATTACAGAAAATGTTTTTATACATAGTAAGCTTTATGTAAATTTTTATTTTGTATATTGCGTTTGGATAAGTATAAAGTTAAATTTTTTTTATTTTCCCTTTTCTATTGACGAATTTTTAAAGTGTTTACAAATTGGTTACATACAGTTTTACAAGAATTTCATACATTTCTAAGTAGATTTAATACATTTTTATTTATAAAATTCAAACATCAAATAATAATATTTAAAAAAACGGTAGGAAAATTCTGCGACCCGGATTCGTACCAGGAACTACGAGTTAATAAATAATAGATTTAATACTCTTTTTTTAAAGAATTTAATTCCATTTTTAATGAATTACCGGTGAAATACCCCCTCAGTACAGAAATACAGAAGAATGATTTTTTTTATTAATATTATACTTATTTTAGTTTAATTATACAGTGTTTAACTCTTACTCTTTTTACATTTGTTTATGTTACAATTTTGTTTTCTGTAATTTAATTAAAATAATAAAAAATAAACTACCTTTGAATTTACTAAAACAAGATTTCAATAAAAATGTTTTTTCTTCCTTACTTTTGGTAATTAAATTCTATTTACACTAAAATAAAACATATGTTTTATTTATTTAAAATTATAATAAATCTTTTTGAAAGCACATTAAATTCATTTAAAAAAGTATTAAATTCTTTTGAAAGTGTATTAAATTCATTTAAAATTGTATTAAATCTATTTAGAAATGTATGAAATTCACGAAAAACTGTAATTTATTATTTTGAAGTAACCATGTTATCACACACATTTGTTTTTCTTATTCATCTTAATTTTATATATTTACAAAAATAATAGTTATTTTATAAGAGACAGATTGATATATTTTTGATTTCTGTAAAGAGCCATGAAAATAAAGAAGGGAATCATGTATTAAACAACGGACATCGAGGACTCCACTTTAATTGCTGTGCTCTTTGCAGAACTAGCACCCCATCTTCTGTCGGTCTAGTGGAAGCACCGACACTGCTATATATATGAATTTCTTTAGAGATTGTCAGTTCAATAACATCAAGGAGCTTAATATCAATATATATGGACAGTCTAGTGATATATTTTTTCTAGATGGCTAAAAACTTCATTAAAAAAGGCACGAAAAACCATCGTCGCTGATGCTTCGCTAAACAAGACGCCTTGTTGTTTCGAGAACTTTTCAACCCATGAGCACTTGCACAATGAGAATCGGAGTGAACGCATGCAGTGTATGTAAACAGGTGCCTCCATTTTGCAGATGCAGCGTTTCATTACACAGATGCACATCCCAGTTTCGCATGCGAACGTGCATCCATGTACAAATCTACAGTTTTATTCCATTCTTGATAAAATTTTGCATACATGACATACAAAGCATGATTAAGGTAATTGTCTACCTCAGATTTCGAAAAAATAATATTTATTGATAAAAATCTGATATTCATGGTTATGGCAGGGCATATTAAGAAGAAATATATCATGACCAACAATGCAAGACAAAGTTTTGATTACAATAAGTAACGACAATGGTATCAACACGCAATGCACCAACACTATGCAAGGATCAACAATATATGTCTCATGACCAATAATGTAAGGCAAAGTTTGATCAATATAGAATTCAATGCATAAAATTTCTGTTATTCAGGCTTTTCTTAGAAAACAGAATCCTTAGTACTTAACAATTTTTTGAAAATCTTTAAAAATGATCAGTAACTGGAGAAAATGAGTTAGCCAGCTATTGAGAAACAGTAAATGACGATAGAGGAAGCACTCCTTTAGCTCCGTGCTGTATTGAGCAAATGGTAAGCAAGTAAATAGAAAAACCGGGACGGCTAGACTACACAAAGTGATAAATGGCCAATTTTTGCTAAAGGTCCTAAAATTGAACCCTGTGGAACACCTGTTGATACAGTCCTCCAAGAACTGTATTTTTATGCAGTCGGACAGCTTGTTTTCGATTTTCTAAATAAGAAGCAAACCAGCCATAAGCCGTACCACGAATTCCATATTGTAATAATTTAGAAAGTAAAATGAAATGATTTACAGAATCAAAAGCCTTTCGCAAATCCAGAAATAATACAATGGGCCTACAATTTTCCTCAATCGCAGATGAGATCTTATATGTTAAATGTTGTATGGCCATTTCAGTATTCAATCCCTTTCTAAAGCCAAATTGCAATGGAGAAAAAAATGAGATATTTCTCATTAATATGCCCTGCCATAACCATGAATATCGATTTTTTATCGATAATTATTATTTTTCGATATCTGAGGTAGACAGTGATCGAGTGATGTTTGAGAATTAAGAAAAGAAATAAGCTTCTGCTTAACGATAGTCTCAAGTAGTTTAGATACATTCGATAAAACAGAAATTGGACGATAATTTGCATAATTTTTTGAATCTCCTGACTTATACACAGGAGTAACTATGGCCCTTTTTAAAATATTTAGAAATTTTCCAAGAGAAAAGGAAAGATTAATTATTTTAGTTATCGGAACAACCAAAAGAGCAATATTATTTTTTTAACAATTTTGTTGAAATTCCATAATAACTAACTGAAGAAGTATTATTTAGAGAGTTTATAATATTAAATACATCTGAAGAAACAACAGGAGTAAAATAAAATGAATTTGAAATTGAAGAGGACAAACATGTAACGTCACGTCTATCAAATTTTTGCATGTTTTCACAACTTTTAACAAAGAAATCATTAATTCCATCAACATCTACATTTTTAGGATCTGGTACTATAGTTTTCTTTTTCCGATGTAGAATTGTATTTACAATTTGCCAAAATTTAGAAATTGCTTTAGTATTTTTAAATAAATTCTGATAATAGCTCCATTTACTTTTCCTTAACTGAGAAGTTACATAATTTCTAAAATGCCAAAATCTAGTTTTATACATGATATCTTTTGGATGCTTCCTTAAAAAACTACCCATTTCATTTCTACGTTTTATTAAAGAGATAAGCTCAGTTGTTATCCAGGATTTTAGTTTGATTTTGTGTTTATCAACAATAGTTCTTGTATGAAGTTTTAAACCATTTATAAGTTTTTCATGAAAAGCATTATAAATTAGATCTATATCCATACTTGTTTCATCAACATACCAATCAATCTGTTTATAATAATTATTTAACCCATTATAGTCTATTTTACAATTAAATTTACATCTATTTAAAGTTTCTTCTATATCTACACACAAAACCAGTGGGAAATGATCAGTTATATAACATTCAACAACATAACATTGACAGGAAGAAATGAGATTATTATTCACAAAAATATTATCAATTCTAGAACATCTATAGTCCGACAACTTTATGTTACAGCTCCGAAATTATATAATTAAATTCCTCTTATTAGAAGGCAGTCTTCAAATAAAAATATACAGAAAAACATGTTAAAAAATGGATTAATGATACAGATAACCTAGAAAACCTTTTA
>JAHWFO010101283.1:260759-309051 GCA_023313115.1 Rhysida immarginata | reverse complement strand
TCACTTACTCTTTTGCAGCAATTGTTAGTTTCTTATTTTTATCAATATCAAATTTTGCTTTAATTCTAATGGACTTTAAATTTTGATTTTATAAAATTTCAATCTGTTGTAAAGTTTTGGACAGATTTCTATCTTTTGGTAAGCTGTAATTTGAAAATTGTAATTTGAAATTTGTAATTTGAAATTTATAATTTATTTATAATTTACAATTAATAATTTATAATCTATAATCTTGATATTGTATTTTTTCTAGTAAATAAATTCAATTCAATTCAATTCATTCACATCGAAAGAAGAAAAGAATTTGCAACAACATCAAGTGTACATCTAAAATAAGATTACGTGAGTAAAAAAGTATTTAGATTAGAAGAATCCAAGAAGAGGTCCACCCATTATGAGCCTTAGAAACTTTTTTTTTTCGGTAAATCAAGTCCCGATATATCAACTAAAATGGATTTTTTCATTGAAGAGGTGAATTCCTGTCTTTCGGATTTTTCTCAGAATGGATAGTCCCGGGTGATTAAGTTATTGTTTAATCAATTTAGAGGTTTACTTTAGCTTTTTGAGGTTGTTTTGTTTACCTGCAAGCGTAATTATCCCGGGAAACACTGGGTCCTCTGCTAGTGAAATATAAAGAAGGAATATAATGTAAAATTAAATGCAGTCCAAATTAGTTCATCGGTTTGTGGTTTAATGGAACCATAAAGATTTATTTGAAGTTCATTGCTATCATTTGGCAGGTAATATATCAGAGAGCGTTGAATGTCATGCAATGAATAAATATGACGTAAAATCAGTGACAGTCCAATTCGGTTGAATAATACATGTTTTAGTGGAACATGAGGGTATTTTGTAATTTTAATGCTAAGTTTGACATGTAAAATATAAAACACCGTGGAATGAGTGATAATAAATGAAAATGAAATAAAATTCTTGGTAGTTTAAATGACTTCAATTGTACGTGGTTTAGTAGAACTATAATGGTCTGTTGGAACCTCAGTGCTAGTCTTTGGCATGCAATATATCAAACAGCATAGAATGACGTATAAGGAAATCATATAACAAAAAATTAAACACAGTCAAATTGGTTCAATGTTACGTGGTTTAATGTAACCAAGAAGTTCTTCTGAAACTCATTTTTAAGCTTTGGCATGTAATATATCAAACAGCGTCGAATGAATGTAATGTAATAATAAAACCTAAAATCGATCATAGACCAAATTGGTTGAACGGTACACGTTTTAGTGGAACCATGATGATAATTTGAAACTTCATTGTTAGGCTCCTGCAAGTAATATATCAAACATCGTGGTATGACAGATAATGATTGAAAATAAAGTAAAATTATTCATAGTCCAAATGGGCTCAATGGTATAAAATATAGTGCAACCACAAGGGTCTATCTGAACTCTTCTGTTATTATTTGGCATGTGTTAGTATTTGGCATGTAGAATGACATAAAATGGACGAATAAAACGTTATTTTAAAGGCACTGCAAATTGGTTCAATACTACGTGATATTATGGAACCATAAAGGTCTATTGGATCTTCAATACTAAGCTGTAGCAATTGAGTTATCAAACTTCGTGGAATGACATGTAATAAATCAATATGACGTAAAATAAAGGTAGTCCAAATTTGTTCAATGGTACGCGGTTTAATGTAACCAAGAAGGACTTTTAGAACTTCAATGCTATGTTTGGTATGTTACATATCAAACAGCGATGATTGAATGTAATCTTCTTCTATATATATAAAGAAGGATGGTTGTTGTTTGTAAGTTTGTGGGTTTGTTTTTGGGTTTGTTTGTTTGTTGCTTTTTTTTTTTTACAAATGAAGAGTTTTATTCTGATCTTGATAAAATTTCACATACATGACCTTCAAAGCAGGAGGAAGGTCACTGTCTACCTCAGAGTTCGGAAAAAAAATAATTATTGAAAAAAAAAACGATATTCATGATTATGGCAGGGAATATTAATGAGAAATATCTCATGACCAACAACGCAAGACAAAGTTTTTGCAGCAATACGTATCAAGAATGGTATCAACACGCAATTCACAAACATTCTGCACAGACGAACAATATATATCTCATGACCAACAATGCATATAAAAGTTTGTGCAACAATATGTACCAACAATGGTGTCAAACACGCAATTCACCAATAACAATGAGAATAAAATGATGATGCAATGATAAAGCTATCCTTTTCAAAAATTATAACAATGAACATAAAATGATTATGCAAAATGGATAAGTTTCAATTTGTAACAATGCATAGAATTCCTGTTATTCAGGTTTTTCTGAGAAAAGAGAGTTCTACGTACTTAAAAATTTCTTGAAAATCTTTAAAAATGATCAGTAACTGGAGACTTAGCAGACTATTGAGAAAGAGTGGAAAGACGACTCAGGAAGTACTCCTTTAGCTGCGTGCTGTATTGAGCAGATCGGAAGCAAGTAAATAGAAGAATCGCCGATCGCTAGACTACAAAAAGTGATGAATGGTCAAGTTTTGCTTCAGCACATCGAGAGAGAGAAAAGAGAATTGTAACAATATTAAGTATACATCTGAAGTAAGATTATTATCGGAGAGTTCCATCCATTATGAGTCTTTAAAAATTTTTGTTTCGTATTTCCATTAACAATTTCTATTGTAATACTTGTAATTTTAATAATTTCATGTTTTTATTTAAAACTTTCTTAAGATTGTTCTGTTTACCTACATGTGTAAATTTCCCAGGCCATGCCAGGTACCTTTGCTAGTGAAAGAATGTAACGTAAAATCGATCATAGTCCAAATTGGTTGAACGGTACACGTTTTAGTGGAACTATGATGGTATTTTGGTACTTCAATGCTAGCAGATAATGAATGAAAATAAAGTAAAAGTATTGATCATCCAAATGATTTCAATGGTACGTGGTTTAGCGGTACCTTAATGGTCTATTGGAACTTCAATGTGATGCTTTGGCATGAAATATTTTAAGCAGCGTGGATTGATTTTTACTGAAAGAATATGACGTAAAATCGATCATACTCGGTAGGTTGAATCGTACATGTTTTAGTGAAACTATGATGGTATGTTGGAACTTTAGTGCTAGGATTTTGCATGTTATATATCAAATATCGTGGAGTGACAGATGAAGAAAAAAAATAACGTAAAATAATTGATAATCCAAACGGGTTTAACCATTGATATTCCAAATGGGATTATTGATAGTTTATTGGAACCATCATAATCTATTTGAATATCAACGCTACTCTTTGGCACGTATTATGTAAAACAGCGTGGAATGATATGTAATGAATGATTATAGCATAAAATTAATGACAGTTTAAATTGGTTGATCGGTACATGTTTGATTGGCACCATGATGGTATGTTGGAACATCAACGCCAGGCTTAAGCACGTAATATATCAAACATCATAGAATGCCATATAATGAATGAATATAACGTAAAATTAAAGGTAGGCTAGTTCAAATTGCTTCAATGGTACATTGTCTAATGTAACCTAGAAAATCTATTGAAACTTCAATGCTCTTCTTTGGCATGTAATCTATCAAACATTGTGCCTGATATGTAATGAAAGAATATGACGTATAATCGATCATACTCCGTACGTTGAACCGCAAATGTTTAGGTGAAACCATGATAGTATTTTGAAACTTCAATGCTAGGCTTTTGCATATAATATATCAAATATTGTGAAATGACATATAATGAATGAAAATAAGATAAAGCTATTTATAGTCCAAATGGGTTCAATGGTACGTGGTTTAATGGTACCATAATAGTCTGTTACAACTTCAGTATCAGTCTTGGCATGTAATATATCAAACATCGTGGAATGATAGATAATAAATGAATATAACGTTAAATAAGTGATGGTCCAAATTGGTTCAAGGCTATGTTTCATGTAATAAATCAAACAGCGTGGATTGATATGTAATGAAAGAATAGGATGTAAAATCGATCATAGTCCAAATAGGTTGAATGGTACATGGTTTAGTGAAACTTTGATGGTATTTTGAAACTTCAATATTATGCTTTTTCATGAAATATATCAAAGAGCTTGGAATAAGATGTAATGAATGAGTATAACGTAAAATTAGTCATAGTCCAAATTGGTTCAATGCTACTTGGTCTAATGGAACAAAGAAAGTCTATTGGAACTTCAATGCTATGTTTTGTCATGTAATATATCATATTTCATATATCTATCTATCGATATATTAAAAGAAGGATTTCTGTTTGTTTGTGGGTTTGTTTGTTTGTTTGTTGTGTATAGAAATCTATAGTTTTATTCCGATTTAGATAAAACTTCGCATACATGACTTTCAAAGCATGAGGAAGGTCAGTGTCTACCTCAAATTTCGAAAAAATAATAATTACAGTAAAACCCCGTTACAACATACCTCACTTTAACGTACATTTCAGAATAACGAACTAATTTTACATCCCCTTGGTTAAATGATCTCTTCAGTACAACGTACATCGTTCACATGTCTTGCACTGATTGGTCAATGCAACCCATGCGAAAGTTGCAAATGGGCCAATGGGCTAATTAAGCCGAGTTCACATTTCATTGGTTGGTCAGTATAGCATATATAAACCCGGAAATCGGGATCCAATTTGTGCTGTAAATAGATTAGAGACAAAAGCAAAATGAATTTCATAGCGATCAGGAAGACGAAGACGAAGATGAAAATGGTCATTTAGAAACAGAGGTAACGCCCGTCTCAACTTTGGTAGCAATGGAGGCTGTAAAAAGCTTACGAAACTGTTTTGCACAGCATAGCGGTGCACCAGAAACATTCAACTTCACAATGTCAGATATGGAGGACTTTTTTGGAAGGCAAGATATAGAAAGAAAGCAGACGGCCATTACAGATTTTTTTTAAAAAAATTAATGTAATACAGCATATTGTATATGCTATTTGTATGGAATAAAATAAAATGCATTCATGTATTCTTATGTTTTTCTATAAATATATGCATTTTTCACAAGACCCCCTCCCCCCCCCCCGCTTCAGTATAACGTACACCTCAGAATAACGTTCAAATTTCCAGATCCTTTAAAGTACGTTGTAACGGGGTTTTACTGTATTGATAAAAATTCGATATTCATGGTTATGGCAGGGCATATTATTGAGAAATATCTCATGACCAACAATGCATTACAAAGTTTATACAACAATATGTATCGACAATGGTGTCAAAACGCAATGCACCAACACTATGCAAAGATGAACAATATATGTTTCATGACCGTCAATGCAAGGCAAAGTTTGTGGAATATAGAATTCAATGCATAAAATCCCTGTTATTCTAGATTTTCTTAGAATAGAGAATTCTTAGTACTTAACAATTTCTTGAACATCTTTAAAAATGATCAGTAGCTGGAGATAATGAGTTAGCAGACTATTGAGAAAAAGTAAAAGCAAACTATTGAGAAAAAGTAAAAGACGATTGAGTATAATCTCCTTTAGCGCCGTGCTGTATTGACCAAATAGTAAGCAAGTAAATAGAAGAATCGACGACTGCTAGATTTCACTAAGGTATAAAGAGCCAAGTTTTCCTTCAAGACATCGCAAGAAGACAGGAAATTGAAACAACTAGTGTACATCTAAAGTAAGATTACGTGAGTAAGAAATAATTTACATTAGCAGTGGCATCCTTGGAGAGGACCATCCATTGTGAGCCTTTAAAAATTTTTTTTCGGTAAATCAAGTCCCGGTATATCACCTAGAATGGATTTTTTTAGTGAAGAGATAAATTCCTGTCTTTCGGATTTTTCTTGGAATGTATAAACCCTTCGCTCTATATTGTAGCGATTATTTAACTAATTTGGAGATTTAATTTAAGTTTTTGAGATTGCTCTGTTTATTCAGGCTTTTCCTAATACTTAACATTTTCTAGAAAATCTTTGAAAATAATCCGAAACTGGATATAAAGAGTTAGCAGACTATTGAAAAAGAGTGAAAGACAATACAGGAAGCACTCTTTTAGCTCCGTGGTAAATTGAGCAAATGCTAAGCAAGTAAATAGAAGAATCGGTGACCGCTAGACTACAAAAAGTGATGAAAGATCAATTTTTGCTTCAAGACATCGAAAAAAGTAAGAAAATTGCAAGAACATCATACATACATCTAAAAAGAGATTACGTGAGTAAAAAATGTTTTAGACTAGAAGGCATCCCGGTATATCATCTAGAATGGATTTTTTTTTTCAGTGAAGAGGTCCTTCGGATTTTTCTTTCCCTGTTTTTCGGAAGAGGTCCCTGTCTTTCAGATTTTTCTTAGAATAGATAGTCCCTTCGATCTATATTGTAGTGATTGAGTTATTATTTAACCAATTCGGAGGTTTTATTTAGGTTTTTGAGGTTGTTCTGGTTACCCACAAACGTAATTATCCCGGGCAATGCTGGGTCCTCTGCTAGTTATTGATAAAAATCAATATAGACATTACCATAATGAAAGGGCATATTAATTAAAATATTAATTATAATATTAAGGGTATATTAATATCACATGACTAACAATGCAAGGCAAGGTTTGTGCAACAATAGGTATCAACATTGGTATCAAAACGAAATTCACACACTCTGCACGGATCAACCATTATATATCTTATGACCAACAATGCAAGGCAAATTTTGTGCAACAATAGGCCCGTCTGTTTTGCATCAACAATGGTCTCAATGAGCAATTAAGCAATAAAAATGAGCACAAAATTATTCAAAGAATTAATACAATAAACATAAAATGACAGAACATTCTTTTCCAAGAATTAATAATAATGAACAGAAAATGGATATATTAGACGACATAGATAGGGCAGTCTCTGTCGATGAGGCAAAGGAGGTACACCTGTCTTCCTCGAAGAGGCTGAGCGTGACCTCGTTTTTGCCCTTAGTCGCCGGCGACGAAGAAAAACTAGTTTTCAGGCGACGTCGCCTCTTTTGAGCTGAATTCAACTGGAAGCGACAAGCGACCAGCGACAACATCGTCGATAGCCAATCAAAACATCTAATTCCTCCATAGGGGAAACCAGTGAAAAAATACAGTGGATGACAGAGAAATGATAGATATTGTTAAGAATAATTATGCAGAAACTGGATATGAAACATTTTGACACTCCACTGTTCCATTTTGCCATTATTATAATTGATGACACTCCATTATTATTATTATTATTATTATTATTATTCGTGTTAAATTTCAGTTTATTTTCTTACCTAAAAAATAATTTTTATTTCGAAACAGTTATCTAATTATTAAGTACTTTTATATTTAAGTAATTTTGTACTGTTATTTTAAAATATTTTATGATAAAAAAATTCTAAATATTCCTTGATTTTATGTTAATTTTTTGTTAATGTTTCATATCCAGTGATGTTTTAAACATTATATGATATAACTGATATTATAATGAATAATAGTTATTAAAAAAAATGAAAAAAAATAATAATAAACAAAATAATTAATAAATAATAGCCTAAATAAAATCAAAATAAAACTAGAAATATAAAATAAAATAAAAAGCTGACGTTTCGGATAGAGACTTCCTTTATGAAAGCCAAAAGGATAATTCTCTAAAAGCAATTAAAATATTAGAGAATTATCCTGAAGTCTCAGGTTTTTTGTGTCTCGTCCTTTTCTCTTATAAATATCCGTTCATATTATTATGAACAAATAAATTCATGTAATAGTATATATGATTCATCTTAAATTAGCCTGAGAAGCTAAACGTTCGTAAAATTCATCTTATTTGCAAGGGTATCGTAAAATACGGATTTATTATTATTATTTAAACAACACTATAAAAAATATTAAAACAACCCTACAAAAATACTTAAATATGAAAGAGAGTAGATAATACTTAAATTACGTCATAATTTATTCATAAAATTAATGAAAGGCACAAAATTTGGTTTCAATATTTTCATAATTAAATTTTGGATGTTAGTTTATATTTTCTAAGCACCTGTATAGTCTGCACCTGTTTTGTTTTCTGAATTAGTTATTAATTATGATTTAAAAAATGAGATATAAATAAAAACATTAGTTAAAATAATTAAACCATTACTAACATCAGTTCACAGGACCAAAGGCATGAATATTTCACTATCGCATTTATTTATTTAAATAGTTATACCATAGGAGAAAACACGGATGAGCTGGCGACACTCTTGTATTTGCGGCGGGAAAGAGCTGGCGACAAGCGACAAAGAGCGACAACTGACGTCAGCAGTGTGACCTTGACGAACCCCCCCATGCTGGCGGCAACGAGCAACGAGCCGTCGCTGGCGACCAGGTCGCTCCTAATTTTTATTTTCGGCGGGCCTAAGAAGCGTTCGGACGATTGGGAAAAGTGGGTGTGTTTCTTTGTGTATGTGTGTGTGTTTATCCACAAGCGTAATTGTCCCGGGCAACGCCGGGTTTTCTGCTAGTTTTTCTATTTATATATAGAAGGATGTTTCTTTGTTTGTTTGTGTGTTTGTTTGTTTGTTCTCTATACAATTCTACAGTTTTATTCCGATCTGGATAAATTTTCGTCTACATGACCTTCAAAGCATGAGGAAGGTCACTGTCTACCTCAGATTTCAAAAAATAATAATTATTGATGAAAAATCGATATTCATGGTTATAGCAGGGCATATTAATAAGAAATAATTCATGATTAACAATTAGAAACAAAGTTTTTACAACAATAAGTATCAACAATGTGTAAACACGCAATTCACAAACACTCTGCACAGACCAACAATATATATATCTCATGACCAACAATGAAAGAAAAAGTTTGCGCTACAATAGGAATAAATAATTGTGTCAACACGTAATTCACACACGCTTGGGCTAGCAACAAATATCTCATGACCAACAATGCAAGGCAAAGTTTGTGCAACAATAAGCCCGTCATGTTCGCATCAACAATAGTCTCAATGCGCAATTCACCAATAACAATGAGCACAAAATTATTCAAAGAATTATAAAAATGAACATAAAATGATGATGCAATGATAGAAAGTTCTTTTCCAAGAAATATAAGCATGAACATAAAATGATGATGCAATATAGGTAAGTTTCAATCTGTGAGAATGCACAGAATTCCTGGTATTCAGCCTTTTCTCAGAAAAGAGAATTCTTGCTACTTAACAATTTCTTGAAAATATCTAAAAATGATCAGTAACTGGAGATAATGAATTAGCAGACTACTGATAAAGACGATAGAGCAAATGGTAAGCAAGTAAATAGAAAAATCAGAGACCGCTAGACGACACAAAGTGATGAATGGCCAATTTTTGCTTCAAGACATCGAAAGAGGAAAGGAAATTGAAGCAACATCAAGTGTACATCTATAGTAAGATTACGTGAGTTAAAAGATATTTAGATTAGAAGGCATCCTTGGTGGGGTCCATCCATTGTGAGCCGTTAAAATTTTTTTTTTCGGTAAATCAAGTCCCGGTATACCAACTAGAATGGAATTATCAGTGAATTGCTAAATTCTTGTCTTTCGGATTTTTCGTGGAATGGATCGTCCCTTCGCTCTATATTGTAGTGATCGAGTTATAATACAACCAATTTAGAGGTTTAATTTAGCTTTTTGGGTTTGTTCTGTTTACTTACAAGCGTAATTATCCTGGGCAACGCCGCATCCTCTGCTAGTGAATGAATTTATCGTAAAATTTGTGATAGTCTAAATTTGTTCTATGGTACGTGTTTTAGTGGAAGCATGAAGGTCCATTGGCACTTCAATGCCACGTTTGGCACGTAATATATCAAACATATCTTTAATTTTATGTTTAAGACATGATATGTAATGAAAAAACATAATGTAAAATCGATCATATTCCAAATTGGATGAACGGTACATGTTTTATTGGAACAGTGATGGTATTTTAGAACTTCAGTGCTAGGCTTTTGCATGTAATGTATCTACCAGCGTGAAATGCCAGATAATGAATGAAAATTATGTAAAATTATTTATAATCCCAATGGGTTCATTAGTACATGGTTTAATGAAACCATAATGGTCTATTGGAACTTCAATGTTAGTCTTTAGCATGAAATATATCAAACAGCGTGGATTGATATAAAAGAAAGAATATGACGTAAAAGCGATCGTAGTCCGTACGTTGAACGGTACATGTTTTAGTGAAACTATAACAGTGATTGTATTATATATATGCATGTTAGTCTTTAGCATGTTAGTCTTTGGCATGTAATATATCTAACAGCGTGAAATGCCAGATAATGAATGAAAATAATGTAAAAAACTTGATAGTTCAAATGGGATCAATAGTACGTGGTTTATTGGAACCATGAATGTTTATAGGAACTTCACTTCTATGGTTTTGCATGTAATGTAGCAAACCACGTGGATTGATATGTAATTAAAGAACATGAGGTAAAATCGATGATAGTGAATTGGCACTATGATGGAATTTTGTAACTTCAATGCCAGGCATTGGCAGGTAATATGTCACACATCATATTATGCAAGATAAAGAATGAATATAACGTAAAATTAAAAACAATGCAAATTGGTTCAATAGTATCTGGTATAATGGTACGTTGAAGATTTATTGGAACTTCACTGCTAGGTTTTGGATGTAATATATCGAGTACCGTAGATTAATGTATTATGAAACAATATAACGTAAAATCGATGATAGTCCGAATTGGTTAAACCGTACATGTTCTAGTAGAACCGTGATGGCATTTTGGAACTTCAATGCTAGGCTTTTGTGTGTAATATATCATACGTCGTGGAATGACAGATAATGAACGAATATAACGTAAAACTATTGATAGTCCAAATGCTTCAAAAGTACATGGTTTAGTGGACACTTGACCTTCAAAGCATGAGCAAGGTCAATCTGTAACTTAGATTTCGGCAAAATAATAACTATTGATAAAAATTCCATATTTATGGTTATGGCAGGGCATATTAATAAGAAATATCACACACCCAACAATGCAATACAAAGTTTGTGCAACAATAGTTGTCAAAAATGGTGTCAACACGCAATTCCCACTACGCTCGGATCACCAACAGATATCTCATGGCCAAATGCAAAGCAAAATTTGTGCAACAATAGGCCCCTCGTTTTCTCATCAACAATGGAACCCACGCGCAATTCACCAATAACAATAAGCACAAAACGATGATGCAATGGTAAAGCAATCCTTTGCAAGAATTATAATCGATCTCTATATATAAAGAAGGATGTTTGTGGGTGGGTGGGTCTGTTTGTCTGTATGTTTTTTATACAAATCTACAGTTTTATTCCGATCTTGATAAAATTTCGCATACATGACCTTCAAAGCATGAGGAAGGTCACTGTCTACCTCAGATTTCGGAAAATAATAAATATCGATAAAAAATCGATATTCATGGTTATGGCAAGGTATATTAATGAGAAATATCTCATGACCAACAATGCAAGGCAAAGTTGGTACAACAATAGGTATCAACAATGGTATCAGCACGCAATTCACAAACACACTGCATGAACCAACAATATATATCTCATGACCAACAATGCAAGGCAAAGTTTGTGCAACAATGGGCCCATTGTGTTCGCATCAACAATGGTATCAACGCGCAATTCACCAATAACAATGAGCACAGAATGATGATGTAATGTTAAAGCAATCTTTCCAAGAATTATAACAATGAACATAAAATGATGATGTAATATGGATAAGTTTCACTTTGAAACAATGCATAGAATTCCTGTTATTCACGCTTTTCTTAGAAAAGAGAGTTCTTAGTACTTAACAATTTCTTGAAAATCTTTAAAAATGGTCAGTAACTGGAGATAATGGAGAGTTAGCAGACTATTGAGAAAGAGTGGAAAGACGACAGAGGAAGCACTCTTTTAGCTCCGTGATGTATTGAGCAAATGGGAAGCAAGTAAATAGAAGAATCGGCGACCGCTAGACTGCACAAAGTGATGAATGGCCAAGTTTTGCTTCAACACATCGAGAGAAGAGTGGAAATTGCAACAACACTAAGTATACATCTGAGGTAAGATTACGTGAGTAAGAAATTTTTTAGACTAGCAATGGCATCCTTGGAGAGGTTCAGCCATTGTGAGCCTTTAAAAAGATTTTTTTCGAATTTTCATATAAGATTTTTTATATTATTAATTCTAAGCATTTTCTTTTGTTTATTCTTAAGATGCAAAATTTAATTTAATTTTTTTGGATTGTTCTGTTTACTTACAAGTTTAATTATCCCTGGCAAGGCCAGGTACCTTTGCTAGTGAACGAATATAACGTAAAATTAAAGGCAGTCCGAATTGGTTTAATATCACGATGTTTAGTGAAACTATGATTTTCTATTGGAAATTCAATGTTACGCTTTGTCATGATATATATCAAACAGCGTGGATCTATATGTAATGGAAGAATATGACGTTAAATCGATGATAGTCCAAATTGGTTTACAGGTATATGTTTCAATGGAAGATGTTGGTATTTTGGAACTTCAATTCTTGGCTTTAGCATATAATATATCAAACATCGTGAAACGACAGACAATGAATGATAATAACGTAAAATTTTTGATAGTCCAAATGGGTTCAATAGTACGTGGTTTGTGGAACCATGATGTCCTATAGGAACTTCAATGCTATGCTTTTTTATGTGTAACTAGTGGAGGTACACGGCACTTCCCGGGGTTTACACAGGTAGGTACACAGAACAACCTAAAAAAAATAAATTATAACTCGCAGTTGTTTAAATAATAACTCAATCAATACAACACAGAGCAAAGGACCTATCCATTCTATAAAAATACGTAAACAACAAATTCTAGATGATATACTGGGACCAGATAATAAGTTTATCTTGCTTTTGACGTAAAAGTTCTTGCTCTATTCGAAACTACCTTTGATCAGATGTTTCAAATGCCCATATAGCTTTTTCTATTTTAGTTGCAGAGTTTCTCTAACCAATACTCTGTCTTTCTCTTTTCTTTCCAGCCACATAAATTTCTGCTATTCATGTGGGCATTCAATGGGCAGATCAAGGGAGACACGCCTGACTTCTTTGCCTCACCACTTGACGCTGCCTTACTAATGTTCTTTCATTGCATCATCATTTTAAGCTCATTATTATTAATTCTTGGAAACGAAAGTTCAATCATCGCATTTTCAACATCTCAGTTTCCAACATATACACATTTCCACAGAATATAAACAAAATGTATTTTTATGAAACGTTTGATTCTGATATGCTACAGAATAAACTAGGTTATAACCCCGGGCGTGGCTCGGACCATTTCTTATGACTAAATTTTGCAATATCTTAAAAATAAACTCATAAGAACGCTTAGATTTAACACAATAAAAATTCATAATGAAAATTCGGAAAAAATGTTGAAATGCTCACAATGAATGGACTTCACTATGCATGCTGCTGCTAGGGTAAATAATTTCTTAGTCATAAAAGCTTATTTTATATGTTCCGCTTGATGTTGTTGCAATTCCCACTCTTGATGTCTTGAAGCAAAACTTGGCCATTAATCCTTTTTTGTAGACTAGCGATCAAAGATTCTTTATTCACCTGCTTACCATTTGCTCATTACAGCACAGAGCTAAAGGAATGCTTCCTCTGTCGTCTTTCGTCTCTTTCTCAATAGTTAGCTAACTCTCCATTATCTCCAGTTACTGATCATTTTTAAATATTTTCAAAAATTCTCTTTTCTAACAGGAATTCTATTCACTGAATTCAATATTGCTCAAACTTTGCCTGGCATTGTTGATCATGAGACATATATTGTTGATCCTTGCATAGTGTTGGTGCATTGCGTGTTGACACCATTGTTGATACCAATTGTTGCACAAAATTTTATTTGCATTGTTGATCATGATATACAGCTCATTAATTAGCCCTGCCATATTGAGTGTTTATTATTAATTATTATTTTTTCGAAATCTGAGGTAGACAGTGACCTTCCTCATCTATTGAAGGTCATGTATGCGTAATTTTATCAAGATCGGAATGAAACTGTAGAATTATATAAAAAACAAACAAACAAACAAACCCACAAACAAAAAAACACCCTTCTTCTATTTTCTATATATAAAAAATATTTTCATTTTTTTTCCGATCTTGATGAAATTTTGCATACTTGATCTTCAAAGTATGATGATGGACTCTGTCTACCTCAGATGTCGAAAAAAAAATAAATATTGATTAAAAATCGATATTCATAGTTGTGGCATGGCATATTAATGAGAAATATCTCATGACCAACAATGCAAGGAAAAGTTTGTGCAAAAGTAGATATCAACAATGGTGTGAACACGCATATCACACTACGTTCGGACGATCAACAGATATCTCATGACCAACAAGAAGAGGCAAAGTTTATGCAACAATAGGCCTGGTGTGGTCGCATTAACAATGGTCTCAATGCACCATTCACCTATAACAATGAGCACAAAATTATTCAAAGAATTTTAACAATGAACATAAAATGATGACGCAATGACACAACATTCGTTTTCAAGAATTATTAATAATTAACAGGAAATGAATATAAGAGACGATATAACTAGGATGGTTTCACTCGATGAGGCAAAGCTACACGTGTCTTCCCTCAATTCCCTAACAAGCGTAATTATCCTGGGCAATGCCGGGTCCTCTGTTAGTCTATCTATATATAAAGAAGGTTGTTTGTTTGTTTGTTTGTGTTTTTTGTAGATTTGTTTATGGGTTTGTTTGTTTTTTGTTCAAATCTACAGTTTTATTCCGATCTTGAAACTAGTTCGCATTTTACTTCGGATTTCGAAAAAATAAATATTTTTGATAAAAAATCGATTTTCATAATTATGGAAGGGCTTATTGAAAAGAAATTACTCATGACCAACAAAGAAATGAAAAGTTTTTGCACAATAGGTATCAACAATGATGTCTGCTCGCAATTCCACTATGCCCGGACCAGCAACAGGTATCTCATGACCAACAATGCAAGAATGGTCTCAATGCGCAATTCACCAATAACAATGAGCACAAAATGATGTGAATGTTAAAGCAATCTTTCCAAGAATTATAACAATGAACATAAAATGATGTTGCAATACAGATATGTTTCAATTTATAACAATGCATAGAATTCCTGGTCTTAGAAAAGAGAGTTCTTAGTACTTTACAATTTCTTGAAAATCTCTAAAAATGATCAGTAATTGGAGAAAATTGAGAGTTCGCAGACTAATGAGAAAGAGTGAAAAAACTACAGATGAAGCACTCCTTTAGCTCCGTGCTGTATTGAGTAAATGGGAAGCAAGTAAATAGAAGAATCGGCGACCACTAGACTACACAAAGTGTTGAAGGGCGTAGTTTTTCTAAGAGAAGAAAGGGAATTGCAACAACATAAATGTACATCTGAAGTAAGATTACGTGAGTAAGAAATTATTTATCACCAGTGGCATCTATGGAGAAGTCCAGCCATTGTGAGCCTTTATATATTTTTTTTCGAAGTAATAATTGAAAGCGTTTTAATGTGTTTATTTTTATCATATTGCAAAATTTAATTTAATTTTTTGAGATTGTTCTGTTAACCATAAGTGTAAATATCTCGGTCAATGCCGGGTACTTTTAATAGTTTTCTATATATATATAAAGAAGGATGGTTGTTTGTATGTTTGTGGGTTTTTTATACAAATATACAGTTTTATTCCGATCTGAATAAAATTTGGCATACATGACCTTCAAAGCATAAGGAAGTGACTGTCTACCTCAGATTTCGAAAAAATAATAATTATTTATAAAAAATCGATATTCATTGTTATGGCAGATCATAATAGTGAGAGGTATTTCAAGACCAACAATGCAAGGCAAAGTTTGTGCAACAATAGATATCAACAATGGCATCAACACGCGATTCACAAACACTCTGCATTAACCAACAAGATATATCTTATGACCAACAATGCAAAGCGAAGTCTGTGCAACAATGGTAAGCAGGTCAATAGAAGAATCGGCGATTGCTAGACTACAAAAAGAGATGAATGGCCAACTCTTGATTCAAGACATCGAGAGAAGAATAGGATTTGCAACAACATCACGTGTATATCTCAAGAAAGATTACGTGAGTAATAAATTTTTTAGAATAGCAGTGGCATCCTTGGAGAGGTCCATACCATTATGAGCCTTTAAAAAAAATTTTTTAAATATTTATTAAGATTTTTTACTGTAATAATTTTAAGCGATTTCATGTGTTTGTTTTTAACATATTTCAAAATTTATTCCAGAAAAAAACCTCCGAGGCAGACAGGGGTTATCATCTACCTTATTTGGTAGCACAGCTGATCCAAACATTTCCTAAAAATATATTTTAACTATATTCTGTGGGAAAGTGTATATTTGTTATAAGAAGTGCTGATAATGCGATGACTAAAAGATTTATTGATAACAAGCATAAAATGATGATGCAGTGACAAAACATTAATAAGGCAGCCTCTATTGATGAAGAAAAGAAGTCACGCGTGCCGCCTTTGAATTCCTTTGAAAATTTCCTGTTTTTCGTAGAATGGATAATCAATTTGCTCTGTGTTGTATTGATTGAGTTATTATTTAACCAATTGGGAGTTATAATTTAATTTTTCAAGATCTATTACTTTACCCTGTCTGTCTGTCTGTCTGTCTGTCTGTTTGTCTGTCTGTCTGTCTGTCTCTCTATCTATCTATCTATCTATCTATCTATCTATCTATCTATCTATCTGTCTAATAGTTGCATTTCGGTCAATTTTGCTGGTGAATGAAAAATAAATAAAAGGGTCTTTGAATAGCAAAATGGTAGAAGTTTTAATAACCTACGCGTTTCGAATACACTTCATCATCAGGGTAGGAAGCGACTACAACCAAGTCGACAATCGACAATCGAACAGCGCAGGGAAGAAAAACAAAACGAGTGGTCCGGAAGCTATGCTTCCACTGCCATACTCATCCAGTGTTATAGCCAAAAGAAATACGCTGAAGTAGGAAAGAAGCCAGATGAACCTGTTTAAGTCATCCACAGGATACGGAGGAGTCCTTTCCTAACAGGACGATAAAGTTGATTGTTGATTGACGATAGGACGCGGAAGAGCTAGGTGATCCAGTAGGGTGGGAAGATGGCCTTTTGGATGTCATCGAAGTTAACGTCCAGTATGTGACGAGGCCTGCGATGTCTAAGGAGGCTTCTAAAGGTGAGCGGATGCTCAAGAATACCTGCAACTAGAGGATTGGGATGGTCCTTCATCTTCGAAAGAAGCTTCTTCAGCGACTCTTTGACGTGGTTTCCAATGGTAAGTATACCGAAATCTTCAGCAATGGAAGTATTAGTTGCTATCCTCCTGTCAACCAAGTCGATCCTCACCACCGAATATATGGTAATTGCCCACCAATCAGAAGATATCACTGCTGATTGGTGGGTTAACAAAGAATATGCTTGATTCGTCAAGGACATTTACTGAGAAATTTACAAAATGCAAAGTGAAAAAATTAAAAAATTAAAAAATTTACAAAATTTTTTTATATATATATACAATCGTTTGGAATCGTTTTGAAGGCTCTTGTAACCGGACGGCTATTATAAGCGGACCGCTCTTGCTGTTGTAAGCGGATCTTATTAGTGTTCTTCATTGATACTTCCTTTGTTGATGATACTGTTCACTGTGTCTAAAATAGGATTTCTTACAAAGTTGGTTTGATTATTGAGGATTTTTCTATCTCCAGCCATCATGTACTTCCTAATCTCCAAAGCTTCATAAGTCAAGATTCTTCTGTGGTCACGTTCATTCTTGACTACTGTCATTATATCGTTAACGGACCCAAAGGAGTGCTTATTTTTGATCAGGTGTTCCGCGAAAGCAGAACTTCCATCTCCTTTCATCCAGGCCCTGCGATGATCTGCAAATCTTTCTTTGAAAGACCTTTTCGTACACTCGATATAAAAAGATTGACACGTTGGACATGTGAGTTTATACACTCCACTCGACGAAAAAATATCTGCCATATTGTTACTTTTCTTAATCGGGTTTAGAGCATATTTGCACTTGTTCCTGGTTTTGAACGCTATTTTTAAGCCTCTGCTACGGAAAATGTTGCTGATTCTGGATATTTCTGGGCCTGTGTAGGTGAATGCCGTGTATTGTTGGTTAGGGAGTGGATCAGGCTGGTGGCGTTTGCATTTGGTCCGGTAAAGTATTGACTTGGTCACCTCGTCTGGAAAGGAGTTTCTTCTGGCCATATCATATGTAAGGTGAATTACTTCTCTCCTGTCTTTGGTGGTTATAGGGTATGACAATGCCCGATTGAAGTGGTATCTAATTGCCGCTGCTTTATGTTGTGGAGGATGATTAGAGTCAAAGTTAATAAAATTGTCGGTTGTTGTTGGCTTACGGAAAACGTTGAATTCTAGTTGCCTGTTGCGTCCGTTCCTCCTGATCGTCATATCTAGAAAGTTGATGGTGCCTTCAGTTTCTTCTTCCATTATGGAACTTACCTATCATAGCAGGAGAATGACCCCTTGTATGTTTAATAGATACAGGAGCAAGTGTTTCACTGATAAACGAACGAATCGTCAAAGAAATAAAAGGGGATCGAGTATTACAATTAGATGATAAGAAAACATCAATGGAAGAGTAAAATTGATGCAATATACCTTCCAAAGTTTGATTACCCATATCAACCAGATACAATGTCAACCACTACATTGGCGATGGTGGATTTTTCCCGAATTGTCCTGCGATGCCATTATAGGGATAGACCTGCTACGAATGAGGAAACTACGAATAACTATTCCTAATAAATTGGGTATCGACTACTGTCACCAAATCCAAGGGGAAAACCCCGACACCGAATTAACGGACCGACTTCTTAGTGAGGTGAAAGTAAAAATGGGATTAATGACAAAGAGGTTTCCAAACTATCAAGATAAAATAACTGACAAAGAGGTTGCCAAATTAAATGTTATTCGTAAACTCGTCACTGACATGGAGGCTCAAGGAATTGTACGACGTTGTGAGTCACCGTGGTCCTTGCTCCACTTCCTAGTACATAAGGACAAGACGAAGGAACCCCGTTTTGTCCTAGATGCTCGGAAATTAAACCAGATTACCAAGGCGATGAGTTAATATCCCCTGCCATCCGAACACATCTTACGAAAACTTAGTCGTGCAAGAGTATTTTCGACCTTGGACCTACGACGAGCGTATTGGCAAATAGAATTGTCGGCGGAATCCCAAGAAAAGACTGCATTTATGGTCCCAGGGAAGGGGACCTTTTGTTATCAAGTTATCCCTTCTGAATAAAAAATGCAGCACAAGCCTTTCAAGCCCTCATGGATCAAGTCCTTCATCCCTCAGTGGAACCCATGTGTTTCCATTACGTAGACGACATAATTGTCGCCACTCCTGACTATACCACACATCTGGAAATGCTTAAGTTGGTCTTTAACCGATTATTGCGATATAATCTAAGAGTGAACTTCGACAAGTCCTCGTTTTTCCAAATGGAGGTCCAATTTTTAGGTTATCGAGTGGATGGTGAAGGGCTTCGTCCAAGCCTCAAAAACATTGAGCCCATCCTAAATTATCCTCAACCTACAAACATCGAACAAGTGCGAAGGTTTATTGGCATTTCGCACAATACTAAGGTCATTTGTAAAAAAACTTGAGTGATATCAACTGGCCCTTACGAAAGCTAACCCATAAAGGAACACCATGGGTCTGGACGACGGATTGTGAAGAAGCCTTTAAAATGATTAAACATTTTCTTACTTCCCCACCGATACTCGCCCAACCAGATTTTCATCTCCCGTTCGAGATACATACTGACGCCTCGAAGAGAGCGATTGGTGGGATGTTGGCCCAAGTTCACGAAGGATGCCGACACATTATAGCATACTGTAGTAGGGCTCTGACAGAAACCGAAGCAGAATACAGTGCCATAGAATGGGAATGTCTCGCCGTTTTTCATTCTATAGAAACATTCAGCCCCTACATTGACGGTACCCGTTTTACCGTATTTTGCGACGCTCAATCCCTCAAATGGTTAGAAAATTTCCGAGATCACCACAGGAGAATATCCAGGTGGAACTTGAAATTACAATGCTTCGATTTCGAGATCGTTCATCAACAAGGCCGGTTGAATCGAATACCCGACGCCTTATCTCGAAGCATACCCACGACTGCGATCACTGACTACCCCTCCAATAAGACAATAACGAATATGGGAAAACAAGATATTAAACAGGACTACGTGGACGTCACGGATACTGTGGGAAATCAGGGTTATCCAGAGATAACGACGGAGCTTAAATATGTCCGAGAAAATAGAAAGAAAGTACCAGAAAAAGAAAGAACGCAATTAATATGGGAATGGCATGAAAAGAAAGGACTGATACATTCTGGAAGTAAAGGCTTGTATTTACTAATGAAAAGACACTACTACGAATGAGAGAAAACATCTGCCAATTAGTAAAAACCTGTACTATTTGCCAGAGATGTAAACCGGTGAATTATAACACCCATTCCCCGCTAAATAGGAGAGACGTTTCCCGACCTCACGAGTTATTAAAAAGTATTCGAGGAAACAAATATTTTTTGATATTGTTGATATTGTCGATGTATATAGTGGGTGGGTAGAAACACTTGTAACTTATAAACTAGACCAAGATTATGTCATAGATCTCATTAACCAGATGGGAGAATGTTTTGGTTATCCAAAGAACCTCATTTCAGATAATGCTACGTAATTCACCGGAAAACGATATCTAGAATTCTTGACATATCACGGAATTACGCCCCTATATAGTTTTTCTCTACCTTCCTCGCACCAATCCGGCTGAGAGGAGCATCCGAGCAATATTGGAGAAGTTACGGATCACTCTATTAGAGAGAGATATTAGAAACTGGGACATAAGTTTAGAAGAATGTGTGATAGCCCTACGTAACACACCAAATAACGATAGCGGTTTAACTCCCACGGACGTAATTGAACAATTTGAAGAGGGTGGGATGATAGAGAAAATCCAACAAAAAAAAACGACGAAGAACACGCCGCTTAGACCGAGTATCCATTTGCAAGGTAAAATTTCATCTCGGGGAATTGGTGTGGCTACGTATACAAAAATTACGTTCCCCTGTATTATGGCCCATACTTAATCAGACGATTTAAAGGACGTGATGCAGTTGAATTAATTGAAAACCGATTTCGTAAAAATCGGTCCCTAACCATAACTCACGTAAGTAATCTTAAACTGGTACTTTGAGACAATCCTATTATGACGACAGGTAGACCTCCCGAGATCTGACTACAAGTTTCGACTACAAAATTTTTTTTTTCGAGGAGGGGTTAGGTTGCATCCTCTCCCGCGATCACCTAGCTATTTTTTAAATTTTGTTGTCTAAATAAAATGAAAAGTAAAAAGACTTTAAGATGATCACAGTTGATTGTTTGTATTAAAAACCATTCTGATTGTTGGTAGTGAAGTGAATTTTAAAGGTGATTAATAATGACTTTATTGTTTATTGTCGGTGACGTTTGATTCTTGTCGACTATGACACTAAAAATAAAAAAGGAACGTTGCAATGATATGAATAAAGAATAAGAATAGAAAGAGATGTGGGTAAATGTGTTGCTGTTATCCAACGACGATTTTGGATGCAGAACATTTCATTAGAGCCGATCTACCATCAATAATCGCCAAAGTAGAGGACAGAAAGACTGATCGTTATTTGGTTAAGGAGAATTATACGTTTGATAAAAAAGGAATTTCTGATACAAATACATTGCTATCAGATACATCGAAGTCAATTTGAGAACTACTACTTGAACGAAAACGAAAAAAGAGAACCTCAAAGAAATTTTACTGAATAGAGCGAATCTTGACAAAAGACATTTCGTGCAATCATTTGACGATAAAATACTTTCCCAGAACTATTGTAATGAAAGTAATGCGTTTGGAAAAACCTACCTAGTGCAGAGACAATTTGTTAAAATTTACTCTTTATTACACCGAGAAATAAAACTTCAAGGTTGGAGAATCGTTGCCATTGGAATCTACATGGCGAAACTCGACCAACCCCGGACAGCACTGTTTAAAAGATCCACGTCGATCCTGGAAACTGGAATAACCCCAAACTTTACGTTAGAAGCAAGTCGTCCTATCCACTATATTCTTCGAGGAGCGACCGTCAAGCCATTGACGTCCATTGGAGAAGGATCACGGAGACGAAAGTTTGCGAGAAGACCGAATACGGTGAATTCAAGATGAGATGATTCAAAGAGAAGTATCTGGCGAAACGCAGGTAATCTTTTGACCGATATATTGGTGGGTCCCCTTAGAAGACAACCAGGCCTTTGATCACACGAACTGTAGTTAAAAAAGAAATTATTTAAAGAGAACTCCCAGATAAATAAATAGAAAGTTAAAGACCACTTAGTCTATAAAGGAAAAGAATTGAACGGAAGGGGAAAAAATTAAGTTATTGTTTATCCGTCGAACGACATAGAGATAATCTTCGTGCTCTGTTTTATTGAAAATCCAACAATCTGTAGAACTTACCTAGAACTATTTCAAGCAGGATCGAAATGTTAAGCCATCTTCTTGTTCCTACCGGTCGCGGCCCCTCCCTCCCTAACAATCCTATCTGTCCCCTCCGTGTGATTGATCGACGCAAATGAGGCCCCGGCTTTTTGCGCCCCCCCGCGGGAACTGGCTCTTTTGATCGGGAAAACATGACTCCCAATTTGTTAGCATTTCATTTAGCCAGTTCCGACTGATTTGCCACGATTGATCTAATCCCCAGGTCATAACAATTAAAAAGACACTCAAGCTACTATCACGAGAAGTTCATTCTAATTATAACATAAAAAAAGATTAAAAATACCAACGGACTTAATGACTCTAGTTTCCCTATTGTAAACTGCATTCCCGACATTTGTGCAACTTTGGTTAAACCATAAAAAAAGACGATAACTATCCTGTCAATTTATTCAAAGTTAATATAAATATACTTAATGTAAAAGTTAATATTGCCGCCAGATTAAGAAATAGTTGAAATAAGCATTCTAACAAGACTCTTCTTTAGAACTACCGTTAAAACTCATTGATTTAAAAGTTAGTTAACTTTAGTTCTTCCCGCGGATAAAAGTTTTGGAAGAAGTAAGCAATTAAGTCAAAACTATATTTTCCTTTAATGTAAAAGAAAACAAAAAAGGGGAGGAGGCATTACAAGGTTTTTTTTTTTTTCTTTTGTATTCGCCCTAAGGAATGGGGACATTGATTTTGCACCAATAAATTACCTCAATTCGTAGAGTTGAGGGGGATGAATCCATTTGGTCAATATATTGTGGGTTTATTGTGTATCCTGACGCATTCTTCGAAAGAGTGTTTGGTAGAAATAAGATAGTAATGGTCTGGTTATTGTGGGAATTAGTGTGTATACTGCTCCAATCCGCAACACTGTCTGTCTGTCTGTCTGTCATATTCGAATCATAAGCAGATAAATTAGGGGTAGTGTACTACTTAGTACTAACCATTATTGTAAAGACTCCAGCACAACACACTTAGGTGACCAGGCGTAAATATTTTTGAAGACTTCAGAATTCTAAGTACATGTAGCTTTCAGAGTTTATAGATTTATCTCTTATTTAATTTTTTTTTCATTTCGATAGTTTAAAATCTAGCCAGTATGTAGTTATTTTTTATTTTATTTATTATTTTATTCTGTCATTCATCATTCCTGGCCTTTATAAGCCTTACGGCCTTTAGCCTCAAGCACCACCATCAGGTCGGGAGGTGCTTGTTTCCAGACCTTGTTTATTTTTATGTGGCCGGGAGGTCGGCCCTACGCACAACCTCTATTTCTGGGGGATGACGACGAACTTAACGACTGCTGTAAGGTGGTCACAGCAGCCGGGACTGACGGCTTTACGTGCCCTCCGAAGCACGGGGGGAGATGGAAATTTCATTAATAATTTAGCCAGTTCAAATGTTTCTTTTTTTGTTTTTTTTTCGATATATGCACATATGATTACTGATTACCCATAATCCAAAACACAGTTCTTTCAAATTTTGTGTGTCCAACATCGCCTAGTTCGATTTTTTTCGTTGGTTTGTTGGAATTCGAATTACACGGAGTTTACTGTAGAAGGATGTTTGTTTGTGGGTTTGTTTGTTGGGTTTTTTGTGTGTATTGATAACAATCTACAGTATTATTCTGATCTTGATGAATTGTTTCACTTATTTTTTTCAAACTATGAGGAAGCTGCACGGAGAACAATATATATCTCATGACCAACAATGCAAGAAAAAGTTTGTGCAAGAATAAGTATCAACAATGGTGTCAATACGCAATGCATCAGCACAAGGCAGGGGTCAATAATATATATCTCATGACCAACAGTGAAAGGCAAAATTTGTGCAACATAGATAAATTTCAATTTGTAACAATGCATAGAATTCCTGTTATTCAGGCTTTTCTTAGAAAAGAGAGTTCTTAGTATTTAACAATTTTTTGAAAATTTTTAAAAATGATTAGTTACTGGAGATAATGAAAAGTTAGAGCACTATTGAGAAAGAGTGCAAAGACGACAGAGGAAGCACTCCTTTAGCTCCGTGCTATATTGAGCAAATGGTTATGACAAGGCATATTAATGAGAAATATCTCATGACCAACAATGCAAGGCAAGGTTTGTGCAACAATACTTCTCAACAATATTATCAACACGCAATTCACAAACACCCTGCACAAACTAAAAATGTAAAAAGAAGTTTGTGCAACAATATGATCAAAAACGTTGTGAACACGCAATGCACTAACGTCATGCAAAGATCAAAAATAAGTTGTCTGATTTTGAGAATTACTTGTTATTTAAATAATATAGACTTTTTGTTTTTTTTTGGTTGTAATTTCTTTCTATTGAGTTTTTATATATACTCTGTTCAAGGAAAATTTGATGGAAAATTAAGAATGTCTTACAATTGAAATTAGAAATTTAACTAGACATACGAGGGGCGTTCAAATCAAATTTGACTTGGACATTATTTTTAATAAAATGAGAAAACTACAAAACACACACACAGACACACACACACACACACATACACACACGCACACACCAGTTATTTCTAAATAAATTCTCTTTCTTTCTCTACTCATCTTTTCCAGCCTTCTGGGAGGATATGGAGACTGATTCTGTAGAATTTTTCAGTTTGATGTCGAAACCACGTCAGGACAACCATTTTCACTTTCTCATTGGAGTCGAACCTCTTCCCTCCAAAACTCTTCCTTAAGGGGAGAGAATCGGTATCAGGGATTTGGTGAGATGTCCCATTTGAGTTCTGTCAGAGTGTCCATAATCAATTTGGCTGTGTGTGGTCTGGAGTCCTGGTCGCTTTTCCCTTAGTGCCGGCTTCAGGGACGTTCTCAAAATGTCACAGTAGTAGGGAAGGGGTTCTTTCAGAAAGTCACAATGAACGATACCCTCAATGTCCCAGAATATATTCGCCATCACTTTCGTTGCCGACATTGTCATCGTGAATTTCTTGGTTCGTGCTCAGTCTGTATGTCGCCATTCCATTCTCGCACGTGTGCTTTCAGGAGTATGGTGATGTTTCCATGTCTCATCAGTGGTCACAACACGCCTTAGAAAGCTCTCACTTTCCCTGACATATCGTTGCAGCAGCATGTAACCGAATTCCAGCCGGGTGGTTTTGTCATCCTTGGAGAGTAGCTTAGGGACCAATCTGGCACAGACCTTGTTGCATTTCGGCTTATCGTGGATGATGGTCTCCACACTGCCAATGCGATATTAAGTATTGAGGCCGAGTTTCACACAAATATCTGCCTGGCGTCTCTTATCAGCTCATTTGTTCGTGCAATGATGCCATCATTGAGAGCAGTTGCTGTTCAGGTCATATGATATTCATTGCCAGTGGATCCTCGCCCTACTTCAAAATTTCGGCACCAAGCAAAGACGGACGATCGAGACAAACATGACTTGGTGAACTGTCTCTGAAGTCCTTGATGAACTTCAGATGCTTTCACACCTTTGTTGGGGAGAAACTTGACACTTATTCGTTCTTCTACTTTGGTCGATACACTGCTGTCCACTATTTTGTTTAAACAAACATACGGTTGTCATGGCATTCGGATGGGTGGTGCTGCATTTGCATGACAGGTGGTAGTTACCATCCCAACAATGAAAAAATAATTTGGTCATGCCAAATATTGAAATATCAGATACGGTCAATTATTTAAACAACTTTATAACAATGAAGAAAGTTACATAAAGTTAAAAATACGTGAGGTGTTCAATTTCACCTGGGCTTTAAATTTTGTAAATTTCATTGTCGGATTTTATGAATAAAGTTTCCATGATTGAAAATATTGCGTGGAAAATTGCGATTTTTCAGGTGCTCATATCTCGGGTTCTATTGCCTGTAGAAACAAGAGATCAGGTGATTGTTTTTTGATAGCTTTTGGGCCAGCGATCGTTTGCATGCCCATGGGAACAATTGCCATACTGGAACTATGATACACAGCAGGGTCAAAGTTTAAACAGAGAGCATGCCTCCAACGTAGGCAAATTGACCAAATACGTTGGTTCCTTTTGCATTAAGTGTGGTCTAGTGTGGTGCTTAGGGGGCTTATGGGCAGTACCTAATACATGATTTTTATACCAAGCCGGCCTTATCTATGTTTTAAATCCTGTGCAAACTATTCTCTATTTTACTATACATTCTTAAGACATTAAACTAAAAGACTTTTTTTTTCGTTCAGAAATCTTTATTCGTTGCCCTTAATGTAAAAGACCCTGATCAACAAAGGGGGTACCAGCTCCCTCATTCCAACTTCTTCAGCAACTTCAAAATTATTCCAAAAGATTTTGGTATGCAAACAAATTCGCTCTTTTTTACACAGACAGAGAGAGGAAGTGATAGTAGCAGAAGAAATGGCCTTGAGAGAACTGATGGTGGTAATGGGAAAAGTGGATGAGACAGTGGCAATGACGAGAGAGAGGGAGACACTGACAATGGCTGTAGGAGAGGAAACAGTGGCAGTGGAAAAGAGTGAAAGAAACTGTGGGAAACGGTGGAGCAGACAGAGACAGTGACGGAAATTGAGAAGAAACGGCTGAGAGAGTAGAGAGAGTGAGAAAGAGTAAAGGAGTCAGTTGGTTAATCTCTTATTTATATTTAGTTTTTTTGCAAAAATTTATCATTTTTCCAAGATAGGATATGTTTGTTTTTATTACAGCGATTTCCTAATTAATGCTTTCTGTAATTAGTGTAATTGCTCGTTCATGTTTGTTTACTCTTGTACTTACTGTTCTTTTTGTTTGTCCAGTGTAAATTTTTACAACTTTGACATGGAATTTCATAAATCACATTATAATGCCAGAATATTACTTATTTTAAATAATTTGAATCTATATAATATAAAGAGAAATAATTAATAACGCAGAAAATCAATATATTATTAATACTCTATAACAGTTTAAATCATTGCCTTCATAAATAAATTCCTAATGTTGAAAGAGAATTTTCATTTTCAATATTTATTAAATTTCCCTTATGAAAAGGCATGAAGAGATTATACAAAAAAATTTTCTTTTTAAATACATTATTTATGATTAATAGTAATTGCCAAGAGTATATCGTGAACAATCCTTTTATTCATCATTTTAAATTTCTAAATCTTTAATACATGGAAATAATAATACCTTGCCATCCCCGTGTATGTAACATTCTAAAATGTTGGCATTTATTATCTCTATTTATATACATTTTGTTTCATACTTTTATTCTTTCTCTTCCAAATCTATTAATCGCCGTCATAAAGCGTGTCCCTCAAACACTATGACCTAAACGAAGGTGGTGCGTTCTCTCCTCTACTCTACTGCAGGTTGGTGGCTTTCCTGTAATGCGAACGTGCTTTGCTACGTTACTTCCGGTAAAGCTCTTACGAAATATTTATTCGCCAGTCGACAGCTGGGCATCACGGCGGATTATAATGCAGGCGATATTAGAATGCGATGCAATATTTGAAATTTTTGACGGCCAATTGCAGAAGCCTCAAGATATAGGTAATCAAAATAATCAAACGTTATTAACTGCCTGGACACAATCTAACGCTAAAGCAAAGAAGCGCCTTATTTTATTTTCTGATACGAAACCATTACTTTCTGTTGGCGTATATGAGACTGCCAAATACATTTGGGATAACCTACATTAGATTTATGTCACGCAATCTGAGGAAAACATTGATTTGTTGCGACACAAGTTTCATAATATTGAATGGCAGGCGTCGGGCAGTGTTCAAGGTCAGTTGGCGAAATTTAATGAAGTGCAAATAAAATTGTCAATGCTTAATAAGCCTAGTGATGAAAGAGAATTGTGTGCTCGATTACTACAACTCTGTCAATGGAATTTGGTTATATATAAGTTACATAGCATGAACTCCCCCAGACAGAGAATACGTGGGCAAAATTACAAAGAAAGTGTTTGAATATTACAAAGTGTTTGAATTACAAAGAAATTATGAATAAACAATGACTGATAGAGATAATAGTAGTGTTGCTACTGAGATGATATCGAAAGTGAAAGTATACGATAAGTGTTTCTCTTACTGACGTTTCGGTCATGTTTCAAAATATTGCAAAACTGGCATAATCTGTTTTGAATGTAAACCAATTGGTCATTGACCTTCAGAATGTCCCAATAAAATTGAAAAGAAAGACTTGGTGATGTTATCAGCTAGTAATGTGTCACCAAAACCCAAGGATATTGAGGAGCAGGTTGAAAATTTGGAAAATTTTATATATTCAGACATTCATGCTGATATCACCAAAATGGACTGTGACGATTGGATTATTGACAGTAATACGACACATGATATTACAAATCGACGTGATTGGTAGAGTTCTTTTAAATTATGAAGCCCAGGAGCCCAGAATGCTGGATAGTGCTAAAAATAGCGTAATAATTAAGCTGTTGATACTGGCCGAACTAGACAGTGACCTTCCTCACTCTTTGATAATCAAGTATGCAAAATTTTATAAAAATCAGAAGACAGTGACCTTCCTGATCTGTAGATTTGTATAAAAAACAAACAAAGAAACCCACAAGCCCACAAACAAACAAACAAACATCTTTCCTTATATATATATAGAGAGAGAGAAAGAAGAAGGGTGTTTGTGGGTCTATTTGTTTGTCATTTATACAAATCTACACTTTTATTTCGATCCTGATGAAATTTTGCATACCTTACCATGAAGCCATGAGGAAGTTCATGATCTTCCTCAGATTTTGGAATAAAATTAACTATCGATAAAAAAACGATATTCAAGGTTACGGAAGGCATATTAACATCTCATGGCCAACAATGCGAGGTAAAGTTTGTGTAATAATAGGCCCGTCGTATTCTCATCAACAATAGTGTCAACGCGCAATTCACCAATAACAATGAGCACAAAATGATGATGCAATGATAAGGCAACCTTTTCCAAGAATTATAAAATGAACATAAAATGATCATGCAATAAGGATAAGTTTTAATTTGTAACAATGCATTGAATTCCTGTAATTCAGGTTTTTTCTTAGAAAAGAGAGTTCTTAGTACTTTCTTAGTAATTTCTTGCAAATCTTTAAAAATGATCAGTAACTGGAGATAATGGAGAGTTAGCAGACTATTGAAAAAGAGTGGAAAGACGAAAGAGGAAGCACTCCTTCAGCTCCGTGATGTATTGAGCAAATGGGAAGCAAGTAAATAGAAGAATCAGCGACCGCTAGACTGCACAAAGTGATGAACGGCCAAGTTTTGCTTCAACACATCGAGAGAAGAGTGGAAATTGCAACAATACTAAGTATACATCTGGGGTAAGAATACGTGAGTAAGAAATTATTTAGACTAGCAATGGCATCTTTGGAGAGGTCCAGCCATTGTGGGACTTTAAAAAGATTTTTTTCTAATTTTCATTAAGAATTTTTACTGTATTATTTCTAAGCATTTTCATGTGTTTATTTTTAAGATATTGCAAAATTTAATTTAATTTTTTGAGATTGTTCTGTTTACATCCAAGTGTAATTATCCCGGGCAACGCCGGGTACCTTTGCTAGTCTTTCTATATATATAAAGAAGGATGCTTGTGGGTGGGTCTGTACGTTTTTTATACAAATCTACAGTTTAATTCCGATCTTGATAAAAAATTCGCATACATGACCTTCAAAGCATGAGGAAGGTCACTGTCTAACTCAGATTTCAGAAAAATAATAAATTTCGATAAAAAATCGATATTCATGGTTATGGAAAGGCATAATAATGAGAAATATCTCATGACTACCAATGCAAGGCAAAGTTTGTACAACAATGGGTATCAACAACGGTATCAACACGCAATTCGCAAACGCTCTGCATGAACCAACAATCACTATCTCATGACTAACAATGAAAAGAAAAGTTTGTGCAAGTGTAATTATCCCGGGCAACGCCAGGTACCTCTTCTAGTTACTTATTAATATGCCCTTCCATAACCATGAATTTCAATTTTTTATCGATAAATATTATTTTTCCGACGTCTGAGGTAGACAGTGCACACTTTTGGCAAGCGTTCATTATTTTCACCGAAATCACATGAATGTGTGGATTTACGGTTTCATGCATACTTTTGTTAACAAGTATAATTTTGACCAAAAGGACACCCAAATGAGTGGATTTACAGTTTCGTGCACACTTTTGCCAAACGTTCCCCTATGTTTTGCTGATCAAGTATGCAAAATTTCATAAAGATCGGAATAAAACTCTAAATTTGCATAAGAGACAAACAACAAACAAACCCACAAACAGACAAACAAACAAACATCTTTCTTTATATATATAGAAGACTAGCTGATATACCCGGCATTGCTCTGGCTGTTTGTTTGATAGAATATTGCAATATCTGACTTGAATAAAAATAAGAACACATAAAAAAAATTAATGACGTATATATTCACTTTGAAAAAAAGAAAAGACTTTTTTTAACATCAGGATAATTCTCTAATATTCTAATTGCTTTTAGAGAAATATCCTTTTTGCTTTGATTAAGGATTGTCTCTATCCGAAACGTCAGCTTTTTATTTGATTTTATAGTTTTATTTTGATTTTAATTATTATTTATTAATTATTTTGTTAATTGTTAATTAATTTTTTATTTTTCATTTATATTTATACCTATTATGTAAAAGAATTTTTAAAATGCTCGCCCATCGATTTTGTGTCCAATTGTGTTTGCACAAGAAAATTCGACATTGCACCTTAGCATTTGAGAATATCAAAGAAAGGCTAAGAGTAAAGAACTATTTCTGCGTATATTAAAACAAACTTCATACATGGAATATGATAGTTCAGGACTTTGTTTAGCCTAATTAACCTTCTTCAACAACATGTAACCGTTTTAATTGAGTTGTATTCAGTCTGAGAGCGCGGAAACATGTCCTGAATGTAGTTGTTTATATTGAAAGTATCAATCATAGCAGCAAGGAGAACGTGGTTGCCTCAGAGCGCCAGAGCCGAGAAAGTGTCAGCAAATTTCTGCCTAACACATTAGACGATGGCTGTAGCAGAGTAAGAACAAGCAGTTAGTGGAGGACCTCACCTCGCCGGTGGATGACAGAGAATATGGATCTCCGATGAACTAGAGATATGAGATTGCTAGAGAGAGTTTCGCGTGTTGGACACTGTGCAGTCCCATTTTTATAGTATTAAATGAATTCGCAGTCATGGTTTTCTCAATTCAAATCATGTTTGAAATGCCCGTATAGCTTTTACTGTTTTAGTTGCAGAGTTTCTCTAACCAATACTCATTCTTTCACTTTTCGTTCCACACACATAAATTTTTGATAGTAATCTGGACTTTTGCTAGGGAGCTCAAGGGAAACACACGTGATTTCTTTGCCTGATCAATAGACGCTGCCTTAAAAATGTTCTGTCACTGCATCATCAGTTTATGTTCATTATCAATAACTCTTGGAAACGAACGCTCAGTCATCGCATTATCATCACCTCAGTTTCCAAAATATACACATTCCCACAGAATATAGTCAAAACGTTTTTTTTTATGAATTTTTGAATCTGATGTGATGCGAAATAAGCTACGTGATAACCCCGTCGTGGCTCGGACTTTTTTTTGGAAAAATTTTAAAATATCCTAAAAATAAACACATGAAAACGCTTAGAATTATTATGGTAAGAAATTTTTAATGAAAATTTGAAAAAATTTTTTAAAGGCTCACAATGGATGCACCTTTCCAAGGATGCCACTGATAATCTAAATAATTTCTTACTCACGTAATCTTACTTTAGATGTACACTTGAAGTTTTTGCAATTCCCTTTATTCTCTCGATGTCTTTAATCAAAACTTGACATTCATCTCTTTGTGTAGTATAGCGATTGCCGATTCTTCTATTGACATGCTTACTATTTGCTCAAAACAGCACAGAGCTAAAGGAGTACTTCCTCTGTCGTCTTTCCACTCTTTCTTAATATTCTGCTAACACTCCCATATCTCCAGTTACTGATCATTTTTAAAGATTTTCAGGAAATTGTTAAGTACTAAGAACTCCCTTTTCTAAGAAAAGTCTGAATAACAGGAATTCTATGCATTGTTACAAATTGAAACTTATCCATATTACATCATTTAATGTTCATTGTTATAATTCTTGGAAAGATTGCTTTAACATTACATCATCATTCTGTGCTCATTGTTATTGGTGAATTGCGCGTTGATACCATTGTTGATGCGAACACAATGGGCCTATTGTTGCACAAACTTTGCCTTGCATTGTTCGTCATGAGATATATATTGTTGGTTCATGCAGAGTGTTTGTGAATTGCGTGCTGATACTATTGTTGATACCTATTGTTGTACAAACTTTGCCTTGCATTGTTGGTCATGAAATATTTCTCATTAATATGCCTTGCCATAACAATGAATATCAATTTTTTATCGATATTTATTATTTTTCCGAAATCTGAGGTAGACAGTGACCTTCCTCATGTTTTGAAGGTCATGTATGCGAAATTTTATCAAGATCGGAATAAACCTGCAGATTTGTTCATTATGGTAAACAATAGCAGTCGTGAGCTGATAGAACAACAACTGACTTGCATGCAATTGCTCACTCTCTCTCTGTCTCTCGCGCGCGCTTTGGCAAGCAATATATCAAACAGCTTAAAACGACATGTAATGAATGAATGTAACGAAAAATTAATCACAATCCAAATTGGTTCAATGGTTCGTCGATTATTGGAACTATGATGGTGTATTTGAACTTCAATGCTAGGCCTTAGCGTGTTATATATCAATTAAATAATAATAATTATTAACTGGAGAAGCTCTCTAAGCAAAGGTAGAGATTGTTCGATTGAAAAATGGAAGGAAAAATTCTGTCACCTGGAATCGAACCAGGAACCTTGACTATCATGGTCGACGCCTCTACCAGTTGGGCTATCGCAGACACCACGGACAGCCATGCTGTCTCAAGGTGTCTTAAAGACAACCAAGCTGTCACGGTTAAAAGTCCAATGGGAGATTGGAACCTGGCCCACAGATCGAGAATTTCTCCACTCCAAACCATCAGAAAGTTGATGAAATCATAAGTAAATAATAATAAGTATAAACTGGAGATGCTCTCCAAGCAAAGCTAATGATTTTTCAAATGAAAAATGGAAGGAAAAATTTTCCGACCCGGATTCGAATCAGGAACCTCGACTATCATGGCCGACGCGTCTACCAATTGGGCTATCGCAGATACTACGGACAGCCAAGCTCTCTCAAGGTTATATATCACAAGCTATCTCAAGGATAGTTATATATCAGATTGCGTGGAATAACATTTAATGAATGAATATGACATAAAATTAATAATAGTTTAAATTGATGCAATGGTACGTGGTTTAATGGAACCATTAAGGGCTATCGGAACTTCAATACCTATGCTTGGCATGTAATATCACACAGCCTTAAAAGACATTTAGTTATTGATTATAACGTAAAATTAATGATAGTCCAAATTGGCTAGCTGGTACGTGGTTTACTGAAACAATGATGGTCTATTGGAACTTCTGTGCTATGTCTTGACATTTAAAATATAAAACATCGTAGAATGCATGTAATGAATGAATATGACGTAAAATCAATGAGAATCCGAATTGTTTGAATCGTACACTTGATAGTAGAATCATGATGGTAATTTGTAAGTTCAATGCTACGCTTTGGCATGTAGTGCATGTATATCAAAAGCGTAAAATGACATGTAATGAATGAATATTACGTAAAATTATTGATACTCCATATCGGTTCAATGCTACGTGGTTTAGTGGATATGTGATGGTTTGCTAGAACATCAGTGCTACGACTTGGCATATTATATTTCAAACAGCGTGGAATGACATTTATTGATTGAATATAACGTAAAATTAATAATAGTCCAAATTGGGTAGGTGGTACATGGTTTACTGGAATCATGATGGTCTATTGGAACTTCAATGCATATGCTTTGGCATGTAATGTATCAAACATCGTGGAATTATTGGTAATGAATGAATATTACGTATAATCAATGACAGTCCAAATTGCTTGAATGGTACATGCATTAGTAGAATCATGATGGTATTTTGGAAGTTCAATGTTACGCTTTAGCATATAATATATCAAACATCGTAAATTGACAGATAATGAATTGGACTATAATCAAAGATAGTCCAAATTGGAACAATGGTACGTGGTTCACAGGAACCATGATGGTCTATTAGAATTCAAAACTATGCTTTGCCATATAATATGTCACACAAGGTGGTATGATATTTAATGAAGGAATATGACGTAAAATTAATGATTGTTTAAATTGGTTTAATGGTACGTGTTTTCTTGAAACCATGAAGGTCTATCGGAAATTTAAAGCTATGCCTTGGCAAATAATATATAAAACAGCCTGGAATGATATGTAATGAATTAATATGACGTACAATAATATAGTCCAAATTCGTTCAGAAGTACGTGGTTTAATGGAATAATGAAGGTAAATCGGAATTTCATTGCTATGTTTTCGCATGCAAAATATCTAACAGCAAAATAGCATGTAATGAATGAATATAATGTAAAATTAATCACATTCCAAATTGGTTCACTGATTGATGGTTTACTGGAATCTTATGGACTATTGGAACTTCAATGCCAGGCATTGGAATGTAAATATATTACACCGCGTGGAATGACATTTAATGAATGAATATGACGTACAATTAATTATTGTTTAAATTGGTGCAATGGCACATGGTTTAATGGAGCCATGAAGGTCTACTGGAACATCAATGATTTGGTATATAATATCACACAGCATAAAACGACATTTAATGAGCGAATGTAACATAAATTTAATGATAGTCCAAACTGGGTGGTACGTGGTTTAGTGGAATTCGGATGGTCTATTGGAAGATCAATGTTACGCTGTGGCATGAAAAAAAATCACACTCCGTGGAATGACATATAATGAATGAATATTAAGAACAATTAATCATACTTTAAATTGGTGCAATGGGACGTAGTTTAATGGAAACACGAAGGTCTGTCGGTACTTCAATGCTATGGTTTGGCATGTAATATATCAAACAGCATAAAATGACATGTAATGAATGAATGTAACATAAAATTAATGATATTCGAAATTGGGCCAATGGCAAGTGGTTTACTAGAACCATGATGGTTTATTTAAACTCCACTGCTACATGAAATAATAAATGATATTATAACTGGAGATAAGCTTACCAAGCATCAGGAAAAGATTTTTTATTTCATTTATCTGTGAGTTCCACAAACTTTCTGATGGTTGGATAGGAGAGATTCTCGGTCTGTGAGCCAGGTGCCCGCCTCCTATTGGGCTTTCAACCTTGACAACAGTGTTCTCTTTAAGACACCTTGAGTCAGCAGGGCTGGCCAGGTGTCTGCGATAGCCCAACTGGTAGAGGCGTCAGCCATGACAGCCGAGGTTCCTGGTTCGATCCCAGGTCGCAGAATTTTTCCTTCCATTTTTCGATAGAAAAATCTTTATCCACTGCTAGGTTTTGGCATGTAATATACCTTACAGCGTGGAATATTTCTTGAATGAAAATAACGTAAAACTAAACACAGTCCAAATTGGTTAAATGGAACCATGAAGGTCAATTGGAAAATCAATGCTAAGCTTTCCCATGCAGTATATCAAACAACGTGAAATGAAAGATAATTATAATGAATGAATATAACGAAAAAGTATAGGTAGTCCAAATCGGTTCAATGGTACGTGGTCTAGTTGAATTATAATGGTCTGTTGGAACTTCAATTCTATGTTTAGGCATGTAATCTTTCAAATATTAATGATAGGCCAACTTACTTCAATGTTCCGTGGTTTAGTTGAACCATAATTGTTAATGGAACTTCAAATACTACGCTTTAACATGTAAAATATCAAACATCATAGAATGATATGTAATGAATGGATATGACGTAAAATTAATAATAGTATAAATGTTACGTGGTTAAATGGATCCACGATGTTTTATTGGAATTCAACGCTATGCTTTGGCATGTAATATATAAAACAGCGTGCAATGTTATGTATCTAATAAATATGAAATAAGTAATGATAATCCAAATTGGTTTAATGGTCCGCGGTTTAATGGAACCAATAAGGTCTAACAAAAATTAAATGCATATGCCTTGGAATGTAATATGAATGAATATATGTGATATGAATTTTTATGAATGAATATAACGTAAAATCAATGATAGTCCAAATTGGTTAAATGGTACATGTTTTAGTGGAACCATGATGGTATTTTGCATGTTCATTGTTACTCTTTTGTGTGTAATAGATCGAACAGCGTAAGAAGACTGTAATAATTAAAGTTAATTAAAATTACTGATACACAATTTCGGTTTAATGGTATGTGGTTTAGTGGAAATATCATGATCTGTTGGAACTTCAGTGCTAGGCTTTGGCATGTAATATATCAAACAACGTGGAATGACAGATAATTATCGAATATAACATATAATCAAAGATAATTCAAATTTGGTCAATGGTACGTGGTTTACAGGAACTATGATGATCTATCGGAAGTTCAAAGGAATGCTTTAGCATTTAATATATTACACCGCGGGGAATGACATTTAATGACTGAATATTACCAACAATTAATGACAGTTTAAATTGGTGCAATGGGACGTAGTTTAATGGAACACGCAGATCTTTCCGTAGTTCAATGCTATGCTTTGGCATGTAATATATAAAGCAGCGTGGAATGATATGTAATGAATATATATGACGTATAATAAATGATACTCAAATTGGTTCAGAAGTACGTGGTTTAATGGAATAATGAAGGTATATCGGAATTTCATTGCTGTGTTTTGGCATGCAATATATCAAACAGCGTAAATAGCATGTAATGAATGAATATAATGTAAAATTAATTATAGTCCAAATTGGTTGAATGATTGATGGTTTACTGGAAACTTACGGACTATTGAAACTTCAATGCCAGGCATTGGAATGTATTATATTACACCGCATGGAATGACATTTAATGAGTGAATATGACGTACAATTAATTATTGTTTAAATTGGTGCAATGGCACATGGTTTAATGGAACTTCGAAGGTCTACTGGAACATCAAAGCTATGCTTTGGCATATAATATCACACAGCATAAAACGACATTTCATGAAAGAATGTATTATAAATTTAATGATAGTCCAAATTGGATCAATGGTACGTGGTTTTCTTGAACGAGGATGGTCTATTAGAAGAACAATGTTATGCTTGGGCATGAAATAACAGCGTGGAATCACATTTAATGAATCAATATTACGAACAATTATTGATTGCTTAAATTGGTGCAATGGGACTTAGTTTCATGGAACCATTAAGTCTATTGGAACTTCAATGCTATGTAATATGTTTTATCTTGTAATATATGAAACAGCATAAAAAGAAATGTAATGAATGAATATATCATAAAATTAATGACAGTCAATTTTGGAACTAAGAAATGTGGTTTACTGGAACCATGATGGTGTATTTAAACTTCAATGCTAAGTTTTGCCATGTAATATATAATACAGCGTGGAATGTTATGTAATGAATAAATATGACGCAAAATAATGATAGTCTAAATAGGTTCAATGACACACCGTTTAATGGAACCAAAAAGGTCTATCGGAAATTCAATGCCTATGTTTTGGCACGTTGTATATCACACAATGTGGAATGACGTTAATGAATGAATAGGACGTAAAATTAATAATAGTTTAAATTGGTTCAATGATTCATGGTTTAATAGTACCATTAAAGTCTATAGGAATTTCAATGTCTATGGTTTGGCATTAAATATATTTAATTGCCTGGAATTATACGTAGTGAGTAATTTTAACGTAAAATTAATGATAGTCCAAATTGGTTCAATTGGACGTGGTTAATTAGAACCATGATTGTCTAGTGGAACTTCAATTTTATGCTTTACCATGTAATATCTCAAACAGCGTAAAATGACATGTAATGAATGAATATAACGGGGGAGGCCGTATCCTGGTGGGCTTCCACCCAACACCAGGGAAGTTAAGCAACACCAGGCATGGCTAGTCACTGGATAGGCGACCACCAGTGAGATACGATTACCCCCCCCCCCCCGGCTGCTGCGACCATCTTACAGCAGTCGTTAACCCAGGTCCATCTAGGGACCTAACTCATCGGCCTCCAGTCATACAGGCTTTGGATGGATGTATTGGATTACAATCAATTAAAAAAAATTGGATCAATGATATATGATTTACTGGAACCATGATAGTGTATGTAAACTTCAATGCTAGGCTTTGGCATGAAATATTTCACACAGCGTGGAATGACATTTAAAGAATGAATATGACATAAAATTAATGCTGTTTATAATTGGTACCATGGGACGTTGTTTATTGGAACGATGATGGTCTATCGGAACTACAATGCCTATGCTTTGGCATGTCATATATCACACAGCGTGGAATGATATTTAATGAATGAATGTGACTAAAAGTAATGATAGTTTAATTTGAAGCAATGGGACTTAGTTTAATGGAACCATTAGGGTCTACCAGAACTTCAATGCCTATGTTTCGGCATGTAATATCTCATTCAAGACAGAAACATCAGCAAAAGAGACAGTAAAATCATCAGCATAAAATATCGCAAAAGAGGAAGAAAGGGCATAAGATAGATCGTTAATAAAAAGATTGAAAAGAAGCGGAGATAAAACGGAACCCTGGGGAACTCCACGATTACGTATAAGAGGCAAAGAAGGTTTGTTGAATATAGAGAAAGTATATAGATGATCGGATAAAAAATCAGTTAACCAATTTAACGGGGGACCACGAATTTATAAAAATGAGAAAGCTTGTATATCAAGAGATGAATAAAAATGGAGTCAAAAACCTTGGAGTAGTCAAGAAATAAAGAAACAACAAGATTATTGTTAGACATGTTAGACGAGATATTCTATCAGTTCATAACAAGCGGTGCCAATTCCTCGATTTTGAAAGAAACCGTGTTGCATTGAGGAAATCGGATCCTTACTAAATACGTAGTGAGATAAACGCAGATAAGAAAGCTTTTCAATAATTTTAAAAATAGAGGTACAATGGAAATGGGCCCATAATTCACTTTTGATTTTGGACATTTTTTCATACAATGCTTAGTTCCCGAGATATTCAGCTGTCTCAAGTTAAATACCTCACCCTGAATATCGCTCCGTACATAAATCGCATTTGATGAAGATGCTGTTAATGTTGACGGTTATGGCTTCTTATAGACCTCCATGGGTTGGATTTTATCACTCGGTGTTGAAAGGTTTATATCATCAAATATATTATTTGCGTCGAACTGACCAGTGGATATTATTGGCGCATTCGTTTCGAACTATAGTTCACTTTGGTGACGCCATGACTCAGCTTTCAGTCGTTTCTGCTGAGTCCATAGACATTCAACATTGGACATCTGGGTCTTCATGGATTCCCCATATCTAAATCTGTTTACCTGTGACGTTTCCTTTAATTTTTCTGGCGTTTTTTATGCATAAACTTGGAAATTCTGAAATTTCAGCAAAATTTCTACAATTAGAAGGCTGATATCTTAGATACTGTTATATACTGGGGTTTAATTTTTAAGCTATCTTATAACCCGCAAAAAATAAATCAAATGACACCTAAATTATCGTGCTATCATAAAGGAAGCTGGAGCTAGACTAAATTAATTTCCTGGTAGAGAGCAGATTTTCTGACTCAACTTTGTACTTCGTTTGCATCAGCTGATGAAGTCAGTATGAAGTCGGTCAAAGTCTAAAGCATGCTTCGTTTTATATACTATCGAATGCAATATCATTCATTATTCTATCATTAATAGTTTTGACGTTATTAAGGTTTTCGTAATCAACACTTTTCGTGATATTAACGATTTATGCGTGGCAACCAAGTAACGAAACATAAGACGTATTCTACGTCAAAAAGAAAATTGTATTTTTCATTAAGAGGAAGCTCTTCATGCCGTTTATATTGTGTTTGTATCTTTGAGATGAATGTTTCTGCCATTTCTTCATTTTAAAAAAAAAAACAATTTCTTTGAAAGGGCTTAGCCCATTTCCATAAAAATTGATCAATTTATAGTTTAAGAACCCCACTGTCTGAATTTCTAAAAAAAAAAATAAAAATGTATCCGTGTAGTAAGGCTGCCATTTTAATTCATTTTCATCAAAATAAGGCTTACTTAAGTTCATCAGTAACTTAGGTGTCAAGATCACTTCTTTAAAAAATAATTCCAGGTCCAGATAAACGTGTAGTCATTCTATTTCTGCGGCGTCGGCAGCTCCTAAAAATCAATATTTCGGGACTACAAAAAAACACAACAATGAATTATCTTCGATAACCACATTTTTCTTTAAGTTTACATCATCAGTTCTAAGATCCATTAAGGTGAGTACTTCGCTAAGGGGGTAAGGGGTGCCCTAATATAATAGTACTGTTAGTTAATCGAAATACCATTCGGCGGGTAACTCGTAGGATGAATACAAATCAGTTCTTGACACAAACGTCTCATTGGTTCTGCATATTCTGCCAAATAATCTTGTGTCGTAAGCTTCTTGGTTAGGACCCTTTTCGGATCCGTCCTGAAATCCTTGCATCTCGGACTTCAGCGTAGAAGTGATTTCCTAATTTAAAGAAAAACGTACGAAACGACAAAGGGATGTATATCTGTTAATATCAAAAATAATGGTAATAGCCTTTACTCTTTACCAGATTATTTCAAGAAAAGAACTTCCTTTTATAATTCTCTTTTCCAGGTAAGTTTTCATCTTGTACCAAGATCCTTTATATTCCACGCCTATGAATTAATATCTTGTTTTAGTCATAATCAGTAATGAGATTCTTCGATGTAAATCATCAATGCCATTTTGAACAGTTCTTTCTGCTTTTTCGTCAACCGAATTCGAATGTCACCATTGACGGCATATTTATCGTCGTCTGCTTCCATTGAGTCCGGTTTTACCACTGTTTTCTCTTGTCTCCGAGCAATCTTCACGTTTACGAGACTTGAGAAATGGCAGCGTCTTTGGCAGATTGAAAAAGAGGCTGAGGCGTGAAAGTCATACACGGGAAAGTACTGTATGTGCTAACTTGTAGATTAATAAAGACGTACCTGTTTAATCAATGAATTTTAACTCGGGATTTTTCACGGATTCACTTGATGGATTAAGATAACTTAAGAAGGGGGCTACTCCAAATAACTTTGTTGCGAAATAGACCACAACGAATGACTAAAGAACGGCTCAGCAACGATCTTCTTTTTTCTCTAGGAGTCATTTAACCTCCCACGAGTTCAATGAGATCACAACCTTGAACTATACAGGGTATCCCGTAAGTCGTAAATTTATTGGTATGCATATTCACTAATAAGGTAATCCTGTTGCAGGAATCGGAGATAGGCACTCCTGTAAGCTTCTGCGGAAAGATATACGGTCCAATCCTCTATTCACCTGCCCACACATTGACGGAAAATCGGTTCTGATGCTGTGCTTCTCTGATGGCAACGAATCAGCCACGTCTACTTCCTTCCATTTATATGAACAGGGCATTTCATTTACATGGCAAGGGGAAGAGGTTTAGTTTCTTTAAGTATCATCATCATCATCATCATCATCATCATCATCATCATCATCATCATTTCTCGGAAACGTTGCGTTGTTCGACCTATGTTCATAGGGAGTTTTTTGTTCCTTGCAATTGAATATGCATACCATAAAATTTACGACAGACACGACCCACGGGACACCCTGTATCTAGCCACTCATTGAAAAGACATACAAGTACTTACTTACTCTGGTATATCACATTTCCTGACAAGTTTAACATTTTTGAAATACTTAAAAGCTTAAAAAAATTTAAATTAATTAAAAAAAGCTTCAATTTATAAATTTAACTAAAATACATAACACTTTTTAAGTTGATACAAATTTTTAAGATATTAAATCAAAGTTTAAGGCTGAAGTTATACATTTCCTAAAATTTTCACAATTAAATAAAATCACATTAATTATTATTTAGTGTTTTTCTTTAATTCAGAAAATTTTAGAAAAAGTATAACTTGAGCCTTAAACTTTGATATTTAAACTGAAAAGTTTTCAGTATTTATTGTTCTAAAAATAATTTTAATAAAATAAATAAATAAATAAATAAATTTTAAGTCAATTAAAAAAACTGAAAGTCGTCAATTTATATATTCAACTAAACTATCTAATAATCATTATTTAGTGTTTTTTATTTAATTAAGAAAATTTTAGGAAATGTATAATTTAGGCCTTAAACTTTGATTTTAATACTAATAAAAGTAAATTTTGCAAATAGTCATTATAAGTTAAATGCTTTTTATTTCAAAGAAACCAAGTACTATAAATACTAAATTTTAGCTAAATGTCTAACTGAAAGGCTTTTGGGACATTTTCCGGACATGATATTCATACTTAAATTTCGATAAATAAATAGTGTATATAAATGAATTGTTTGTTGATAAATTTAAATTGAATTTATTTTGTATAAAGAATAATTTTTGTCACTGTAATAATGTATGGGACATCTTAAGGATATTTTAAAGACGTCCCTCAAAGACCAAGACCAGAATGACATGTTTTGACTTTATAGAACCTCCTTAAGATCACGTGTGCTGTATGGGTGGTCCGATTCAACTTTTAAACGGTTCTTATAGAACGATTATTTAAATGGATAAAAGCAATTCTTTGTGCCCTTGCGTATAATATTAAAAAAAATCTGAAATTTAAGTTTTTTTTACTTTTATTTTAAAAATCGCCATAGTTTTACAAGAAAAGTATTTACAGTCAATCTACCAGATGCCTAATATTAGGAATATTTTGAAATTTGATCTGAAGTAACATTTTTGGTTCATACCTTAGGCGAAGAAAAGCATAAATTTACCACAATTACACTTCAATAAATAATAATTATTACAATTACACAATTATAAATTATTACATTAAATCAAATTATGTTTATTTTAATCATAATTTATAAATAATATTTTAAGCGTAGGTCATCAACATATCATAAAGTTAAGAAGAAAATCCTCTATTCTTACACTTTCTGTAATGGTTTTGGTACAAATTGCACATGTTAAATCTTTTTGCCGTTTAATGTTCCTCCAAAAATTTATTATCCAGTAAAGAGTGAAATCTTTTCTTTGTGTTTGCTACTAGATGACACCGTATTTCTTTTTTTCCAGAGCAGGGAACTTTTTTCTGCATTAAGTCATCAAATTCCTCCCACTCCGAATTTCTACGTCCACAATACTCGACGTAATGTCCAATGTCGGTTGGCAAGGCACCTCCCCTAAAGCTTACGATTCCCCTTAAGGAATACAGATTACCTCCTATTGATAACTTTGTAGCATCGATCAAAAAGAGCGATGGCTGGTTTCCTCTGCAGTAAGCTCTGCACACGTGAATCTGAGAAGCGCTCCAATAACATGTAAAAGTATGGATCGTGACAGACGAATCGTATGATGCCTTGATACGGAGGGGTATGTTTTCCAATTACTAGGAATATTATGAGATTTTTATTTAGCCTGTTTTTCTGTAATGCCTCACTCAGCGATACGCATTACATTCGTCGATGGCAGATGTGCAGGTTCAATATCTCCAAATTCCATCAGTGCATTCGCATCTTCACGCCTCAGTTCACTTGCGCACAAATTTTCTTTCCATAATTTTTTACGAGTCCCTGCCTTGCTGAACCTGACAGTTTCCGTTTGAGTCCCCTAGGATGGTCTTGGTGGAAAGGGCCTTGAATATGACGCTGTAAATAACCTGGCTTCCGCGGAAGCGGGGCTTTTTCAATAACTCCTTTAAAAACAGATCCACAGAATGTGCAGTGATCACGTATTATGACATATAATGGTTGGCCCGTCACGTTTACCCTTGCAGAATACTTCATGTTTCATGGCAATTTTGTCTGTTTCCAGAAGTGTTGGTTTACGCTATGAGTCCAAGAACCTCGTTTCAACACTTGATAACGTCGATTCCTCTTAGTCTTCTCATTCAAGTAGAGCACTTCTTGTGGAGATATTCGCGTCCATTCATCTGCACTTAATGTTATAATGAAATCCTTTTTGTAAGTCGCACAAACCTTCGTTCTTTCATTATTGGATAAGGGAGGGTCTTTTTCAGATTGACTACTTATAATAACGCAGTCACTTACAGTTTCACTTTCAGACTTATTTGCCGAGCTGCCATTAAACTCGATTGGCTCCGTTTTCAGACCAAGTTAGTCCTGGATATCAAAACGGTTGTATTTCACAATCGTGTAAATGCTTATATTATAAATGTGATTAACTCTAGAGCTGATTTGCTTCCAGACTTTGCTTGATAACGAAGCAACTACACCATCTTCGTTTACTATAGACTTGAGTTCTTGTTCCAAAAAAGGAAGCAAAGAATCAATGGGTACAGAGCGCTGTCGAGGCATCGAAACGCACGGAACTAAAAATAAAAAAAAACTGATTTTTTTTGTAATTTCTTCCATATAGTCAAGTGTTAATTATTCAATTATTAACTATTCTGATAAAATTGCCATATGTAGAGAAATTAATGTACGAGGGGAGTTCAAGAAGTAATGCAACACATTTTTTTACTCGGCCAATTTTGGTTGAAAAAACTGGACATTTCCTGTGGAACATTTTCAAACATTTCCGCTTCGTCTCGTAAAGTTTCATTGACGTCGTATATGTGACAGCGCTATAGTGAGCTGTTAAAGTGGCGTCTACAATGGAGGTGCGTTGCAAACAACGGGTAGTGATTGAGTTTCTTTTGGCGGGAAACCAAGGCATCTCAGAATTCTATGGTGATCTGGCAGCGGGCAAAAGCACGGTGAGTCGTTGGGCAAAGCATATGTAATCATTGCCGCAAGGTCAAGCAAAACTCTCTGATCTCCCGCCAGCTCACAGGCCGGCCGTGCACAGCTCTGACTCCTGCAATGTCGGAACATGCGAACACTCATTCGCAGAATAATAAACACAGATATCCAAACCTTACTAACATTGCAAGATAATTTTTATCAATACCAGCTACGTCTGTTTCTTGTGGGAGACTTTTCTAAGGCTGGTGAAACTATTAGCATGAAAAGAAACAGATTAAAGCCAACACATGCTGGTATACTTGTTTATCTAAACATAAATTTGAAATGAACAGAATAAAAACACAACAGTTATTAACCACAACTAAAAAAGGCGTTAAACAAGAATTAAAACAAAAAGAATGAAAAAAAAACAATACAACCTTTAAACGTCTTTCGAAAGCTTTGCTTTCATCTACAGAAGACAAGGAGAACCTCAAGAGATTCTTGAGAGAACTTACTTGTTTATTCGACAATAGACAATCGAACTGTGTAGTGTATCGGTATTCGTGTGGAACTTGAAGCATAGCTTCCATAATCTCACCCTTCATAATCTTATTCCAAGGGAAATACACTGAACTAGAAAAGAAGCCTGATGTACCCACAAAGGTCATCCAAAGTATAGAAGAAAATTGCCTCCAAAAATTCTTGGTGGAGGAAAATTTGATTGACGACTGTCTAGACTAGAAGCAGACCACTAGTATTAGATAAAACACAACCTATGAAGTCCAGTAATCTGGAAATAAGACAATATTAATGTCTTCAAAATTAATATCAAGTATATGCCTTGGATCACGATATCTCTTTCTATGCATAGGATGCTTTAAAATGCCCGATGCTAGCTCGTTGCTATGATTTTCTATATTGGGCAGCATGGATTCCATGAGCCCTTGAACGTATTTGCCAATATGAGTCATGTTGAAGTCATTATAAATGGAGGAACTGCGAACAATTCTCCGATCTTTTTGCGAAATAGTTCTAAGGGTAACGTTTTGGAATGTTTGCAGTTCTTTCCATCTAGTCTTACATATTGTGGCCCAGACGGGCATACCATACGTCAAGATACTCCGAACAATGACCTTATAGAGTAGGAGTTTATTATCAATGTTTAGAGCACTATTCCGACCCAGCAGAGCAATCAAGCTAAACTTGGCTCTCCTAGCCTTATTCAACGCGTAAGTTGCGTGGGGAGTCCAGGTAAGTTTAGAGTCAATAACAACACCAAGATATTTATAAGTTTCAACCCAGTCCAGTTTTTTGCCATATACTGTTAGAGAATCTATTAACCGTTTTATTTATAGCTAAGCTTTCGTAAGCATCTAACAAGTATTTTTATTGATTGAAATTTATTAATTTCACGCTATTCATATGGAATTCGTGGCCCGTATCCAGGGAATGCTTCGCGATGGCCGACTGGTTGCTTCTTGTGTGATTTAAATGCTCCTTAAATCTTGTTTCTATGCTTCGGAACGTCTGCCCTTTGTACATCATAGGGCATTGGTTACATTGAGCCTGGTAGATGCCTGATTTTTGTAGTGGTGGGATCTGGTCCTTAGGAGTGCCCAGCAGTTGCTTCATTTGACCTGGATTGCTGAAAGCGAGAGAGACATTAAAGGGCTTAAGTATCGAACTTATTCCGCTTATAAGAGCCTTGTTGTAGGGCAAAGAAATGATATTCCGGTTATTTATGTTCTTTTTAAAAGTAGTGATTCCTGTTAAGAATTTTTTAAACCTTCTTTTTCTAACTAAATCCAAAATAAGCTTGAAACTATACCCGTTTTTGTTGGCCGTGTTTTGAATAATGGATATTTCTTTTTTAAATTTGGACGGGCTCAATGGAATATTCAATGCTCTATCTATCATATAGATGAGAGTTGAAAGTTTTTGGTTCCAGGGGTGACTAAAATCATTAGGTATGTAGTTTAAACTGTTTGTAGGTTTTCTATACACATCAAATGATAGCGACTCTTTAAACCAAAAAATCTTAATGTCTAAGAACGGAAGGCACTGATTGTTTTCAGTCTCTGACTAAATATGTTGTTATTCACGCATAAATTAACTAAAGTTACAAAACAACATATTTAGTTACAAAAACAAAGTTTATAAAATGGTTAGGGGTACTACGATGCGATCTTGTTTAAGCCCTGTTTTGGCGGAAATTTTCCTTAAAAATTCTGAGGACATTTTAAAATCTTCTGATTTTTACTTTCTGGGCACTTGGTACAGGTATGTAGATGATGCATTCACGATTTTTGATACTACCAAATGTGACATGGGTTCGTTTGTCCAACACATCAATGGTTTCTTTCCGTCAGTACAATTCACGGTCAAGACTGAAAACAATCAGTGCCTTCCGTTCTTAGACATTAAGATTTTTAGGTTTAAAGAATCGCTATCATTTGATGTGTATAGAAAACGTACAAACAGTTTAAACTACATACCTAATGATTCCAGTCATCCCTGGAACCAAAAACTTTCAGCTTTCATCTATATGATAGATAGAGCATTGAATATTCCATTGAGCCTGCCCAAATTTAAAAAGGAAATAGCCATTATTCAAAACACGGCCAACAAAAACGGGCATAGTTCCAAGCTTGTTTTGGATTTAGTTAGAAAAAGAAGGTTTAAAAAGTTCTTAACAGGAATTACTACTTTTAAAAAGAACATAAATAACCGGAATATCATTTAAAACAAAATAAGTATGTATGTGGATCGTACTAATGAACAGATTAAAAGCACAACACTCTTTAACCACAACTAAAAAAGGCGTTAAA
>JAHWFO010101283.1:231321-255759 GCA_023313115.1 Rhysida immarginata | reverse complement strand
ATTTTCTACCCAAATCGATCCACAGGTAAGAATTCTAAATGACACCCTCCCCCCTCCGCCGGACTCACGTGACTACCAGAACACCTGGTACGTCACACCCAGTTACCAAAACGGTGATCATGTTTCGGGTTTTTTTTTGTTTCTATTGGTTATTGTTCACTATATATGTCTTGCTAATTCAATAAACAAGTCAATTGCTTAATTATTCAGAGGCAACAAAAGGCCCTTAGAATGTTACAACTGTTTACGTTTTGGCCACGTCTCCCAAGAAGAGACGCCTAGATGTAACAAGTGCCCAGGTGACCATCAGTCGAGTGACTGTACAAATGTAAAGGGTAAAGCCCCCCCCTATATGTATTCGTTGTGAGGGTCAGCATACTTCAAGTTACACCAAGTGTCCGAAATATCCCCAAGTCAAAAGAATCAAAACCACTAAAGTAGTTGATGGCAGAACCTATGCTTCAATCGCATCCAGCTCTTCTCATTCAGATGCGGTCGATCCAATCCAATTGCGTAGCATTTATAGAAGTCTGGGTAACCTTCTTAACCTCTGTAAGGAAAGTGGCAACGTACTGCCATAGGTTGCGTCCCACGAAATCAAGAACTGACCATGGACAGACACCGCTAAAGAACAATTACCCAGGGAAAGCATTGTTGCAATATATGGAACGCCAGGGTAATCTATCGGAAGCGCATCGAATATTACAATTTCATCATAAATTGGAATATTATCATAGCTTTCATGTTCACACACATGACATCAACTCAAGCTTATAACTTGCCGGGTTATCATGTTTATCAAAAGGATCGACCTCTGGGTTACAACGCCAGTCAAGAATTTGGTGGAGCAGCTCTCATTGTCAAAGATGGCATTGATCATCGTGAGACTGTCACTCTGAATTATGTAGGAATGGAAGCTGTTTCCGTGATAATAAATGCCGCCGACGCAGGAGAAATTAAATTCACCTCTCTGTATAATTCTCCTAGGCACAAGCTTGGACCGTGCGAGCTTGATAAGCTGCTCTCTGGGCCCATTCCAGTGGTTATGGCAGAAGACTTTCATGCTAAGCACCCTACATGGAATTCCAAATGCTCCAACCAAAATGGCAATATCCTCTATGGATATACTCTAAACGAGATTGACACCTTTGTTGCTGGACCCCTTGATGACACATACTACTGGGACCATTCTCCTGTCAGGGACGTGCTGGACGTTGTAGTTCTTAAAGGATTCTTTAAGCCCTATAATATTTTCACAGTCGACGACTTATCCTCTGACCACCGTCTAGTGATGCTTATCTTTGAGGGCTTAAACATCGATGATAAGATTGGGCTTCGCTCCAAACAAGACTGGAAACTCCTCAGGTATATGCTTAGAGAAAACAGCATTCCATATAAAGAGTTTATTGACAACGAGGATATTACTGCAAATATCAGTTCTATTACTCGTGTTATCAATGATGCTACAGCTTCCAGTACTTTCACTACTGATCGAAAGCGTCCTGAACATCTCGACCTCCCTACTTACATCAGGCGTCTCATACTTGAAAGAAATTCCTATAGGAGGTTATAGCAGCGTAAACGACTTCTTTTCTTCCAGACGAAATACAAACAGGCTAGCTCGCAAGGTCCAGGAAGAGGTTAAATCTATACGTAATCAAAGATGGAGCGAAAAGCTAAAGGCCCTGTCAGTCCAGGACAACTCGCTCTGGGGTATTGTAAGGGCTCTAAAAGGAAACAGACCCATCAACTTACTACCGCTGCTTATCGCAAATGGCAATGCTATCACGAGTGATCAAGAGAAAGCTCAACTGTTCGCCCAATCCCTGGTTAAACAATTTACCACTCTTGGTGACGACAACTCAGATAATTTCCCAAATATTCGTCTTGTCAACGATGGATGTATCGCATACGAGCTCACTCATCGTATTTCTACCTGTAAGGACACAATTGGTGTTCACGAAACCTCCGATGTCATCAAGCATCTTAAAAGCAGGAAAGCAGCAGGTATCGATTCCATCACCAATAGCACTCTCAAGAACTTACCTCCTAATGTTGTTGGAACTATTACCAGGGCCATGAATGACTGCTGGAGACATGGTTACTTTCCTGTCAAGTGGAAAGAGTCTGTTATCGTTACCAAACCGAAGCCTGGTCTAAACCCTGCTCCAGCTGTCAGCTATAGGCCTATAAGCTTGTTACCTATGCTATCAAAAGTGTTTGAACGAGTCATTCTTAAGAGATTTAACGACTTCTGTGTGGCTAACAATCTTGTTCGTGAAGAGCAATTCGGCTTTCGACCAGGTCACTCATGCCAACTCCAGATCTGGAGGCTTGTTGCAGATTTAAACACTCCTTTTAAATGCGCTAAATATGGTGGTCTTGTGTTTTTGGATATCATTACAAAGAAACTTCGGAAACCCCCGAGTCCTCTCTTTCTTTCTGGTAGAGAGCTCAAATGGGTAAAACATTACAAATACCTCAGAGTGGTAATAGATGCCAAGCTAAATTGAGGCGACCATGTCTCTTACGCCATCAACAAGGCAAAGAAGGCAAAGTTCAGTCTGATAGCTCTTCTGGGGCGAAACAGCGCGCTTGGATTGGACTGCAAACTCTTCTTGTATAGGACGGTAATCCAAACCATCTTGCTTTATGGTATGCCTGCATGGGCTACAATAATTAAGTCTAGATGGAAGGACCTCCAAACTTTCGAAAACGTTACCTGGAGGACCATTGCTCAACTTGACAGGAGAGTTGCAGCAAATACTTCTATTGCCGACGATTTTCAAATAACTCCCATTGAGAATCATGTCCAGGAATTGATAAAAAAGCTGCTTCCGAAGATGAAGGACCATCCCAATCCTCTGGTTGCAGGTATTTTTGAGCACCCGCTTACCTTCAGAAGCCTTCTTAGATATCGCAGGCCGCGTCACCTCCTAGACATCAACTTCGACGACATCCAAAAGGCGATATTTCCCTAATATTGGATCTCCTTGCTCCTCGTGTCCCTTGTTTCTCGTCAATTAACAATCAACACTATCGTCCTGATAGGAAAGGACTCCATCTTATCCTTTGGATGACTTAACTAGGTTTCATCTGGCTTCTTGCCTAGTTCAGTGTACTTCCTGTGGTTACTTTCTGGGCGAGTAAAGCAGTGAAAGCGTTGCTTTCGGACCACTCTTTTCGTTTTACCTGCACTGTTCGATTGTCGATTGTCGATAAACAAGTCAGTTCTCTCAAAAATCTCTTGAGGTTCTCCTTGTCTGCTGAAGATGAAAGCAAAGCTTTCAAAAGACGTTTACAGGTTGTATTGTTTTTTTCATTCTTTTTGTTTTATTTCTTGTTTAACGCCTTTTTTAGTTGTGGTTAAAGAGTGTTGTGCTTTTAATCTGTTCATTAGTACGATCCACATATATACTTATTTTGTTTTATAAATTTGAAATATTTCATTTTAATAATAAAATTGTATATTCAACAAAAATTTTGGAAACTAATACCATGTATTTTTTGTTTTAAAAAAAAATTGATTCATGGAATCATCACTAATACTGTGCAGTAAGGAATTTGTTAAATGTGACCCATTTAAATCTAAACTGTACCCAGTACGGTAAAAACCGATAACAAAACCGAAAACTGCGCCCCCCCCCCTTAAAAACCGATATCGAAACCGAATCCAAAATTTTGAAACCAATTCATCACAAGCAAATGCAAGAAAGAAAACTCTTGAAACTTAAAGGAAGCTTTTATGGGTTACCGGAAGGCGCTGTTATTTAAAATTGCAAGATAAATTAAGTTCTATTGGAATACAAGCAAAGAAATCAGACCCCTGCTTATTCGTTTGAAATTTTGAAGAAATACAAATATATCTCGCTGTCCTAATAGACGATTGCTCAATAATAGACAAAAAAGAGTTTGGCGAGCAAAACTTCTTAAAGAAAATTTCCCAGAAAATAAATATAATAGTAACAACTGGCCATACTATGTTTTTAGGCATTGAGATCAACCGAGACAACCATAGATTTGTTTTAAAAACAACTAATTTACAATAATACGATCTTGAAGAAATTCGGAATAGCTGCATGCAATGGAGTAAAGACACCAGAAGTAACGGGTTTGAATCTCGCGAATATGAAAATTCACCTAAAATCGACCCTCATTTATAAACTCTAATTTTCGGGAGAATAAGTTACCTTGTAACTTGCAGCAGACCAGATCTCTCGTACACCATAAATCGAAAATCTCCACTTTGACGATATCGCGTAACAATCCCTAGTTATTGAATCTATCTCCACATGCACTGATTTAAATGGCAATAATATCCACGCACATTGATATGTTCGCCAAATACCTCCCGGATGGCTTGTATGGTGGCAACTTCAAAATCCACAATGACAGTTACTGGATCCGGTGAATTCCCTAGCCTTTCAAATTCAGCGAGCACAGCTCTGAACAGCTCCACGTACACCGCATGAGTCTTATTCTGCAAGAATGCGTTCGCAACGTCAAATGCAGATTCCCTCAATGGTACATGGATCACGTAAGTCTGAAAACACCTTGTGGAGCAGTTGCAGAAGTTCCATCCATGAACCATATGGAAGAGTTTGCCAGTTGACAGAGGCACTGTACAGTACCAAACACTATAATTCTTGCTTGCACAGGCTCATTGTCGTAAACCATAAATAGCTCAGGATTCAAACCACCAGTGGTCGACCCGATGCCCTCTATCTGCATTTCCGATAATAGGCTGGTTGAGGGGGAAATTTATCAACTCGATTAATTCGGATACTTCTCTTTATAGAATCTGCTGCTGGTAGTGTAGCTCGTGCCTCAGCTGACCGCTCGCGCACCATTTCTCCGTACACAACGGAGGGAGGGTCGTTTGACTGCTTCGATCTATCATTCATCCTTCTCCGGCATTTAGATTGTTCAATGGCCACTTCGTCCGGAGCATGCGTATATTCACCATGCACCCCTAAGAGTTCTATGGTGTCCGTTGTGAGCACAGATCCCTTACAGCTCTTCTGGTGAACGCATATCCAACATAAAATTCCATTATATCGTTTATTCACCATATAGCCATCCAGAAACATTTATTGTCCACCTTTATTATTTACAATGTATTCCATTTTCTTGAAATAAACAAATACGTAAAATTAAAAAAAAAAATAGTTAGCAAAATAAAAAACAAAAAAATGAAACACTTACCAATGTAGACATGTGGTGTAGCAAACGTCCGAAATGAACATATAACTATGATTCAAATAACCTTCCCGAAATTTAAATAACCAATCAGTATGAAAACACCTATTTTTTGACATTTTTTCTGTTTGGTACCGTTGTATGTCGTCATTTTTTCCGTCGACAATTTTTCTCCGCACCAAATCGTATGGCACATTTCAAGAAACCTAAGAGAAACACACCTGCAAGTGCTCAAACACAATATTAGGTATTTGCATCTTTCCAAGATTTATGCTCTCCACCTTGAAAATCAACTGGATCTGTTGATTACATACAGCTAAGCGGGATGGTACACAACTCGTGATTGCAATTCGTTCAGTGGCTATACATTAAAATAGGAAAAAGCCCAGTATCACGGAAAACGAACAAACAACCTCTCGTTACGCTTTCTACGATGGACTCTGAACTTGTGGGTTTATGTGATGCCTTATGCAAAGTAAAATGGTTAGGAACTTCTATGAATCAACTGATGAACAGATCTATCAAAATTTATAGTGGCTATAAGTCATTAATAGACAGGGTTAAAAACCTGAAGATTTACTGGTGAAACGAGCATATCACACGAAAATTGCATTTAGTTAATTCGGAATCGTTATCGATTGTTTATGCAAAATCTAAAGAAAATCAAATGGATATTTTAACCAATTTTTTTTTGCAGCAGGTTTATTGGCATATTTTATAAGTATTTTCGTGTTATAATTAGCAGCCAATGAACCCCTCAGGTAGAAAAATTACAATGGGATATTTGCTGTGACAGCGACAATAATTGTTTCGTGTTGACATTTTCATTAACAAATAGATGGCAAGAATATTAATTACATTAGTTTCATTTTCGTTCTAACAAATGTTACCATCAAGGTTCAACAATATACCGAATGCATCAAAAATCGCGTGCCATATGAAAAGATTATGAATATTTGCTCACACAGTATTCATTTGTGGCTATTTTTGGTCGACCACTGAGTTTGGCTTCGAGTATCGTGTACGTTGCTTTAAATTTGTTCAACAATCTGTCCGCAGTTTGATGAGAGGGTTTGGGAATATAAAGATGTCACCGAAAATATTCGTTTGCAGCTTCTCGAGATGTTCTATGATGATAAATGTTGTTCTCTAGCCAAGTAGAAAAATGAAATCTATTATTTTTTTATTTTTCTGTACGTTTTAGGCTGCAACGATGAGGCCACATATAAAATAGCTCCGTGAATGCCTCGTCTTCTAGCAGAATATGTAACGACTTGACTGCGTTTATGCATGTAAACTAAAGGGACATTCTTCCACAAGCTTGCGAAGAATATGAACTCTAATGCAAATATGAACTCTAATTTGTTGCAAAAAGTAATTATTTTTTTTCTCTAAATTAATCTGTCTTCAAGTAATCCTACTCAACCAGCCCTAACAAAACCTGATTTTCGACTATCAAAGGCCAAAGAATTTCAACTCAAAGCAATATACTTGACTCCGATCAACTCCTTATAATTGTAATTAGGTTATTGATCTTGAATTAATTATATAATGAACGTAAATCATAAAAGTCAATTTTATATATTTTTTAGTTATTTATTGCACGTTCTTCAAATCTGTTAGAGTTTATCATTTTATATTCATCAATCTTCTCTTTTTCCCTGCAGGACCACATAATAATTTTATAATTTTATAATGGATAGAGTCTTAACGACACCCCTTCAATCTCCGAAGGAATTGCAACATCAGAAATTGATCATATGTATAATTTATTATTTCTATTGATAAAAGTTTCTTTTAATTAGGTGTGTTTATAAGCACTTTTGGCTAATTTCAATGAAAAGGGAGGTCATTAAGATGATTACATGTCAATTTGTCGAGGGTCAACTCGTCGAGGGTCAACTCGCTTATATCTGTATTTATAACTGCTTTTTAACAATAACTGCATGTTGGTCAATATTGCAAGAGAAAAATCTATAGGCGAATAAAATTTTGTAAATATTCCAAGAAAGCTTATTAGCTGTGAAACAGATATGAAATCAGACATTTAATAAAAAAGAAATTAATTTCATCGAATAGGTTTAGGTAAATAGCGGGCAATGCTGTCATCTATTTTTACCCTTTTATTCACAGGGCCCCCGGGCCGCGGGTTTGGTAATCAAAGACTTGATGTTCTCGAAATTAGTATCAAGAAAATGTGAAAGATAAAGTTGGTAGATACTTTGCAAAATAAATCTTTTGTGTTGCAAAGTGTCTACCAACTTTTTCGGTAGAAACAGCACTATGGACTCCTTAATCAACAAATATAACAGAGCTCTATATACTTTTCTTTCTAGTCATTTCCGAACGAATGAGATAAAACACACCTTATGTTGCCTTAGTTCTATAGATCATATGACTACCACCTCCGCAACTCCGACCCCACTGGAACAATTCCCTAGAGGAATCTGGATACTGATTTTCACTCTTTTGTACTTTGTCCCCTTTGACTCCCACTGCCGTAATTCCGGCCCCACTCAACACCTCCTATAGAGAAGGCCTGTGGACAAAAGGTGTTTACATTGATACATCATCATCAAGCGGCTATTGTTATCGTATTTCTACCAATAATAAGCCGTAAATTTGGCCGTTTGATGATGATGTAACAATGGATACACCTTTGGTCCGCTGGCCTTCTCTCTAGGAGGTGCTGCTCCAATGCACCATTGAAAAACAAACTAAACAGCAAAGGTGGACATCTCCGTATAAGCTACATTATGAATTCAAAAATTCTGCCTCAAAAAGTTTAGAAATTATGAAGAAGACGGACAGACATTGCAAAACCAACACCTAGCTCCATTCTCCTGCTACGCAATAATATAAATTATGAGCATTTGAGCAATCGTGTTACAAAAAAGCTAATTTTCTTGGGCTTGCCGATGTCAATAATGCTTAACAGATGAACAGAAGGATGAGCAATATATTGATTGAAAAGAAAACCAAAAACTTCTTCTTCAGAAAGATTCAATTAGGGGTATACATACTTCGGTCTCATTGAGATCATTATTCGACACCAACTACAGTAATCATAAATAATAATAGCTTATATACGTAATATATTCATTCTTGACAAATCGATTGTTATATGATATGCCATTATCTCATTATCTTGCTATTCTTTACAGTCGCTGTTTTAGCACCTGAATTCGACTTGAAGGGTTTCACAAACACTTCTGAAAAATATATAAGTCGAGCTACGACCATGATGGTCATATTTCTGAAAACAGATTTTGAAAAAGTTAATCTGTTTTCAAGTTATCGTTCAAACGGCGGCCGGCCGGATAAACTAACAGAACAAGGGTGCATTCTTATAAGAAATTTTTTGCTAAAGCTCTAAAAAAGAACCAGATATTGCAATATGTGGTTCTTTTATTCTTCTATAGTTTTATTTTTGGCAATGTGAATTCCTGGAAACAATGGTTTACAAGTAGAAAAAGATGGGTAAGCAGACGATATTTTCAAGTGTTTATTCGCCTGTTCGCGTATTTACACATCATTCATGAGGCAATAAAATGGCTGTGCTTCCCACTGATGTGCTCTCACCAGACGAGAGACAGGCTAACTATGAATGGCTTCACTGCTTTCTGTCATGTGACCATCCCTTAGTGTTGTACTTTTTACTTTTTACCTAAGATACAAGCAGAGCAACAAAACATATTAACGCCGTTTGGAACAGCAATTGGCAGCTACAATTAACCTACGAGGACCAAACAAAATTCCTGTTCAAAATATGAACTGATCTCATTGTAATAATTGAAAAACGGGCCTTTGGAGAAATTATTCGCCGAATTCCTCTGATATTAATGATCTTAATTTACTTCTCTTGAATAAATAGTCTATAATTACTTTCCACTTAATTTAAAATTAACAGCAGTTGCAGACAATGAAAAAATTTGTTACTCTTTATTAAGTGAAACATAATCCGAGAAAATAAACTAATCGCTATGAAATAAATGATGAATACAGGGAAATAATCAATTAAGCACACACTATTTCTGTAAATTTCTGGAATTAAAATAGAATATAGCTGATTCTTTTGAAATCGAAAAAGTGTATTTTTATAAGAATCCTAGGCTTGAATTTTAAAAATTAAGTTTTGAGGAGTACTAACAGTCATATTAGTATATTGACTTCTTTTTTAAGCATTTATTTGAACTGTTTCATTCAAGCAGAACAATGGCTTTTGAGCAGGCGAGACAGATCAGAATATTATTAGTTGCAGGTGAATTTCTTTGGAAAATAACATATTTATTTCCCCTAAATGGGGAAGCAATATATTTCCTTTATGATAAAAGATAAGTCCAAGTTTATTTTTAATTAGAAAGGAAAATAAGACAAACTATTGTATTCAATGTTTTTTTGTTTTTATTACCTTTAAAAAAATGACTGAAGAAGTTTTCTTTAGAATTTTTAATAATTCTTATACTGCTCAGGCTCACCAAAAAAAAAATGATCCTGTTATAGATATGCGATTAAGAGTTGTTAAAAACTGTGGAATAGTGGTTTCGCTTGTCTCTTTATTTTGTACTTCTTGGCAAAAAAAATCAAAAATTTTCTTGATTAAAGGGTAGCTAAATCTAATAACTCATTTTGCTTAAGCGGTTGCGTTTTGATGTCTTACATAAACTTTATTACAATATAAATTTTTTTCTGTTGTAGCGCTTGTGTATTGCATCTGCTATTTTTCTTATGCAAAAAAAACTCGAGAGCCCATGAGGCCAAAATCAGTTCCGCTATTACAGCTTCTTTCCGGCGATGAGTACATAACTGAATCTGGTGTCAGTTTGAAGAAAAGAGGTTCGAATATTACAAATTTATAATATTAGCTTCTGAAAATTTTTTAACGATTTTCTCATGTTTATTAAGTAATTGTAATTTTTAGGATGTCTCTCAAGACATTGCTATTAATTATTATAATAATATTTTACACCTTAAAGTAGCTAGAGAAATATTTTTTATACAAGAAATATTTTTGAAACCTTTTTGACCTTTATTTACTCAAGTATATTATTTGAAGATTAAATAACTATAAAGGGTTCATAAGGTATTTGAGGACAGATTCATGTCAAGAATGAAAACGAAAATATAAGTCGAGATAATAACTTTATTATCGAAACATATCATGAGCATACACAAGAAACCTTCTTGTTATATGGCTTTTCAAGGAATCCGCCTTCAGCTTCTATAATGCTTAAATGCGAAATTGACACCATCGACATGCGTGAATCAAATGGTAATGGTACATATTGGCCATTACTCGAACAATGGCAGCTTTCAAATCCCCTTTGGTGTTACAGGGGTGTTAACTGACCTCTCTCTCCACAATGCTCCGTAAGTAGTAGTCCAACGGATTCAGGTCAGGGAAGATAGGAGGCCAAAATCCACAGTAAATCAGCTTTACGCAATTTTTTTTCGTGTTTAGGAGCTATTCAATCTGAGTTAGCGGTTTTCTGTGTTTTGTCTGATATAAATTAACCTGTTTGCATAACATACGAGTGATATCTGATGTTTTTATGGACAACATTTCTGATTGTTCCTTCCGAAACATATAGATCTTTGGCAAAGGACCTCATGGTTGTTCTGGTATTTTCATTGATGGGCTCCTGCACTAGCTAAATAAATTCAGGTGTTCTGATGATGTCAGAGCGTTGGGCATGCGTTTTACGCTTTGTTACTGGTGCAACATTGCGTCTTCGGTCTCCAACTCCTTCCGCAGTGTGTGGACGAATGATCTTGTGATCTTTAGAAATCTTGATATCTCTAAATCGCTGTGCTCTGCCTATATTGCCACGATTGCTGCATGTCTCTTCATCATTTGTATTACTTGATGGTCCGTCATTTTGCTTTGCTTTCCGGAAACGGAAAGGACATACAATTTACCGTAGTGCAGCAGTAGTTAAACGAAGGTCTGTCCTCAAATATTTTACGTACCATTATAAATATACATATATATCCAATCAAAATATACCGGTTTGTTAATTTCAACGAGTAGTTTCCGAGTTATGCACACAAACTCGTAATGATGATCTTATGTGAGTACTAACCAGGACGTATGAGTACTAACGAGAATTTATTTCTCACTACAAACTATTCAAATTACTATGGCGAATTGTTGTTTCCATTTATATTTGCTTTCTTTTTAGTCGCCATGGTATTAGAGGTAATTTTAAAAGATGTGGGTGTATTTGGCTAAGTACTAACATTTCAACGAAATCCAGTTTTCAGTGCAAATTCAGGAGCAGATATTATATATAACTGTCTTCTTTATACAAAATCGAAAAACTTGGTTCGAATTAGACCCGGAAACTAAGTTCGTAATATGCGGATCGCAATTTAAATGCGAATACAATTGATATTATTAACCCTTTTGCTGCTAAAGCACATATATCTACACAAAATTTTTTTTCTCATAACTATCGTAATCTGATTCATCCCATTTGTTATGCTGATAAAACTGGATAATTCTGTTATCTCACGAATGAAAGTGAAATTTAATTATGCAGTGCAATTCCTTAATTTATCTGTGTATTTCCATTTCAATGTCTAAGTCTAAAACAATTATTAAAATATTCGATAAAATATTTGTTCTAATACGTGATTTTTCATAATAAAGTTTGACAATGGACGAGACTTTTAAAATTTAATTTATTTTGATTTTTTAATTTACCTAATTCAATTCATCAAAATGTAATTTTAATTTTTACAGTACAACATAATTAAAATTACATTCAATTTTCACCTTTTGAATGAGAGATTGTATTTCTGTTTCCCGTGCAACCATTTTCTACAAAGTTTCTATACCAGCAATGTGTCGAATGGCATTCTTTCTTTTAAAGTTTATTTGCAATAAATATTTCTACATCTAAGAAAGAGCTTTAGCTTAAATAAGTCTTTATGTTCTGACTGTAAATCTAACTTTTAAAATTTAAATTCTGTCTAAAATTACTAATAGACTAACGGAAATTCAGTTAACTCTTTCCAACTGTAGGTCTATTCTTTTGTTCAACGCAGTACAATTGACCTATAGCCCCTGTATTGTGACTAGTTGCCACCACGGTTTATAGATATTCATGATCATGGAGTTCCATTTTTAAAATAAAGCTAAAGTTTCTAGCTCTCGGCAAGGCGGGAAATCTATTGAAAAGTGGCGCTGCATGTAAATCTGTCCAACTGCACCTGCAGCACCACCCTGTCGGCAGACAGAAACTTTCCTTTTGCATTCAGTTTCAATGAAAATCTCTATAGCAGGTTGCAGTCGGGAATAGTGCAATCTATGCGGCATCTGTTTACCTTAGCTTCTCGAAACAATGGAAAATAGCCGAAGTTCGATGACCATGAATATCTATAGACCGTGGTTGCCACTAAAAGTCAGTGAATTTTTTTTACAAAATGCAAATGGCGGATACTAGACGTGTTAACGGCACTTGTTAACTGTATCGTGAGTGAAAATTATAATTGTTGTTCAAAATGTTTGTTGTTTTGGTTAAATACTTTTTTCTTCCCAATTATCAGAGTGAAGAGACTGAAAAAAAAAACATCATTAGAAAATATATTTGTACTTGTGTCGGACAGAGGCTGGCGGGACTGAAAGTAGTTCCAAGGACGTGACACCACACGCCATCTGTTGAGAGAAATCATCGAATGAAACATTAACTACCGTTACGAAACAGTAGCCGCCATCTGTTGAGAGAAGTTTCAAGTGTTTTTAAATTTTAGCTAAGGACAACTAAATCTACCTTTAAATTTTAGCCAGAGAGTAGAAATTAACCTAAAAGTTCCCCTAGCCCAACCGCAGGTTAATAGATCGCGTTTTTTTTAATCACTGGTGGCAACCACAATAGTTTTAGCCATTTGAACTAACCTAACTGAATAAATACATATCCCAACCTGTTTAATTAGATGGGTGGATTATCTTCCTCCTGACCAATCACTGGTTGGCTATTTCAACTACCCAAATTGGTAAATCTTCGATATCTGCACAATCGCTGATTATCCACAAAGCCAAAAAAAGGGTAAAGCACAAACCATTCGAACTACCTCAGCATACCACAAAGAACACCATTATCCAACGTTGCTATAGCATCCCTAAAAATGCAAGAGATTTTTCACAGCTGCACCTGGTGTCAAAATTGAACAACCGCCACCCTACCCCACTAATCGCATAAAAACCAAAATATTTGCAAAAACCCCGCAAACAACCACACACTTTCAACAACCTGAATGCCAAAAAAAACTGGGAAAAACTAGAATCTTCCCTTCACCCAACCATTGTACAGTGTCTAAAGAGATAATTCTAAATTGCGGTGACCAGCTTTGAAGGGACTTGAGAAAAAACAGGGGCTGGGTTTATTTGGGGGCACATTTTAAAAGTGTGGGCGGCCTAAAAGCACAAGCGGATCCAAAAGTGTTTGCAAACCTAAAAAGCTGGGTTAAAAAAATTATCTCAGATATTCTGTTCTCTCCCGTCTCCTCCCTTCCACCTTCTCTTTTGGCGGTCCTTAATTGTCACTGTTTTCCATTACTAAAACGCCAGGGGTACAGGGGACGAAAAATATATATACCCCAGTTTACTTACAGGGGTGGCTAAAAAGAAATGATTCATGTTTTTCTTTAATCACAGGAGACAATCAGAGTGATCTTTGGCCAGTTCAACTAACCCACTTTAACCTAATACATACACACCCCAACACGATTATTCCACTTTGGCCAATCACAGGTGCCTCCTGTTTCGCGTGTTTTTTATCACTAGTGGCTACGACAGTGGTTTTAGGCCACTTGAACTAACTAAACTATCAATGTTCACTATCAAAACAACCACAAAGACTGCTGAACATACTCAAAGTTAACTTTTAGGCGAATAATCAGCGTGGGCGGCATATCACAGTTTCCGAAAGCGCTCACGCGCCCTAGTGACATACATACCTCCTGATGGTTGCATGCAGAAGGGGGGGCGGGCAACAGTACTCGGACTGAAGCATAGCAAGACTAATTCGTTTTCTGGATTCTGAAGTTTTGCGTTTTTGATTGTGCAGACTGTGAACTTTCGGCTTGCAATTGTTGAAATAGTAAACATTAACCAACCTAATCTGTCCTAACCAAATACATACATACCCCAACCTGTTTAGTTACAGGGGGGCAAATAATTTCAACCATAGGCAATCACAGATGGCTAATGGTTTGCTTTTTCTTATCACTGGAGGCAGCCATAGTGGTTTTTGTGACTATTTGAGCTAACCTAGCCCAAGTAATATGTACATGCCCGAACTGTTTAGTTACAGGGAGTGGAAAATTTCCTCCTGGCCAATCACAAGTAGCTAATTGTTTGCGCTTATTTTTATTAAATGGTGAGATCAAAATTAGTATTTGGCCATTTCAACTAATCTAATTTAACCTACCACCTCAACCTGTTTAGTTACATGGGGTGGACAATAGCCAAAACATTAAAAACTGACCCCAACAAAACACACCCCACAAAGCCCCCCACCCAACGCTGACAAGCTCAACTGTTGCTCGCATACAAAAAAAATTCGTCGGGTACATCGTAGAATTCCTCTGGAAAAGAAAAACTCCGAGAAAACACAATACACGAATTTTTCAAATTCGCGGCAAGAATGTACCCTGGAAAGGAAAAGGTGCTGCCTCCACCTGAAGAACCATGCTCCTCCCTAGACAAACACTTCACTAGCGGGGACCTCAACATAACAAACACAGCCCGAACACCACAACCCCCAACTCAACATGCAGCTGCCCCCACCCTCCACCGAACCCCAAAAAACTGAAACAACCAGTCAACCCAAAACACAACCGCCCCATGCAAACTCGAAGTAAAAAAAACCGTCCCCATCACCCACCTAAAAGCCTAAAAAACTCATGACAAGAAACAATCGCCACAATGTGAGCACAACCAGCACCACTTTGCGAGGAAATCAATAAACAACTGAAATTTATTTCATATGCCTCAAAAGCGCCTCCCGAAACCAACAGCATAAGAGCTCAATGGCAAAGGCAATGAACTCAAAAGCAAAGCACCGAACCAGCCCAGGATCATATCCCACCACCAGCAAAAAAAGTAAGCAAAAAAACAAACATAAACAAAAAAACGAAACAAGAAACCAAGAAAGCAACCAAGAAAATCAGAAACAACGCAATACAACACAAGCAAGACACCATACTTCTCTTTATTACTTCTACGATAAACCACTACCCACACACTTTAATATCCCACCCACACTTTTAGAAAATCCCCCCCCCCCAAAAAAAACAAGCCCCTGTTTTATTCTCTATCCCCTCAAAAAATATCGCCCACTTTTAGAATCTCATCCACAGATGACGTCACGAAACACCATCAAAAATTTTTTTTCTTTTAAACTCAGTTTCCCCAAGCAACCTAGTGAAAGAATTGAGAAATAGACACTTCACAACAAAAGACAGTGAAAATTCGCCATAAAAAAACAGCAAACAATATGATATCTCAACGCAATAACAGTCCAAGATTTAAGCAGATTTCAAGACAAAAACAGAATTTTCCCGGAAAAACAAATGACACAAAACGACTTAAAATGCCCAAAACCAACGTAAAACACAAAAAAAAAAACATAGGTAGCCGTACCGGCTCATCTCCAACAGAATAACCATAACTTTGTAGGTAATTTGGAAATGACTATGAAATTAAAAATTATGAAAGATGATCAGTAAACACTTAAATCATTATATTTTACAAATTTATGGTTATTAATGTCTATGTCTAAAACGATTATTAAAAGACTAGCTGTGCCCGCGACTTCGTACACGTGGGTTTTACTGTTGACTTTTATATAGCATCTTTGTAAACAGTGTTTGAAGTAGAATGATTGGGGAACGAACAAAGAGATATTTGGATTCAATAACACGGGGGAGAGCTGGCCATGCGAAAAGTAACTGACACTTAGATCCACACACGCAACACGCAGCATCTGGCTTTGTGCTTTGTTTATTGTCATGGCATAAGCTCACCGGGAAATGAATAAATTTAAAACGAAATGAGAAATCTTTAGGAATTTGCAGGATTCGGGGGAAAAACTCGCTCGCCTGCTCGCAACAGAATAATAGCAACGCCTTTTTTCAAATTAATTTTGTATGATGAATGGCCAGGTACGCTAAGAGAGTGTAAAATTAGCCTGGATAATTGGTAAAGTCATCCTGGTCCGTGACTCTGTTAACAGAAATATGCTCTACATTTTCTCCTTCAGCATCAGTAAGTATGATCGAGTTAATTTTTGCAGCGTCATCTATTCTTGCAGTATAGAGAATAGCCCTTTCACAAACCAAGAGTTTTCATGAATTGTTGTTTGCATCATCATAAACGGAAGAAATGATGTCTTGAAATGAAAGTACTGTTCTGTACAAATTACCAGGCAAAACAGTTCGACCATGTATCATCGCCAATTTTTAACAATAAATCAGAAAATTACGAATTTCTTTTGACTCCTATTCGCGCCCGCATTTCCACTATTCGCGCCCGCATTTCCACTATTCGCGCCCGCATTTCCATTTCCGGCTTTCCGCGTGATGTGTCGCCACAGATTTGAACTCTTCAAGCATGCTGTTATCTCATAACAAAGTGGCTGCTGTTACCAATGAAGCCACAGCAAGAGCTATTTCTGCTTGCGGTCGAAATTGTGTCAACACCATTTTAGTAACGAACTTTTTCCTGCCCAACCAGGTGCATCTAAAAACTGAATTTCTCCCATATTATTGTAAACATTCTCTGACAAATGCGTTTGAATGCTGGGCGCTGTTTTTCCGTTAGATTTCGGATGCCGCTTTAAAAGGTTTCCGTAAGTTCTGCTTGATTATAACTTATTTCCGCCGTGTTCACCCTCTACTAACGGCGCTGGCAATCCGCTGGATTTCCTCCTATAGACGTGACTAAATTTTGAATAGTCACCAAGCATTTATTAAGAGCAAGGTCTCCTATCATGAACACAATTGAGCACGTAAGAGAGAAAATGTACATTAAGGTTTTAGTGGCTCTTATTTTATCATTTCAGATTGTCTGATATACAACTTGCTATATTTTGTCTTTGACTCGTTTAGTTCGCTTTCAATATTTTGTCCAATATTTTTATAAAAGTCTTTCGCCAGCTTATCTTGAGAGTTTTGCCAAAATATTGCAACATCAGAAACGGCAGAAAATATCAGGAAAGCGGCAAACAGATGACGCAGGCGGATAGAACATTTACTAACGCATTATTCAGCCAGAACCTATCCCGGTGTTTGTCATCATCCATTTATCGCTATTCGGTTGCGTTTTGCTAGCATCATGTTAAGTAGGATATTCGACCCTAATAACCGTTCGTAGAAACGCAACCGTATGTAAAAGCAAGCGCAAAAAGAAACATTCGGCATTGTTTGGATGAGCCGTGAACACTCTTTGAATATCGTATTCTGTAAATAAGCCTGTAATCTTTCTCAGAAGTGGCCTAAACTTTGTGGGATTTTTTTCAAATGCGAAATCACCGGTTTAGAGAACGCCTCTAGTTGATCAGGTGAATGGGACTTGGACCCAAGAAGTTCCACAGATGATGGCAAAAGTGTTATGTTCCTTTGCTGGCACCGTAAACGAGGAAAGCGGCAAATTCGAGACGAATTTCAACCGTCATGGTAAACTAAAAGTATGAAAATCAGCAAGTATTTATAAAGATTCATTTCAAGGCTTTCTATGAAGGTCTCTCGAATATAAATAAATTCCTAATGGGACAAAAGCGCAGACTAAGAATGGGACAAAAGCGCTGACAATCCCCAGGACGTCTCACGGGAAAACCGGCTGACAATACAACATTAAGCCCCACATCAAGACTATGTTACGAGAAGCTGGTTTCGTAAGGGTCTCGTCCAACTCGAACTCGCTGGCGGAGTTGATTTCCTGCCAGTTCGAATCACGTATGCTCAAACGTGTCGCTAATGAGTCGCGGAAGTGACGCAAAATTGGAGGCGTGTTCTCTAGAAAATATCATGTAACCATGGAAACGATTGCATGGCCAGCTCCCCATGTAGCTTTATTTGACTGTTTTTATTAGTGTGAATGCTTTTTTCCTGCTCAGGAATTCGAAATTTTAAAAACTTATGTGCTTGACAAGCAGTTTCTCATTGACTATTTCACTATTTTTTTTTATTTTGAAAATTGATTAAAATAATTATTTAATAAGTAAAATTGAAAAATAATTAATTATAATTTTAACACATTAAAATAGTTTTAGATATTGTGATTCGTTTTATTGTAATCATTTTTATCTTATGAGAATACAGAAAATTTTCCTATTATTTTCCTATCACAAATAAATTTGCCACGATTATAGACCAAATATTATTTCCAAGAAAATAGAAGGTCCAGCAAATCAATTTACGTGTATGCCAAAATGTGCCCACCAAGCGATAGTTGATAAGATGTCAATTAAACCTAATAACAACAAAAATAATATTAAATCCAGTACTGCCAAGAATTATTAAGATTATAAAAATATCGATTGGTCGAGGGTTAGGCAAATGATTGACAAGCTTGATTGGACTGATTACTTCAAAGCTGCGACACCGGAGATCAAATTTACCTTCTTGAAAGAAAATCTGTTTGCCCTATTAGAAAGTTCAGGGGTAACGATAAAAAAATGCTGTAGGTATCACCGGACAAAACCATGGTGGAATAAAGAGATTTTACAACTTATGAAAGTGCGTAAATGTCTATCTTTTACAACTTAGAAACAGTATTTGCAACATGTAGATGAAAATCTAAGAGAACAATTGAAAGAAAGAAATAAACAATATAAATTGAAGATTCGCTTTGCCAAAAGGCAACACCTTTTAACAACAAACAAATACTTTGATTTGTGCAAATTCATTAAAAAAACACACTTAAATGAAGAATACAATTTCACTAAACAAGTGAGGATAGATTATTTAAAATGGATTGATGAACCCTTAAATATTCCACTGCCTGCAATTATACAAACTAAGGCTAAAGAGCCAAAGTAGAAATTCTAAATAGGGTCAAATCTCCCCCAGAAAATACATTGGTCTATTAGAACTATCAAATTATAGGGGAACGCCAATGATGATGTTTTAAATCATATTGTTTTGAAGAAATGAGGCATTAGCGGTAATTATCTAATTGCCCACCTTGTTGAAGAAATTTGGAATACAGGTCAGTACTCGAGATCAATGAAACAGGCATTAATACATCCTATTTTCAAAAATGGCGATAAAAAATACATCAATAATTATCTCCCAATTTTAATTCTTTCATCTCTATACAAAGTCATAGTGTTATGTTTAAATCATTGAAACAATATCGTTGATCAAAGTTACCTGATTATCAATACAGAAGTAGACCAGGTACCTTCGCACAAGACCTATTATTATCAATTATAAATGAAGCAGTGGATGCTCTTGATCAACGTCAAACTTTTGTTATTTCACTGTTGATATTGCAAAAGCTTTTAAAACTGTCTCAAGAAATCAACTATACATGGAATTAGAATTCTTTGGCGTATCTGGAAAAATTTTAAGACTGATACAGAACCTGTTCAGTAATCGAGAGAACAGTATTGTAAATAATAATGATATTGTTCGACAATCCTCAACTCAGGGAATACTTCAGGGTTCCTGTATAAGTAATATTTTATTTGCCTCTCTTCTAGCGCCTTTGGCTGAACTCTCTTTCTCTAAACTTTAATTTAATGGCTTTTGTAGACGACATAATTTTAGTGAAAAGCTTTAAGAATTCTTGAGAACAAGAGATAGCTGACTATATTAACAAAGATGTCCAGGCCCTATATAAATGGTTCGAAGCGAGAGGGATGACTATTAATAGAGATAAAACAACGATTTTGGCAGTAAGGAGAAAAGATTCTATCCCAAAAACAATGAAATTATTGGGTGTAACGTTTGACGATCATCTCAGCTTTTTTAAACAAAAAGATAATTTTCTTTGTCAAATAAATAAATTACGTTACTTAATCATGAAACTACAGGGGATGTTAAACATGGCCGAAATTATAACAATCTTGAAATCAAAAATTATATCAAATATATCGTATGCCTTACCTGTTTGGGCTACCCCTTAAAAATTTATCCAAAGTAAGTTGAGAGTGGCCTATAATAAGATTATACGCCTTGCATTAAGAATATATGGCGATGATTCGTTAACAAAAGCCTGTAATGAAGCTAGTCTTTTCACGTTTGACTCAATAGTAATGTGGTCTAAATTATGTGAAAAACATCCTACTCCTTATGTTAAGCAATGGTTAACGATAGCAACCGACTGTAGACAAGTAAAGAGATTATCAATTCAACCACCATATGTTATTTCTAATTTTCGGGAAAGATACTTTCCCTTTAATACATTCAAACGATGGAACGACCTTCCGTTTAATTTGCGGCAAAAAATATTAAAATGTGAATTAAACTTAAACATTTCAACATTCTTATTCATTGATAACCCAATCGACTTTAGCCAGTCAAAATGCAGTTTAAGCTTATTAAGACGTTGTCTATGTAGACGCAATAATAATAATAATTTTTTTAATAATAATGTACGACATCTCACAAAAAGAGTCGCCCCCAACAGGCCAAAGCCCAAAAGCGGGGTTACTAAAACGAAGGTAATAAATAAGAAATATCAAGCCCAAATAATTGCATGATTAAAATAATAATAATAATAATAATAATAATAATAATAATAATAATAATATTAATATTAATAATAATCTGTATCTGTGAACTAAAATTTTGTAAGAAACACGTGCCAGTTTCTTACAGGCTTTCGTTAGATCTGCCAAATTTTACTATTTCCTTTTTGGTAGAAAAATGGGCATTTTTTAAAATTTCAATATTTTTAAATGATAAAAGCCAATTAAATATCAGATATAACAATGGTTTTTTCTTTTTCTTTTTTTTTAATCAGAAAACTATAGAAATTTTGATCGTATTTTAAAAGTTAAATAATTTCTTATAGCTGACTCGAGTGTGTCAGGTTGCTTGGATATCTGGACAGGCCCCTAAGCAATGGCAGACAGGAATTGTGATCCATATCTTCAAAAAGGGAGATCAGAGAGATTGCAACAACTATCGAGGCATCTCTTTGCTCAGCATTCCTGGGAAAGTGTACGCTAAGTGTCTGGAGAAGAGAAGTCGGAAAATAGTCGACTCCAAACTGTCGGGGCAGCAGTGTGGTTTCCGACCTGGCCGAAGCACGACGGATCACATCTTTGCTCTCAGGCAAATCTTTGAGAAATCCTGGGATTATGCAAAAGAGGTCTACGCTTGCTTTGTGGACCCTGAAAAAGCATATGACAGATTTCCTCGGGAGAAGCTTTGGCAAGTGTTGCAAGAGTATGGAGTGGATGGGCAATTACTGGTTGCTATCATGTCTCTGTACGAAAGCTCTGAGATGTGTGTCCGGATAAATGGCATTAAGTCAAGACCGTTCACCGTGGGTGTTGGACTCCGCCTAGGGTGCATACTGTCGCCCATCTTGTTCATTATCTTTATGTACTGGATAGACAGGGGCAGCCAAGGCGATGAGCGTGTTTGTGTGGGCGACTGCCTGGTGGAGAGGTTGCTCTTTGCAGACGAATTTGTCCTGCTTGGGTCACCTCGCACGAACCTTCAGCATGCACTAGACCGGTTTGCAGCCAAATGTGAAGAAGCTGGGATGAAGATCAATGTGGCTAAAACCGAAGTTCTGGATCTTTCAAGACAGCCTGCTCAGTGCGCTCTCTATGTTAAAGGAGCCTCATTGAGACAGGTGGAGAAATTCAAATATCTCGAGATTGCATTCACGAGTGATGGACAGCAGGAGAAAGAATTGGATGCTCGGATCAGTGCAGCAAGCTGTGTCAGACGTGAACTGTGGCGATCCGTGGTAATGAAACGAGAGCTGGATAACAAAGCCAAGCTCTTCGTCTTCAAATCTATCTTTGTCCCCATTCACACCTATGGTCATGAGGCTTGGGTAATGACCGAAAGAGTGCGATCGCGGGTACAAGCGGCCGAAATGAGATTCCTGAGAGATATGGCAGGTGTTACCCTACTAGATAGAGTGTACAGCAGCACAATAAGGGAATCTTTAGGTGTTGAGCCACTACTTCTCCGCATGGAGAGATCTCAGTTGCGCTGGTATGGCCACGTGATACGGATGCCGCAAATTAGTCTTCCTAGGCAGTTGTTATTTTCCAAGCTGGTGGGTAAGAGACCAAGGTGTCGGCCTAGAACCGGGTGGCTAGACTACTTGGAGAATCTGGTTTCGAGTTGCTTGGATATTACCAAGGAGGACATGCGCCTGATGGCGGAAGATCGCGATCGCTGGAGATCCTCCATAGGGCTGCTGCCCCCGCGACCCTAACGGATAAGCGGGTTTGAAAAGTAAGCAAGTAAGTAAATAATTTCTTTATTGATATCATGAATTCAAACATTAGGGATAGAAACAAACTTACGTTCACATTCACATAAAGAATAATTCAAATTAATTAATTTATATTTTTAAAATATCTTTGGTCACGAGTTAAAAAAAGCATGTTAATTTGATGTAATATTGTCTGCTAAGGTATGTTTGTAGTTAATATCTGGCCGTGCAGAGCTCATCATCTTCAAAATCGATATGATCTTTAGCTGTCAATACCACCTGCTGTCGATAAAATCAATCAATGAAGTCAATAATCATGAATATTGATGACATTTTGTGAATAATAATGAGATATCAGGCATATTTTTCGAAATCAGGAAAAATATGCATGATATCTCATTTATTTTCATGATGATTGACTTATTCGATAAAATTACAGGTTTAATGAGATCACTTAATGATGTACGAATTAATTACTATTAATTAGGCCTGAATATTTAATTAGCAACTCTTTTATTATGAGTTATCAGCATATTCATCAGTATTGTGATTATCGTTTATATATTGATAAACTAACAATCAATCGATACAATTACAGGTTTAATGACGTCAATTAATGATGATCCTATTAATTACATGTAATTTAGCTTGAATTTTTAATTTTGCAACACTTTTTTATCATAGTTACGTTTAAGTTACGTATTCTGTCACTGGATGGCACTAACCTTTTTCGATGTCGTTCTCAGTTTCATATTCCGTCACTTAGTTTCGTATTCTGTCACCCCCATCATCTTCAAAATCAATATGATTAGATGTTTTTAGTGTCGTATTCTGTCACACCCATGAACTTCAAAATCGATGAGCTGACAATATCCAATAAAATCTATCATTAAAACATATTAATTACATGTACTTAGGCTTGAATATATAATTAGCAACTCTTTTTTATCTTAGTGACAATTAGATGACATTTTTAGTTACATATTCTGTCACTAGTTGGCACTCATCCCTTTATTTTTTTTCAAAGATAAATCCAACCTTTTATTTTTTCCCTCTAGTGAATATTTCGTAATTTAAATAAATACAATTTTATTTTTTAATTTTTTTCTTTATAAATAAGTGATTTTATTTGCATACGCAGAATTCTTATTGTTGTTCTTTCTTTTAAATTATTTTTAGAATCTTTATTTTCCAAAATTTATTTCACACACACTTCATCTCTCTGCTTGTGTTTTTGATAAAAAATTAAATATGTTACTTGATGAAAACTTATTGTGAGTGAGAGGAAAAAAATGTGAGACAAAAATGAAAAAATATAAGGCACCACCACCTAAGATTCATTTTTTATTTTTTTAATATCCTGATTCACCTTCTTTTTTTCTCAAGAAAGAATAAAATTTTTATTTTGAAATAAGATTAAGTTATAATTTTTCTTCCGAAATTTATACAAATTAATGATTTATTACAGTTATAGGTTCATCAGATTGATTTCTTTTAAAGAATTTGTAATTATACCAACCTTAAAGTAATTTTTTGATCACTGATGAAACACTGCAATAACTCAGCCACAAAATATTAAAAATAAGAACCTATCATTTTTTAAATAAATGAAAATTTAAATTTCATTTTTTTATTTACTAAACTTTTTTAGAAATAACTAATAAATACGCAAAGGAAACAATTGAAGTTTGGTTGTAACTTAATTACAGGATTTAGTTTTCAAAATAACTCTTATCTGATTTTGTCACCATTCTGATCTAAAAGAGAGATGAAAAAAAAGATACAATCTTTTCAATAATAATAAAATATCGTATTTTATAAGA
>JAHWFO010101283.1:200518-216321 GCA_023313115.1 Rhysida immarginata | reverse complement strand
ATAGAAAAATGAAATACTGGAAAGAGGAGGGCAGAGGGAGCAACTTCAGTTCTTCTTTAGCAAAAAGCCTGATTCCTTTATTTTTAAATTATAGTTAATTCTTTACATTATATCAAGAAAGTTAAATATTTTCAATGATTGATCAGTCATTAAAATTCTACAAGAGCGGATACTGAGATCTCTTTCTGTAGGGGAAATAATTTATTATTGCTAAAAATTTAAATATTATCTATCATTGAATCTGCTTTAAAAATATGCAATTCTAATGATTCTATTCTGTATTTTATATATCTATTTATTAGGGTTTATAATTTTTAGAGAAAAATAAAACTGAAATTTTCACTGAGAGCACATAAGCAATAAATTTTTAGTAAAAAAATAAAAATATGATTCTATTATATTTTGGAAGTGACGGTTATCGTAATTTATTTCAATTTTTAAAATTGTATTCAAGTTGATACTGATGCATTTAATAATAGTTTTAAAAAAATATTTCTTTAATTATTCATAAAAAAATTAAGCAATTAAAAAGTATCTGAATAAAAACAATTGAACTCTCAGATTAAAATTTATTTCATGGACCTTTTTTTTTAAAATGATTTCAAATTTATTAAGATAACATTTATTTTTTTCCTGGGGTTTATAAATAGTAATTTCATTATTGCAAGTTTTTATTAGTTTCAATAAATTTTTTATATTTCAACTTTCTTAGGTGGTATACACTTCTGATGGACACTGCAATTCCTGCAAAGAAAATTTCTATAGGACTTAAACAATGGATAACTGTGTTAATCCTTCTTTAGAATTCGACTACCTTTTTACCATTACATGCACGTTTCAATCCTGATCGACTTGAGTTCATCCAAAATTGAAACCTGCAGTAATATTACTTGAAATAGCGAAACGAACAGAGGAGAGCTAACTGGGAGAAGAGTAAATAGTGACCATTCTTGGGGGGGGGGGGAGCATTGATTGTACTGATCTAGTATATTTGAAAAGAAAGTAGCGATTCTTGACTTGAAATCGTCAGCGTCATTTATAGTAGTTATCCTACCTCAAATTAGTAACTCGAAACAAAGATAAAAGTGCCTAACACGTGGCATTTCAACATTATACGTTGCGAGTCCGACATGTTTGTTTGTCATTGCCCCTCGTTGTTCGTTACTGAGACTCCTTCAAGCCTCCTGCCTCGGTGCTCAAAAAATCTGACTCGTCTCGCTTCTCGAGTCGCGATTAGGCAAGATGTGATACCTCCGTCAGCTCAAACGGGTCTCATCAATGACTCCACAGCGACCGAGACCTCATTTTACTGAGTCGTGATTGGGCCCTAAGTCATCTGTTCTCAATCGGTGCTACTTTCCTGCAACTCTTTTTGAGATCTTTGCTGTTCTGAATTTTTTATGAGAGAAGAGCTCTTTTGAAAATTGCTTTCGGATATCCCTGATGTCTGAGCGTAATGTCTTACTTGAATTAGTATACTTTCTCTTTTTGATATAATAAGCTATTATCTTAAAATAATTTCTCGATGACTGCTTTCAATTTGTCATGTAGAGCTTAGCGTAAGTAATATTAAAATAAGAATCACTTTAACTGAGATAATATAGATAAATTAAATAGTTTTTAATGAAACCAAATGCCAAATATTTGAAACTTTACAAATATTAAAAAACTAACAGGATGGAAAACCATCTGAATCCAAACAAAGAATTTAAAAATTAAAACCATACATCAAAATTTCAAAATTTACATTTTGAACTATTTTTTCTGCGTTCAAACAGGGTGATTTCTTGGCCGTGATTCCTCTCCATTGGTTGTGGGGTTTTATATTTAATGCTCCATTAAAAATCCTAATATCAAAGCAATCTACAAAAGAATTCGAAAATCTTGCAAATGTATATACCTATTTATTATTCAAGAAATTGCTAGTAGGAGAATTGCCAGAGGAGACTGATTCCACCATATCTATGTTCATGACCTTGCTTCAATGATCCAACTGAGTGAACAAGTCGCGCTTCTTTGTCGGCCTCGTGTAGGCAGTTTTATGATATGAAAAATTTATATTTCAACGAAAATTTACCTTCAACTGCTGTCGTCAAAGTAAACTGGATAATAAATTTAATAAACAATCCGTATAAGGCGAAATTGACAAATTCATAGTATTACGAGGAATAGGTAATGCAACATAGTTTTTTCTGAAAAAGGGGGTTGTTTTATTTAGCATTCAAATAAACCATGTTACTCCCCAATCTTTTAGCTACTCAACACTATTTTTCAACGTAATCTCCATTCAATGCTACGGCTTTACGCCACCTTAAAGTGAGGGCCTATATACCTGCATGGTACCATTCCACTGGTTGATGTGGGAGCCAACGCCGTGCTGCATCAATAACTCCATCATCATCCGCGTAGTGCATCCCACGGATTGCGTTCTTCATTGGGCCAACGGAAAATCCATCGATGTTCTCGAATGAAAGTCTTCGCATGTTCCCACATTGCAAGAATCAGAGCTGTGCACGGCCGGCCAGCTCGCAGGAGATCAGACAGTTTTGCTTGACCTTGGAGCGATGATGATACACGCTTTGCCCAATGACTCACAGTGCTTTTGTTCACTGCCAGATTACCGTAGACGTTCTGCACGCGCCTATGAATATCTAAGATGCCCTGGTTTTCCTACAAAAGAAACTCAATCACTGCTTGTTGTTTGGAACGCATCTCCATTGTAGACGCCACTTTAACAGCTCAATATAGCAGCGCTGTCACATATCTGACATCAATGAAACTTTACGAGACGAAGCGGAAATGTTTGAATATGTTCCTTAAGAAATGTCCAGTTTTTTCAGTCAAAATTGGCTGAGAAAAAAATGTGTTGCATTACTTATTGAACTCCCCTCGTACTTAAAAATTGACGTGCCACTGTGTCGTTCTAGGTTAGTTGGAGGTCACGTGTGTCCAGCGAGGGGCAACGTGTTATTTAAGTTGTTTTTTTTTTGTATACATATATATCGGCTATAAGCCTCGAGATCGTAGATTGTAGCGACCACTAGTGGCATGTTTGTGAAAAACGATAGTGATAAACAGCTTCAAATGCGTAGCATTGTGTGCATGGTTTTATAGTAATGTGGAATACTTTCTAATCATTATGGAAAAAAATAAGATTTGATGCATTTATGGATGGAACAACACGTAAGGAAAAAGATTCCGAGGCATCATTCTATTCATTTCCAAACGAGAAATGACATCTAAACAAAAGAAAAAAAAATTGAATCCAAGCTGAAAAACGAGAGAAGAAAATGTTTATTCTTCTAAATTCTATACTACTCAATATTTAATTAAATTGCTATTTTAATGTTGGGTTTCATTTCATTTCATGACCCCACAGACTGGATACCAGATATTTCTGCTCCAGACAATTTGTTGGCAACAAGAAAAGTGACAACCTAAATCATCTATCATACTTGTCCACAATACTATTTATCTAAAAATATATCATTTATTTATTCATTCATTTATTTATTTATATATTTATTTATTTATTTATTTATTTATTTATTTATTGATTTATTTAAAAAAAAACAAACAAAAAACCCAGAAGAACTCTCATATCTAGCTTAACAATATTCTACAAGCCTTGTAAAACAGACTAAGCGAAGGAAAATGGATATGAAGGTACATGGTGGAAAATGAGTTTTCCCATGATCTCTTTCTTAGTTTATAAAAAAAACACTCCTGCTACGTGTTTACATTTTTGTGATGCCCCAGCGTTACACTCACATATATAACCTATTATGGTTCTTGCTTCTATAAGGTGAATAAAAACAGACTTACAAACGAATATTAGCTAAATATTTTTTAAACAAAAAAGTTAGAAGAAAAATCAGTCGCGTTATAAGGCACAGAATTCACTCTTGTATATAGTAAACATTTTCCATGTATCTTAGACCTGGTGTCGGCATTTCTCTTCTCTATGAAACATGTCCATTCTCTGATAAGTCTTCGCCTTTATCAAAAGTATCTTTTCTAAGGCAGTTACCGCAAAAAATTCTGTTTAAACCAACAAAAATTTCTATCTGTGAAGTCATGAAGATGACAGATGCTTGTGAAAGCGATTGGTGTTTTCACTACAGTTTTTTTTTAATTATTGACGCGAGGGGCGCCTTTCTTCCCAAACTGTCTACGATCGCTAGGCTTATAATCAATCGTAGTTTGTAGTATGAAGTTTATGATCACTGTAAAAAAAGTTTCATTTAGTAATTTTGTATTCGATTTGTTAAGGAAGATCGTAAGTGACTGAGACGGGGAGGGGAGGGGTATCGATATGGTGTTAGTTTGTATTTATTTTAGTTGGGTGTATTTTAAGTAATATTTTAAAGAAAATTGCTTTTGTGATTATTTAGCGCAAATTCGTGTGTCTTGAATGGGTGAATGTAATTGTTTCGCTCGTAGAATAAACGCATGTGTTGTCTGGTCGTTGTTGGGGATTGGGATTGTTGGGAGCAATGTTTAGAAGATCGTCTCAGCCTTTAAAGTGAATTGTTGGATAAAATTCGGAGAATGTGTGAAATTGCGTGTTGTTATGAGATGAGTTTTGTAAGAGAGTTCGGTTTTTGTCTCCGTATGCGTTGAACATATGTTTTAGCTAAGCGGATTTATGTTATGGCATACATGTTGATTACATTTGGAACGTGTAGTCAGTAGAAATTTCAGTCATTGTAATTTTAAAATTAAAGGTTATTAAGTGCAATATGTTAAGTTTCTACCGATGAAGGAAGCATGAACGGAAAATGATCGAAATAGATAAATTTTCCGGAGTCTTAAATTTGAAAATAGAATGTCGGCTGGAAACGCATTACGCACCACGGAATGACGGCCAGTCCGAGTGCCTTATTTCGTCCTGTGCAAGATGTTTTACACTGAAATTCATGAGGATAAAGGTGGTGTAGAGTCTCAAGAATTGGTGAGTGATCTTTCTATATATCACTGATGCGAAGAGTGGCCTAATTTAGAGGAATAGACGAACTCTGTATTCACCGGGTCTTCGAGCCTCCCGTCGAGGATTCCGAGAGGAGCTGCAACGCTGTCACGCTGTATTTTCGCGCGTGTTTAATAGTTTACCTCCAGATAAAACTGGGGGCAGTCGTAGCCCAGTTGTCTCGCCCTGCTCAATGCAATGATGGAGTTAAACAACCTGGGGCGCGGCTAATCACAGTTTGGGTGAACACCTGGAAATTTCTATCTCCCCCTACTTCGGCAGGCACGTAAAGCGGTTGGTCTTGGCGCTGCGACCATCATACAGCAGTCGTTAAGATATAGGGATGGCGCAAAACTCCCTTTAAGGAGTAAGTGCGACAGATTATCACTCCGCGTAATCTACCCTGTGTGCCAGATAATGGTAACCGGATTAAACTTCTCGCTCTCAAACTTCCGTAAAAACTATGAATGCTGTTCTTTCATATAACCTTAACAGTAACGTTTAACGTTAAGATTTTGGTAAAAAACACCCTTTGCACTAGTATGTAATTCATGAGTCATGCAAGTTTCATTGCTAACGCGTGGGATTTGGGAAACTTATTCTGGCCGTATAGCACTACGTTCTGTCGAATGCAAGAATACGCATCCTGTACAGCGGTAGTGCGGCTGCAAAACCTCGCCAGTGGCTGTCGGGTCTAGCATTGGCATCCACCAAGAGGGGTTTCTTTTCTTCCCTGCTTCTATGTTCAATTAAAGGAAGTTCATTGCGCCAGAGAGCATATATATTTATATCAAGGAATATTTATTCGCAGATGCAACGCTGCAATAATGGCTCTACAACTTTATATATAATTCCTAACCTGATCGCAAAAATGATATGGTGCATTGACCCCACTGACATAGTACATGGGCGTGCCAGCATGTATCTAGTTAGAGAATCACACAGGATATGTTAAGTGCGGAAGTTTGTTTAAACTAATTATTTCATGGGACCCCCATTTGTAACTTTAAGTACTCAAAGCCAGTCAGTAAATCGTAGTGTGTATTATTTTAACTGGATCAATAGAGAAAAACTGAAAGTAATTTTGTATGAGTAATGAATTGAGATTTGAGTCGATGTTTAACTGCCTATTTGTTTCCGAACCCTTAGCAACCCCACTTCCCAGCACTCATCTTCATTGGTGTGGTTGTTATTGATTGAGGGGGTGGGGGAACGCTACACTGGGACCAGACATTCGGAAATTCCGGATTATCAAGGTAGCCTTAACTCAAAACGCAGTACGATTTCTTTTCCTTGTTGCCGAATTTTGTCTTTATGTTGTGGATGCTATGGTAAGCATTGAGAGAGCGTTTGAATGAAAGAGGGGTGCATAAACTGAGGGTAGTGGGTTGCGGATTTGAGCTGTTGTATTGTGGGATATGGAGCTCCAAGGGGATGTGTTTTTTGGATATGATGGGTGCATGGGTCGCGTTCAATGCCTTGAAGCAGTAGTTGAAAAATTAGTAAAACTGGTGTCCAAGGTGATGTTGAATGGAGATCATGTACATTGTTTAAATATGAGTGAGGTAGGGGTGGACAACAGATCAGGCTCTCCAAATGGCGTGGAGACAGATTCTGGTGTATCACTGGGAGCCGATTCTGATCTTGTTATTTTGCATGTGCCTGGAAAGGGTGTCAACAATATGCGGTAGACTGGGCCTTTCCAGGTGGGTGCAGGCAACAGGTGAAGTGGATTGGGTAAGGTTAATGGGTCTTCGTTTTGGAGATGTTAAGTGGGTGAGGGCGAGGCAAATCTGGAAGTCCTGGCAAGGCAATTGGCTTGGGAGTAGAAGGGTAGTGCGTGAGGAGTCCAAAGAGTTTGAGCAGTTAACGAGGGAGGATTGCTCTTATAGGATGACAAATTTATTTAATAGTGAACCTGATTGCATCCCAGCTGTAAGTGAGGGCTGGGAAATAGTTCAGCCAGGGATAATGGCTGAGGAGTTGCAGCAGAGTTTTAATGGAGAAGCACGCACCCCTCTCCCATGCCCGTTCGCCATGCATTTGGAAGGATGGATGACAGTGAGCTCAGACATATATGGGGCAGCGCTTCCATGTGAAGGAAGTATGACCATGACTGATGGGGAGCCTATGACAGACGGGAGGATGTATGATGTAGTGGTACTGGAGGGGAAATCACATGTAGATATTGTAGGCGTAAATTCCCGGGATCAAAGGGCTGTGCGAATATTGCCAGCATTAATTGATCCGGATGAGGCTCTCGCTTCTCCTGTGTCAGATGAGGAAAACAAAAGAGGCCCTGGGCCAATCTATGTTTAACTCTTGGGAGGAGTTACCCATGGAGGAGGAGAAGATTGCACTGCCAAAAAGGTAAATTGCTTTACGGATACAGTCCCTGTAACGCAGGGGATGGAATTATCAAGATTGCACCTGGGCAAAGAAGGGTATCCGTAGCAAGAAGTGATACTGATTCCCGAGTGACCAATGGGCGACATTTCGGATCTGTGAGTCACTCGAAGATCAGCTGTACTGTAATGGCGTTGGAAGATGTTCAGGTGGAGGTTAAGCCGAAAACTAAAACGAGCGATGATAGGAATGCAATGCCAATGGGGTGTATTCATGATGGCGCTGAGTCCGTGCACGTGAGTGAAATAGCCCAGGGAAGAAAAATAAGTCGCGGGTTGGAGCTTGACATCGTGCTAGAAACAAAAAGCAAGATGTTGTAGAAGTTCAGGGCATTAAAGAGGGAAGAAAGTTAGGGTCCCGGAGAGGGATGTGTGAGGTGTTGGCAGCATGTGGAACGGGTCTTCAGCCGCGCTAACGGCTGGCCCTAGCCTGGGCGTTTGCCAACTGCTAGGTGGGATAGCATGTTGTCTTGCGGAGCGATTTCCGATTAGTAATGTTTGGTTGTCGGGTGTAAAGTGTTATGTACAGGCGTGATGATGAAAAATGAGGTTAGGTTAGGTTAATGAATAAGTGACTGAGTATTAGTAAGCATTGTGTACAGTAAATACACTAGTTTGGAGTAAGGGGTGAATGTTAAAACCATGGATTGGTAAGTAAGTAATAAAGAGACATTGATTTTCGTTTTACTGTGTACTATTTAGAATGAGATAAATTTAACAGTAAGAAGCAATGTAACATTGAAATTTTGAAAAGGAGTTAGTGCAGTGGTAGTACATTCACTCGTAATTGTGAATAATAAGTATGTGCAATTGGCGCGTGGAAGTGTAGAAATGGAAATGTAGCTTATTTTTTTGTCAATCATTACGCAAGTCAGCTTTTCAGTTTTGGAAGAGCAGATACGAGGGACTGTGAGTGTGTGAAATAAGATGATTATCGTATTATATGCTGTGTTTGTGAGTGGTTAACTTTGTGTGTGTGGTTCTGAGTAGTGCTCGAACGTAACCCAGGTTAGTTGGAAGTCACGTGTGTCCGGCGAGGGGCAACGTTTTTATTAAAGTTTATTTTTTTGTATATATATCTGCTATTATCACTCGTAGTTTGTAGTAAGAAAGTTATGATCACTATAAATAAAGTTTTATTTAGTAATTTTGTAATCGATTTCATAAAGAAGATCGCGTGTGACTGAGAGGGGGAGTGTATCGATGTGGTGTTAGAATGTATCTATTTTAGTTGGGTGTTTTTAAAGTAATATTTTAAAGAAAATTGCCTTTGCGATTCTTTATCGCTTACTTATGTGTCTTAAATGGGTGAAGGTGATTGTTTCGCTCTTAGAATAAACGCGTATGTTGTTTGCTCGTTGTTGGGGCTTGGGATTGTTGGGAGCAATGTTTAGAACATCGTCTCGACGCCGGCTCGGTGGCCGAGAGCGTTGAGGCGCAGGTCTTGCCGCTCTTGTAACCAGCGAGTTGCGGGTTCGAATCCCGCTAAGGGCATGGATGTGTGTGTTTCTCTATTTTCATCATCATCCTTTCATCCCATACGGCTAGTCTCCTGGAAGAGGGAGATGAGAGCTGGAAATTCATCCAAGATCGTCTCGGCCTTAAAAGTGAATAGTCGGATAAAATTCGGAGAATGTGTGAAATTGCGTGTTGTTATGGGATGACTTTTGTGAGAGAGTTCGGTTTTTGTCTCCGTATGCGTTGGACGTATGTTTTAGCTGAGCGGAATCACTTTATGGCAGACAGGTTGTTTACGTTTGGAATGTGTAATCAGTAGAAATTTATTAAAAGTTAATAATTGCAAGATGTTTAGTTTCAACCGATGAAGGAAGCATGAACGGAAATGAACGAAATAGATAAACTTTCCGGAGTCTTAAATTTGAAGATGGAATGTCACCTGGAAACGCATTACGCATCCATGGAATGACGGCCAGTCCGAGTGCCTTATTTCGTCCAGTGCAAGTTGTTTTAAACTGATGTTCGTTATGATAAAAGTGATGATGAGTGTCAAGAATTGGGAGTGATTTTTCTATTTATCATTGACGAGAGTGGCCTAATTCTGAGGAGTTATAGAATTCTGTATTGACCGGGTCTTCGAGCCTTCCGTAGAAGAGTCCGAGAGAGGCCGCGACGCTGTACTTTTGCGCGTGTGTTTATTTGTTTCCCATCGGATAAAACTTACTGCCGTCAGACTTCTGTTCTTACATATAATCTTAAGAGTAATTTTTAACGTTAAGATTTTGGTAAATCTTAGCACTAGTCTGTAATTAATGAGCTGTGCAAGTATCATTGCTAACGCGTGGGATATAGGAAAGTTGTTCTGGCCGTGTAGCATTACCTTCTGTCTAATGCAGGAATACGCATCCTGTACAGCAGTAGTGTGGCTGCAGAACCTCGCCAGTGGCTATCGAGTCTAGCGTTGGGGTTTCTGTGCTTCCCTGCTTCTATGTACAATTACAGAAAGTTCATCGCGCCAGAGAGCGTATATATTTATATTAAGGAATATTTATTCGGAGATGCAACGCTGTAATAATGGGTCTGCAACTCTATATATGTAATTCCTAACCTGATCGCAAGCATGATATGGCTCATTGACTCTACTGACATAGAACATGGACGTGCCAGCATGTATCTAGTTGGAGAATCGCACAAGATATGCTAGTGCGGAAGTTTGTTTAAACTAATTATTTCCCCTATTCGTAACTTTACACTCACAGCAATTTCCAGATCATAGGACTCATTTTATTAGGTTATAGCTCTCTGACTCGATTATAAGAATACAGTACTTTGTAGATAAGTTGTACGATCCATCTTCAAGTGTTTACGAATCCCCGACTCATCTAACAGCGCCAAACACAGCTTGACGAGCAAAGTCATAGGAAATGGGAATCATTTCCGGTAAAGATACGAAATCAAGTTATGAAAACATGGCGGATAGCGATACTGGACGAATTGGCCGTTCGTATTAGCAAGAAGATTAATACAAAATTATTAGAACTAATACTACTCTTTAATATGACTATGGATGGGACAAGTTATCTAAAGACTATCTATCTATCAGTAGGGATAATCTCTTCAACTCTTGAGTGCGAGAACATTCTCCCTCAAAAACCGAACGTTGAATAAGCATTCTCCAACATTGTTCGTCTTGCTCCTTCAAATCTTACCAGTTCAAGAAAAATTGAATGAAAACAGAATCTAACTAAGTAACACTTTTCTCACTTTTTCCTAACGTAAATTATAATTATTTAATAGTGTCAAATTTATTTGCTAATACGTGTTCTTATTCATTATTGTTAGGATTATTTTTTATTTACTCGTTTTAATCTGAAATGCATTTCCACTGAACAGCAATCATTATTATCGACTGCTAACAACAAGGCTAGTTTCTCGCAGCAAGAATAGACCTAAACAACGGGAGCTGTGTATCGGAGCCTCCGAAAGTAAGAAGAGTGGCTGACTTAATTTCAGCACGGAGGTCGAATAAGATACTAACCAAAATAAAAGGTCACTATTTCCCTTTCCATTATTATAGGTAGTGTAAATCATTGATCTAAAACTTATCCTTTTTTCTGTATGTCAGAATATGAGCCTTCCTCTTCAGCATCCTCGTGATAGTTTCCATTTAGCCTACCCAAAGGAATTTAAAAGAAATCTTGCAGATTTATAATGAGAACGATGTAAGGGTTACAACAAAAATATTCCCTTGATTTTTGTGCAAATCAATTCTGTTAAGTGATAGTGAATTTATTGCATTGTACATTATAAGGTGAATGTATTGTTAAATTAATAAATGATGTTATGAAAAAAATTGATGTTTAAAAATTTTAAAAACATGTCGTTTCTCTTCCTATTGTTGTCTACCCTACAAGCTTGAAATTCTATCTTCTGCTGGCGAATTTTGACAAAGATGATAAAATACAATACATGTCGGTATACAAATGTAAACGTGTGTAATTATCAGTATACACGTGTAAATTTGTGTAAATATCTATATACACGTGTGTAACTGTGTAAATAGGTATATATACGTGTGTAAATTTGTGTACGTGTGTGTAAAGTTGTGTATATATGCTATACAGATGTGTACAAAAGTGTAAACTTGTGAGATAGGTATAAACTCGTGTAAATTTGTGTATATATACGTAGACAAGCTGTAGAGATGTGTAAATAGTATATACACGTGTATAAATTTGTATACATATATTTGTAAACTTTTGTAAATAAGCTTCATAAGCTTATACACGCCCTAATGTGTGTGTAAATAAGTGTATAGATATGTATAACTTGTGTGATTTGTTTATATATGTGTGTAAACTCGTGTATATTGTGTAAATGTATATACATGTGTTTAAATTGTGTAAATACACGTGTATAATAGTGTAAACTAACTTGCGTAAATATGTGTTTACACGTGTAAACTTCAGTAACTATGGCTATACAAGTGTGTATATCTGTGTAAATCTGGCTATATAAATGTGTAAGTAGCTGTAAAAATGTTTAAATATGTAAATATGTATGCAAGCAGGCGTAAATATGTATATACGCTGTATAGTAAATATTCCGTTAATGAGTCTTAAGTCCTGTACAATCGAGTCAATTGACCCGAGATAATGGCGACTCAGCAAATCGAGTCAAACAACTCTTACTGACATTTGTGTTTAAAGACTCTCTTTAATGGGTCGTATTGGAAGAATCATAGGACCCTCACAAGTGGGTCATATGAACCGCATATTGCTGTGAGTGTAAGTACTCAAATCCAGTCAGTGAATCACAGTGTGAATTACTGTAACTGGATTGATAGAGAAATGCTGAATAAAGTAATTTGTATAGTAACGAATTGGGAGTTCTGCAGAAAAGGTATATTGTATTACTGATACAGACCCTGAAGTGATACTGATTCCCGAGCGACCGATGGGCGACATTTCAGGTCTGTGAGTCACTCGAAGATCAGCTATACGGTAATGGCGTTGGAAGATGTTGAGGTGAAGTTAAAGCCGAAAACTAACACGAGCGATGATAGGAACGCAGAGCCAGCGGGGTGTATTAATAAATGAAGATGGCCCAGGGAAGAAAGAGGTCGCGGGCTGGAGCTTGACATCGTGCTAGAAAACAAAGGAGGATGTTGTAGAATTTCAGAGCATTAAAGAGGGAAGACAATTAGGGTCCTGGAGAGCGATGCGTGAGGTGTTGGCAGCATGTGGAACGGGTCTTCAGCCGCGCGAACAGGCGGCAGCAGTGGCTATAGCCCGGGCGTTCGCCAACTGTTAGGTGGAATGGCGTGTTGTCTTGAGGAGAGATTTCCGATTAGTAATGTTTTGTTGTCCAGTGTAAAAATTTTATGTAGATGCTTAACGATAAAAAGTGAGATTTAGTTTGGTTAGTGAATAAGTGATTGAGTATTAGTAAGCATGTGTATAGTAAATACACTAGTTTGGAGAAAGGGGTGAATGTTGAATCCATGGATTAGTAAATGAGTAATAAAGAGACATTGATTTATGTTTTACTGTGTACTATTTAGAATGAGACAAACTTAACAGTAAAAATCAATGTAAAATTGAAATTGTGTAAAGGAATTAGTGAAGTGGTAGTAATTGTGAATAATAAGTATGTGCATTTGGCGCGTGCAAGTGTAGAAATGGAAATGTAGTTTAGTTTTTTTTTTATATTAATCGTTTTGCTAGACAGCTTTTGAGTTTTTGGAAGAGCATATACGAGGGAATGTGTGTGTGTGTGTGTGTGTGTGTGTGTTTGTATGTGTGTTTGTGCCTTGTGTGTTTGTGTGTGTGTTTGTGTCTGTGTGTGTGTGTACTAGGATGATTATCGTGTTATATGCTGTGTTTGTGAGTATTTAAGGTTGTGTGTGAGGTTCTGAGTAGCACTCGAACGTAACCCAGGTTAGTTGGAAGTCATGTGTGTCCAGCGAGGGGCAACGCTTTATTTAAGTTTAATTTTTTTGGTATATTATCAATCGTAGTTTGTAGTAAGAAGTTTATGATAACTATAAATAAACTTTTATTTAGTAATTTTGTATTCGATTTCTTAAAGAAGACCGCGTGTGACTGAGAGGGGGAGTGTATCCATGTGGTGGTAGATTGTATTTATTATTGTTGGGTGTATTTTAAGTAATATTTTATAGAAAATTGTCTATGTGATTATTTATCGCTTATTCGTGTGTCTTGAATAAGTGAATGGGATTGTTTCGCTCGTAGAATAAATGCCGAGGCCTACGAGATAACAAGGCCTGGAAGCGAAAACGTTATTAGCACCACCAGATCATCGGGGTGTTAGCAACAATCCAAACATCATTGTCGCCATCTTGGATATTATTATTCGATGTTTTTCCTTTTGTTGGAAACAATATAGGTTGGATTGTTGCTAGGACAGGTGCTTTTTTGGTTCCAGGCTTTATCTCGTCGGCCTCAAAAAAACGCGTATGTTGTTTTGTCGTTGTTGGGGGCTGGGATTGTTGGGAGCGATGTTTAGAAGATCGTCTCGGCCTTAAAAGTGAATTGTTGGATAAAATTCGGAGAATGTGTGAAATTGTGTGTAGTTATGGGATGAGTTTTGTGACAGAGTTCGGTTTTTGTCTCCGCATGCGTCGAACGTATGTTTTAGATGAGCGCATTAATGTTTTGGCGGACAGGTTGTTTACATTTGGAACATGTAGTCAGTAGAAATTTCAGTCATTGTAATTTTAAAATTAAAAGTTAATTAATTGTAAGGTGTTTAGTTCCAAGCGATGAAGGAAGCATGAACGGAAAATGAACGAAATAGATAAATTTTCCGGAGTCTTAACTTTGAAGATGGAATGTCGCCTGGAAACCCATTACGCACCCATGGATAGACGGCCAGTCCGAGTGCCTTATTTCGTCCTGTGCAAGTTGTTTTACACTGAAGTTCTTTATGATAAAGGTGGTGAAGTTTGTCAAGAATTGGTGAGTGATTTTTCTATTCATCATTGACGCGAAGAGTGGCCTAATTCTGAGGTATCAGCGAACTCTGTATTCACCGGGTCTTCGAGCTTCCCGTCGAAGATTCCCGTGCTGTACATTTGCACGTGTGTTTAATAGTTTCCCACCGGATAAAATCATAGTGTGTATTATCGTAACTGGATCAATAGAGAAAAGCTGAATAAAGTAATTTGTATGAGTAACGAATTGAGTGTTGAGTCGATGTTCATACGCCTTTCTGTTTCCGAACCCTTAGCAACCACACTTCCTGCACTAATCTTCATTGGTATGGTTATTGTTATTTCCTGAGGGAGTGGGGGAACGCTACATCACTATATGGCATGCGAAATTATGTTGATAATTATGAAAAAGCCTGCTCTCAGGATCGGCCTATGTTAGGAAATTTCTTGCTCAGCGGTGGCTGTAGAAGAAACCAGGTCTCGCTGAAAATTATCCGTAGTTGTTCAATTCGTACACCGCAGCCTCGATTGAATTTCGCGCTTTGGTATAAATCCATTATTCGGCTGAGCACTCACTGATTAATATTAAATCATTCTTATGCACCACCAATGAGCCCTCAGAGCGATTTCTCATTCGGACTCGCCGCCTAACGACCACCATATTTGCTGTCTCGCTAACCTGTTCTTTCTGCGAATTAGTCCGGTCTCTGCAGTCATTTCCTCCATATGCGCATAATGACCCTTTCCTTTGAGAACTGACAGCAATATGTTTTGTCTCAGTTTTGGAATCTCTATCCTTCTGATCTGAAGGTAACAACGCAGTCACCAAAGTACCATTTTGTATTGTCTGCTCTTTTAGGTTGTGATGATTAAAGTTGGGCTGCTCATGATAATATCAAAACACATAACATAAAATTTAGATTCACAACTTCTTTCGTCATAGATGATTAGATTAACAAGCAATGTTGATCAAGATAACCAATAAAATGAGATTTTAAAATGTTAAAAAAAATATAGTTTTCTAACAATATAAAACTGACATTACAGAAGTACTAAATAAAATAACGACAATTAAAAAGAGGATTGTAAAACAAATGATATTCGAAAGACATACATACTGTAATAATTATCTCAAATATGAGCTTGCTTTATCGGCTGAAAAAATTTTTAATATATATGTTTATATATAAATTTGACATGCCTTGACTAATGCCTAACTTGATTTTATATCGTATTTTCATAATCCACGCGAAATAATCTAAGCACAAAATGCTTGTCTCAAAATTGCACAAAAGCCAGTGGCTTCGCTGTATTGCAATATTCCTATACGACAGAAATCAAAACTTAATTCAAAAGCTAAAACTACAAAATCCATACAGGATTCTGTTAGCAACAAAATCTCAAAATATATTTCTATTTTAAGAAGAATTCATAAGTACCTTCTCCAATATAAAAGCTTCAACTGATTCATTGAATAACAGTATCATTGTAATAAATAGTTAATAAATACAACTGA
>JAHWFO010101283.1:176846-200118 GCA_023313115.1 Rhysida immarginata | reverse complement strand
TTTTAGTTTTATTTTGATTTTACTTATATATTTATTAATTATTTTGTTATTTGTTAATTATTATTTTATTTTTCAGTTGTATTTATTAACTATTTATTGCATTCCAGGGTTTTTGTGTCTCGTCCTTTTCTCTTATAAATATCCGTTCAGTGTCATTGTAACAAATAGCGGCGCATAAATCACTACTTCCTACCATGAATGTATCAACATTACGCAGGGATCAATTGTGTGAGAAAGTAAAAAGAATAAACATTTAACTATAACAAAGCAAACAAACATCTATTTTGCAAACCATATTTCAAAGAACATTTACTTAAATTCTGTTCATTAAAAGGAAACACTTGGCATGGTGCCAGAAAATGCAATTAGTCAATCAGAAGCTTAGCTGAGCGCTCAGTAGGCTCTTGATTGCCTAATAGCGGAATCTATCACCACGCCAGTCTTTTCTTTTATTGCATAGACTATAAAGTAATTATGCAAACAATCACTAAGAAAACAACGCGTTTAAATCAATACCCAAAATGTATAAAATTGTTTTAAGAAATTTTCAAAAAGCACTTCAAGAATACATATATAACATTAGCACTAAACCAGTAAAAGATAACACATAACTATCTCTCTCTGTTTATAAAAAAGGATGTTTGATTGTGGGTATGTTTGTAGGTTTGACGTGTTGTTTCTTATACAAATCCACAGTTCCAATCCGATGTTGATGGAATTTTGGATACTTGACCTTCTATGTCATTAGTAAAGCATCTGTCTATCTGAGATTTCGAAAAATATAAATTATCGAAAATAAATCGATAATCATAAGGATGGCAAGGCATAATAATGCGAAATATCTCATGACCAACAATTCAAGGCAAATTTTGTGCAAAAATAGTCAACAATGGTATCAACCCGCAATTCACAAACACTTTGCGAGGATCAACAATATATCTCATGACCAACAATGCAAGAAATGTTTGTGAAACAATAGCTATCAAAAATGGCATCAACCACGATCTATAGATATTCATAGTCATCGAGCTTCGGCCATTTTCCATTGTTTCGAGAATCTAAGGAAAACAGATCGCGCCAGGTGCCGCATAGATCGCACTATTCCCGACCGCAACCTGCGATAGAAATTTTCATTGAAACTGAATAAGAAAGTAAAGTTTTTGTCTACCGATAGGGTAGCGCTGCAAGCGCAGTTGGGCAGATTGTACATGCAGCACTACTTTTCAATAGAGTTCCGCCCTATTGGGAGCAAGAAACTTTAGCTTCATTTTAAAAATGAAGCTCGATGACCATGAATATCTATAGCCCGTGTATCAATACGCAATGCACCAACACTATGTAAGAATCAACAACATAATCTCGTGACCAAAAAATGGAAGGCAAAGTTTGTAAAATACAGATAAGCTTCAATTTGTAACAATGCATAGAGTTCCTGTGATTTAGGCTTTTCTTACAATTGAGAGTTGTTGATAGTTAACAAATTTTTAAAAAGCTTTAAAAATGATCAGTTACTGGAGATAATGGACAGTTAGCAGACTATTGAGAAAGCGTGGAAAGACAACAGAGGAAGCACCCCTTTAGCTCTGTGCTGTATTGAGCAAATGGTAACCATATACATAAGAGAGTCGCTAGACTATAATGAATGGCCAAGTTTTGCTTCAAAATATCGAGAGAAGAGTGAATTTGCAACAACATCAAGTGCACATCTAAAGTAAGATTACGTGACTGAGAAGGTATTTATACTAGTGGCATACTTGGAGATGTTCATCCATTTTGAGCCTTTAAAAAGTTTTTGAGAATTTTCATTAAGAATGTTTACTATATTAATTCTAAGCATTTTCATCTATTTACATTTAAGATATTGCAATATTTAATCAAAAAAAAGAGACAGAGCCACGCTGGGGTTATCACCTAGTTGGGAGCCCGACAATTTGGTGGAAATGCAAGTTCGATCGAGATTTAAAAATCACTGAAGAATTTTAAATGTTTAACTCGTTGTTTGTTCAACTCACATATTTATTGCAATTACAAAGCAATTTCTTTCATTCGTTTTATGTCGAAGTCACTTTTATGCGGGAATCTTTTTATTTATTAATTATCTCTATCCATATAAAAATGGATGTTGGTATATATGTATGACATCGATAAACTCCAACATCGTTTGACCGATCACCATGCAAGTTGGCACACTTGCTCTTCAGGAAGGTTTATGTCTACTTCACATTTCGAAATAATAATAATTACCGATAATAAATCGATATTCATGATGATCGCAGGGCATATTAATAAGAGGTATCTCATGACTAACAATGCAAAGCAAAATTTCTCCAACAATAGGTATCAACACGCAATTTATCAACACCATCACATATCTCATGACCAACAAACAACAACCAACAATCACAACTAAAAACAATTAAACATTGAATTATTTTAACTACTTTTTTATTCCAAAAATATTCTATCTGCTGATTCGGAAAAATACCTCGAAACGTATAACCCTCTAGAATGCCACGTAAAAAACTAATCATTGGAAGATTGACCAGACACGGGCGGCAACTGTCAGTCAGAAGAACTGGTGAAATATTTGAAGAGTCAGAGGCAGGCATGGAAACTAACCAGATCAGACTGTCTACTTCAAAAGCTGCTGGAACATCTGAAACGCGAGACGCACGACTTTAAAACCTGCGAATGCGAGTTTGTACTTCAAAAGCTGCTGCATTATCCAAAAAGCAAGACACACGACGTGAAACTTAACGCTCACGACAGACTCAATCAAGACGAGAATAGATCTCAAGAAAGCGGCATTTCATTACGATAAATACTGCGATTACAGAATGCATCGCGATGTTTTAATTAGCTCAATGAATACATTGTGCATATATTGTCGCGCTTTGAAATATCAGAAAGAAACGCCTGGCATGTGTTGCTCCAATGGCAAAGTCAATTTGTCACCACTGGCTGAGCCATCTGAACCACTTCTAACTTATGTGGCTGGAACTACTCGGGAGTCTAAACACTTTCTTCAGCATATTCGTATAAACAACTCATGCTTTCAAATGACATCATTTGGAGCGACGAACATTGTGTGATGTGATAATTTTATGCCCACATTTAAAGTGCAAGGAGAAGTGTATCATCAGATTGGTTCACTTCTTCCAGTACCCAAGCAGGAACCGCAATTTTTGCAAATTTATTTCATGGACAATGTGGAGAAAGAGATTGATCGACGGTGCACATCATTAATACTATATGTGATTTTAGGTTGCTGAATTACGTACATTATTCCACGAGCACAACTGTTTGATCAGAGATTTTCAATCCGCGTTGCAAGATGTGAGAGCGAAGGACTTGAAAGTCATTATCAGGGCAGACCTAACGCTATCGACTGAGCATGGTAGACGCTTCAATGCTCCAATAACCTCTGCAGTAGCAACTGTAATTGTCGGAACAGAGATTACCTGCCGAGATATTGTTATCAGCAAACGAGATCAAACCAAGCAATATGTTGCTGAAACACACAGATCTTATGATGCACTTCAATATCCAATACTCTTTCCGCGAGGAGAAGATGAATACAATCTGCAACTGTCTCAAACTCATCTTGCCCACAGGAACTGCGACAACGAAAAAAGTTACTTGTATGGAATTTTATGCATATCATATCATGATTCGAGCCCAACAATTCAACCATATCCAGCAGTGTCATCAACTTTTTCAACAACTCATCGTTGACATGTACCCTAAAGTCGAAAGCGAACGACTCAATTACATTCGTTACAATCAATCGAAACTTCCAGCCGAAGAGTATATTCATTTGCGACATTTAATCGCGAATGATAAAAAAGTTGTTGACATTGGGCAAATGGTTATACTTCCGGCTTCGTATACTGGAAGTCCAAGACACATGCTAGAATAGGCTCAGGATGCTCTGACATATTTCGCAAATATGGACGTCCAGATCTTTTCATCACCTTCACGTGTAATCCATCATGGGATGAAATCAAATATTTACTTCTGCTTGGCTAGCAACCATCCCACCGACATGACTTCATAGCAAGAGTTTTCAAATAAAAATTGATACGATTCATGGATCTCATCACTAACAATCATATATATGGAGAAACTCGCTCCTGGATGTATTCTATTGAATGGTAGAAAAGACATTTACCACATGCTCATATCTTAATTTAGTTGGTTGAAAAAATAACTCCAACTCAAATTGCGATATCATTAGTGCTGAACTATCCGACCCAGAAGAAGATCCAGAATTATTTGAAATTGTTAAATAGTATATGACTCATGGGCCATGTGGCCTGCAGAAACCGTATTAGCCATGCATGAAAAACGCAAAATGCACAAAAATTTATCCACGTGATAGAAAACGAGGCGCTCGACATTCTGTGATAGCTGGAATATTTTCTACTGCCACATTGGGACGAGTATATACTGTTCATCTTTATAATATTGAATGATACTATCTACGAATGCTGCTTCACGTGATGAAAGGACCAACATCGTTTGAAGCTATCAAACCATCGATGGTCAGGAATGTCGGACATACAGAGAAGCATGTTTTAAAGTTGATTTGCTTGAAAATGATTAACATTGGGACAACGCATTGGTTAAAGCATCTGAAACACGTCATGCTCACAAAATACGAACTCTATTCGCCATAATTTGACAACCTGTGCGTCTTCTGATCTGCCACTTCTATGGGAGTGGAGACAAACTTTTTCGAGCACGCGGAGACAACCCTAGCCTGGATATACAGTATTCTGAAGACATTTTCAATGACGTAGTCATATCACTTGATGATAAGCTTGTCGAATAACCAAAAAGAATCTCCATCAGCTGGGACTTTTATCACCGGAACGTAACAGAAACGATGTTGTCGATATAGACGTGTTGCGAGAAAACCAATACTACGTCGAAGCACTACAAATTCATGTTGAGGCTCAGAAAAGGCTCTTGACAACCGACCAACGGAAAAACATTTCCACTGAATTTGATACTCGCAGAAACTTGAATGAAACACAAAATTGCTCTGGCTTTGGCACCATCGGGGATTGCAGCAATCCTGCTCGATGCAGGATGCACGGCGATATCGGCTCTCAAGCTGACATTGAATTTGAATCTAGCTGCACATCCCCTTTGAGAATGTTTTTACGCGATCCATTTTAACTCCCGACTAGATTGCGCTGCAACACATTCTAAAGAGCCCGAGCAAGGCCGGGTATATCAGGTAGTCTTTATATATAAAAATTTAGTTTCAGGATGCGTCTGTAAGTGTTCTAAAAACTTTTGAACCACTTATATTTTTGAGCTCATATTTGCATCAGATGTTCGTTAGGTTCAGGGAAACGTTTACATGTGCCGAGTGGCCCAAAAAGCAAAGGGTAAAAATAATCTTTTGTTTGATCTGTCTGTCTGACAGCAGCCTAAAATATGCGCGGACCAACAATGTATGTCATGTTCTACAATGCAAGGCAAAGTTTCTGCAACAATAGTTCATAAAAAATTAGTTTAGCTATGGTCATGGATGAAAAAATACCGAATGGGAAACTCCATTGTTTAAAGCATGAATTTTTTTTTTTCACTGGCGCTCTCTGGCCATTTGCGTGGGCATTATGAACACTTTTCCTTATTGGCCTCGATGGCTCAGTCGTTGCGTGATCGCCTCTGATGCCCTTTGGTGTGGCTTTGATGCCGGCTGAGAACAACGAGGATTTTTTCTGGGGAAAAATCCCATGATCACGCGCGCAAGAAAGTGGAGGGCAGGGCAGTCAATATTTAGAAGCAGACAGGCCACGTGAAAGACAGGCTCTTGCCAACGCCTTTTACAAAGTCGGCACTGAAACGTCATACATTGTTACATCATCATAAGTCGACCCAATTTAGAGCTTATTATTGGTAGAAATGCGAATAACAAAGGACGAACTATGATGATATGACGTTTCACAAGACGCTTGACGTTTCAGTATGACATTTCAGTGCGGAGGCTTTCTTTATAGGAGGCGTTGCCCTGGCGCGGAAAAGTCGCCCGACCGTCTTAGTCCAAGCAACAATCCAATCTTCATTGTTTCCAACAAATGAAAAATTGCTGATTGTTAAAGTCCAAGATGGAAACAATGGAGGTTACATTGTTATTCGGACTAAGGTGATCAAGTGACTATTCCACGTCAGGGCCTGTTAGTCTCGTGGGCTACGAGAAGCAGACAGATTACGACACAGACAGGCAAGGCAAAGATAACTAATGCAATCAGAGATTTTCATCTATTAGTAGAACAATAAAGAATTCAAGTAAGATGGCCAATAATAGCCGCATCTTTTAACCGCCTTGCATTTGAATACGATCCAGAAATTCAGTACTCATTATTATTGGGGATATGAATAAGGTATATCAATTTTGTCATGAAATAAAATTTAAAAAATAAACTCCTGGAATGTGTTGCGGTGCCGGAAAAGTTGTTTACCAGAATTACATCCACCGCCTGAACCATTAAATTCTTTACTAATAGGTGATACTGCGATTCCAAATTGTTTCTACAAAAAATACGGGGGAAATACATTTCTTGCTTCCAAATGACTTCACTTTTCGCCACGAAAATCATTAGTGGTCGTCATTTCGAAACCACATTCAGAATTCCAGGACAAGTGTATCACCAAATCGGCTCTTTACTTCCAATGCCAAATCAAGATCCAAAATTGTTGCAAGTTTATTTCATGGAGACGAAGCAGAGCAAGTTAATATTTGCTGCCATTATACAATTGTATTGAAAAAATTACACTAAGGGCCATTGTTGCATCTCTAGAAACGATGTTAAATGAGAGAAATCAGCTCATACAATTATTCAAACGCACACGGAAAGAATGCAAATTAATAATTACATGGTCGTGATCAAAGCCGACAAAAGTCCAGCTCGGCAACACGCTGCTCCAACTATTTATGAAGTGGTCATTGGATATTGTTGGTGACGAATTTGACCAGCGAGATATCAAAATTCTTCGTCGTGATAGTACCGTACAAAACATAAATGATGTTCATCGTTCATATGGTGCTCTGCAATATCCACTTATTTTCTGAGAAAAAAAATGGCTATCATATTAATATCCAACAACGTAATCCTTCAACAGGTACAATAAACATTTACATTATTATTTTCAACATTTATAATATCTACTATACTAGCTCATATACCCGGCGTTGCTCAGGCTCTTTTTCGATGAAATTTTGCAATTTCTGAATCTGAATACACAGAAAAAAGGAACATTATTTTCCACCTTTTTCTCCTGCAATGTGTCAAACTCAATCAGCTATACACAACATTCCAACACGAGCAGTTGTATAACTGCTAAAAGGAGCCGTAGTTGGAGAGGCCATTCATTGGGTGCTTTTTAAAAGAATTTTATTTTGGATTCTTCAATATGAATTTATAATATATTACTTCTAAACTTTATTCATGTGCTCATTTTTTCTGTACATTCATTCACATCCAGATATTCCCAAGTTTCATCAAAAAAGAGCCCGAGCAAGGCCGGGTATATCAGCTAGTTAGTTTATAAATAAATGAGATTATTTCTTTATTAAATAATTTAATAAATCATTTTGTAAAATGTGTAACATTTTCTATTTTCTTTTATTGCTAAGAGTTCCATTATTCAATTAAAAATATTATACTTCTTAAATTACTACTTAAGCTCGTTAAAATAGGCACAATATGAATTGGGTAGATAAATCTGTAATTTGACATTAATGTAGAACGGTGACACCCCTCTACAATCTCTTTTAATGTAAAAAGGCGGTTGGAGATGAGGACAGAGGGTAGAGTTCATTTCATTTTAAAGTTGAAAGGATGTTTCCCTTATATTAAGCCTTCTACAATATAACTACTTCCCCCTCCAGCTTTTTAAAAGAATCACGTTTCCTTTCTCATGTAACAGAAATGAACATAACTATCTTAAAATTAGAAGTTTTAATACAAAAATATTATAAGTAAAATACATGTGGGATTATATAAATATATTCCCAAGATTGCGACACACAGCGCGCTCCTGCTGGGAATTAGTGCAACATACCTTTTGATCTCCACTGGTATATTATAACTTCAACTTGACTGTAGAATATTAAAACAGTCATTTTAATTCTCTTATATGAGAAGAGAAAAACCAATTCTCTGCACATTGGCGATTTTTTACGCAGCGACATGCCTAAACAAAAGAGGGGGACAGGAAAACATGTCTATCTCGTTGAGAAAAATCTAATTTTGAATTCTCTAAAAAGTTAGAGGCGGAAGTAGTTACGTAGACTGTGGTATATTTCCTTAGACTAAAAATGAAATGAACTCTACCTCTGTCGCCCCTTCCAACCCCCTGAAACCAGACTCTGAGGAAAGAAGGGGGTTCATCATGCTATATTAATGTCAAATAAGAATTATCTACTCAATTCTTATTGTGCCTATTTTAACGAGCTTAATTAGTAATTTAAGAATTATACACAGGCGGAAAAAATAATCCCAACACCACGAAGATGAATGAAATTTGGAGAGTATATTCAGCTATGATATTTATTCAATTGATTTTAGTTTCACGGTTACAACTTATAGGGGGCGTCACCAGCGCCACCCTATACATGGTGAAAAGCACGGACTTTAATACCCACTGGAGTCGCCGCGCTGGTCTATGCAGGCCTGCACACGTGCATGCATATGGTCGTAGGTTTGCCGAAAGTCATTTCTCTGTATGGCATTTCATGCCTGTGATACATGAATGGTCAGATCAGGGACAGTTGTTGCTGGTTGTGAAAAAGCCCTGACACGGCGTCCAATCTGTCCCAGTCGTTCTCGATAGGCGACAGATCTGGTTATCGTGCTGGCCATTGTAGGATGTGGACACCCTGAAAGGCGCGTTGAATTGCAGCAGGTGTGTGGGGTCGAGCGTTATCTTGTTGGAACTGCCCCCTTGCATACCAGAGGTGAATGGCAGCACAATGGGTTCAACAACCATCCGAATGTAAACATTTGCTGTCATGGTGATTGGGATAGCCACCAGAGAATTCTGCTGTCGTAGGAAATCCCTCCCCATACTATAACGCCAGAGGATACAGCTCGGTAACAAGACTTCCCCACTCCTGCTCCTGACCTTTGTACGACCATCACTCTGACCCAGACAGAAACGACTTTCATCCGTGAAGACCACAGACCTTCATTCTGCCCTCCAAGTCGCTCTGGCTTGACACCACTGAAGACGTGCCGCACGTTTGTTGAGGGGTAAGAGGCAAACATGCCACAGGGCGCCTGAAGTGGAGATTCCTGGCCAGGAGACGGATCCGAATCAATTGAAGAAATACCATAGCTGAATATACTGTCCAAATTTCATTCGTCTAACACAAGTCCTTCGTGGTTTTCGGATTGTTTTTTCCGCCAGTGTAGTATCATTAATTGAATAATGGAACTCTTAGCAATAAAACAAACAAACAAATGGAACTCTTGTCTGTTAAGCTTTTTACAAAATGATTTTATAAATTATTTAAGAAAGAAATAATCTTATTTATTTGTAAACTCATAAATAATAAATAAAAGATTTCCGCATATAAAGTGACTTAAACAAATTTCTTTGTAATTGCTATAAAGAGTGTCAATTATAAACAAACAACGAGTTAAATATCTAAAATTTCAATGATTTAAAATCTCGATCGAATTTGCATTTCCACCGAATTGTCGTTCACCCAATAGACGTCCGCCGAATTTTCACGTCCACCCAATTGACGCCCACCAAATTGTCGCGTCCACCGAATTGACGTCCACTTTATTGTCGCGTCCACCGAATTGACGTCTACTTTACTGTCGCGTCCACCGAATTGACGTTCACCTAATTGTCACGTCTACCGAATTGTCGTTCACCGAACCGTCGTCATACGAATTGTCATCCACCCAATTGTCGTAGACCCCACCGGGTTAATTTGGTAGCATGATATGTAGATAATGCGATGATTGAACTTCGTTTGCAAGAATTATTAATAATGAGCATTAAATTACGATGCATTGAGAGAACATATATGGGGCAAGGGAGTCTGACGTGTCTCGCTTGAGCTCCCTATGTCAAGACGACTGGCAAAAAATTATGTCTAAAAAGTAAAGAGAATAAATGAGTATCAATCAGGGAACCTCTTCAGCTAAAACAGAAAAAGCTATCTGGGCATTGGAAACATCTGAACAACGGGAGTTAGACTCTTGTATTTACCAAAAAGTGTTTACCTACAAGTGTAATTATCCTGGGCAACGAAGGGTCCTCTGCTAGTCTATGTATATAAAGAAGAGGGTTTGTTTCTTATACAAATCTACAAAATTTTTTATTCCGATCTTGAAAAAATTTTGCATGCTTGAAATTCAAGACATAAGGAAGGTCAGTGTCTACCTCAGATTTCGAAATAATACTAATTGTCAATGATAAATCGATTTTCATAATCATAGCAAGGCACAGTAATAAGAATTCCTTCATGATCAACAATATAAGGCAAAGTTTGTGCGACAATAGTTATCACCAATTGTGTCAACATGAAGTTCACATTTATTCTGCATGGAACAACAATGTATATCTTGAGACCAACAATGCAAGGAAAAGTTTCTACAGCAACAGGTATTAACAATGGTATCAAAATGAAATTTACTAATACTATGTAGGGATCAACTGTATATATTTATCATGATCAACAATGCAAGGCAAAGTTTGTGCAATATAGATAAGGTTCAATTTGTAAAATACATAGAATTCCTGTTATTTGGGCTTTTCTTAGAATTGAGAGTTCTTAAAAATCTTTAAATATGATCAGTAACTGTAGACTTTGGAGAGTTAGGAAACTATTGAGAGAGATTGGAAAGCCGATAGAGGAATCAGTCGTTTATTTCCGTGTGTATTTAGCTGATGGTAAGCATGTCAATAGAAGAATCGGCAATCACTAGACTACATACAGCGATGAATAGCCAAGTTTTGCCTCAATACATCGAGAGCAGAGAGGGAATTGCAACAACCCCAAGTGTACATTTACGTGGTTAAGAAAGTATTTAGGCTAGCAATGGCGTACATGGAGAAGACCATCCATTATGATCATTTAAAATTTATTTTTCGAAATTTCATTGTGAATTTTTACGACAAATATTCTAAGCGTTTTTTTTGCATGGTTTTTTAGATGTTGCAAAATTTAATACGATAAAAACAAAGAGTCCGAGCCTCCTTAGGATTATCAACTAGCTTATTTGGTAGCACAGAAGATCCAAACATTTCATTAAAATATATTTTAACTTTATTACGTGTGAATTTGAATATTTCAGAAAATGAGATGCTGACAATGAAATGATTGATCGGTTCTTTCCAACAATAATAATAAGCATAAAATGATGATGCAGTGACAGGACATAAATATTATTTTATTATTGCATCCCTTTGGGGTGATAATTTAACTTTTTGATGATGCTCTTTTTACTTACGAGTGAAACATTGCTGGGCAACGTGCGTGTCTTCAGCTAGTCTTCTTCTTCTTTCTATACATATGAAAAAGGATGTTTCTGGGTCTGTTTGTTTGTTTGTTTCTTATGCAAATCTACAGTTTTATTACGATCTTAATGAAATTTTGCATACTTGACCTTCAAAGCATGAGGTCTACATCAGATTTCGAAAAAATATTAACTATTGATAAAAAATCGATATTCACGGTTATGACAAGGCATATTAATGAGAAATATCTCATGACCAACAATGCAATGCAAGGATTGTGCAACAATACTTAACAACAATGGTATCAACACGCAATTCACAAACACCCTGCACGGACCAACAATATATCTCATGACCAACAATGTAAAGAAAAGTTTGTGCAACAATAGGATCAGCAATGGTGTCAACATACAATGCACTAACCAATGACGTATAGTAAAGATAGACTCCGAATCCTATTGTTGTAACTTGAAGCAAATTGGGAAGCTCCATGCCCAGAACTGTCATGGCCGAATGTGAATGAAGTTGATGCAAAACACATGGCTAAACACGAGAGTAGCTGATTAATAATTCTTTCACACGCCGATCACGGACTGATAAGTTTATCTTTTCGTTTACTTTGTATTTGAAATATTTTATTATGTTTTATAAACAATTTTTCGATCATGGTTTCAGTTTCAATGTCGTTTCGATTATCTTTCAGTTACGTATTTTCATTTTAGTTACGTATTTTTGATTTATTTTTGTGGAAAATGATTCCTGATCCTTTTTCTTGTCTGTTTGTACAGTTGTACGCAGTTTAACTTTGAGGAATGGTTTTGAATTAATTATTCCTCAGCCCCAAAAACAAAGCAGTCAGACAGCTAATTACTCCACGGCTCACTCCTGCCCAGAACTATCATGGCTCAATTTGCTTCACTTTTTGCCGCTGTTAACAATAGGATTCGGAGTCTATCTTTAATATACGTCATTGGCACTAACGCTATACAAAGATCAAAAATATATCTCATGACCAAAAATGGAAGGCAAAGTTTGTGCAATATAGATGACTTTTAATTTGTAACAATGCATAGAATTCCTGCTATACTTAACAATTTCTTGAAAATCTTTGAAAATGATCAGTAACTGGAGATAATGGAGAGTAGAAAGACGACAGAGAAAAGAAGTCCTTTATCTCCGTGTAGTATTGAGCAAATGGTTATTAGAACAATTGGCGACCGCTAGACTTCGCAAAGACATGAATGGCCAAGGTTTTTGCTTCAAGATATCGAGAGAAAAAAGGGACTTGCAACAACATCAAGTGTACATTCAAAGTAAGATTAAATGAGTAAAAAATTATTTAGAATAGCAGTGGCATCTTTATGGAGGTTCATCTGATGTGAGCCCTTAGAAAAATTTTTTTTCCGAATTTTCATTAAGAATTTTTACTATATTAATTCTAAGCGTTTTCATGAGTTTTTTTTAATAAAATTTAACATTTTGAGCGTTTACATGTTTTTTTTAAATACAATCGTAATTATCCTGGGCAACGCCGGATCCTCTACTAGTCAATATATATAAAGAAGGATGTTTGTTTGTTTGTGGGTATTGAATACAAATCTACAATTTTATTCCGATCCTAATAAAATTTTGCATACTTGACCTTCAAAGCATCAGAAAGGTTACTGTCCACCTTAAATTTCGTAAAAATGAAATTATCGATGAAAAATCGATATTCGTGGATATAGCATGGCATATTAATGAGTAATACCTCATTACCAACAATGCAAGGCAAAGTTTGTGCAATTCCTGTTATTCAGGCTTTCCATAGAAAAGAGAGTTCTTTGTACTTAACAATTTTTTGAAAGTCTTTAAAAATGATTAGAAACTGGCGAAAATGGAAAGTTAGCAGACTATTGAGAAAAAGTGCAAAAAGACAGAGGAAGCACTCCTTTATCTCCCTGCTATATTGAGTAAATGGTAAGCACGTCAACAGAAGAATCGGTGATCACTAAACTACAAAAAGAGATGAATGACCAAGTTTTGATTTAAGACATCGAGAGAAGAAAAAGAATTGCAACAACATCAAGTGTACATCTAAAATCAGATTACGTGAGTAAGAAATTATTTAAAATAGCAAAGGCATCCTTAGAAAGGTCCGTACATTTTGAGCTCTTAAAAATTTTACTGTATTAGTTTTAAGCGTTTTCATGTGTTTATTTTTAAGATATTTCAAAATATATTCCAAAATACAAGTCCGAGCCACGCCGTTGTTCTCAGCTAGCTTATTTGGTACCACAGCAGATCCAAATATTTCCTAAAAATATATTTTGAATATATTCTATAGGAAACTGAAATGCTGATAATGCGATAACTGAGCGTTCGTTTTCAAAATTTTTTGACAATGAGCATAAAGTAATGATTCACTGACAGACCATTAATAAGGCAGCGTCCATTGATTAGGCATAGGCGCCACGCGTGTCTCCCTTGAGCCCCCTATCAAACGACCAGAAGACTGGCAAAAATTTGTGTGTCTGAAAAGGAAACAGAAAGAAGGAGTATTGGTTAGAGAAACTCTGCAACTAAAACAGAAAAAGTTATACGGGCATTTGAAACATTTGAACAACGGCAGTTTTGAATAGAGCAACAGGGTATAAGAGCTCTACGTCAAGGGCAAGATAAACTTGTGTCTAAAGTATCAGGTGATGTTCCGCAGTATTGAGGCATATCAAGAAGAGTATAGATGCTCCGGTATATCACCTGGACTTCCTGTTTTTCGTATTTTTTAGTCCCTTTGATCTGTGTTGTATTGATTGATTTATTATTTAACTAATTGGGAGTTAAAATTTAATTTTTTGAGATCTATCTCTTTACCCACATGTGTATTTAACCCGGGCAACGCTGGATACCTCTTCTAGTCTTCTATATATATAAAGAAGAGTGTTTGCGGGTGTGTTAAGAAAATCTACGGTTTTATTGCGTTCTTGCTGAAAGATTATACACTTTATGGTCAATACATGAGGAAGGTCTCTGTCTACCTCAGATTTTGAAAAATAATAATTATCGATAAAAAATCGATCTTCATAATGATGGCAAGGTAGATAAACGATCATGGCAGCTATCTCTTGAGCAACATTAAAAGCACTGTTTGTGTAACAAAATGTATCAATTACGATTACATTGAGTAAATCACAAACATTACGCAAAGACCAAATTATATATATCATGGCCAATAATGTAAGGCCTCGTTTGTGGTTTATAAATAAGTTTCAATTTATATTATTCCAGTTGTTAGGGTTTTTCTTAGATTATGTATTCTTAAAACATAAGTATTTCTTAAAGGTCTTTAACAATGAGCAATAACTTGAGATAAAAGATAATTGCTAGATTATTGAGGGACTGAGCAAGTCGTGAGATATCATGTAGTCATCGAAGTTTCCAGGCGGCCCATGACGATGCAAACATATCTGGAGAATTGGCGACTGCTAGATAGAAAAAACGACGAGTGCTAGATAACAGAATGTGTTGGAGGTCAAGTGAAACAAGACAACGAGCATCTTGTGTATGGGTATGGCAGTAATATCATGTGTACATCTAAATTAAGATTACTTAATCAAGAAATTATTTATGCTGGCTGTGGCATACCTGGAGAGGCCTATTGATTGTGAACATTTACGTTATTTTTTCGAGTTTTCATTATGAATTTCTATTTTATTAATGTTTAGCGTTTTCATGTATTTATTTTTCCGGAATGGCAAAATTTTATAAAAGAAAAAAGGAGTCAGAGCCATGACAGGATTTTCACTTATCCTATTTATTTATTAATTTATTAATTTATTTATTTATTTATTTATTTATTTATTTATTTATTTATTTATTTATAAGCACTTCCTGGGAATATTACATCATAAATTCACTGAGTTTAGAACAACAAGCAGGTTTACAATGGTTATATCAAGAAAGTTGAAATTTTTTTCGGTTTTTTAAAATATATGATTTTAAGGCATTATTAAAGTGTGTGCAATTATAAAGAGAACAACCAAAGATGTGACTTCGCACATAATATGGCTAGTCATTCCAAAATTCAAAAGTGTTATAAGGATACATTTTGCGTTTGAAATTAGATAGTATGGGAGTGACAAATTTAAATCGTTGAGGTTGACGAATATCTATAGAGCTATTAAAATACTGTATGTTAAAATGATTAGGGTCTTCGTGATTACGTAAAGAGTTGGCCAATGATTTCAATCTACAATAAATAACAAAGGCCTCAAAGGGCAACAGACCAGTTTCACAGAACATTCTTGATTTATTTATTATTGGAATTAAAGATGTTTAAACCACCATGCCCCCCCCCCCTCCCCAAACAGAAAAATAAAATCATTTTTTTTTCTCTTGTACTGAAACTAATAATCCTACAAAAAAAAAAATATGAACTTTTCTGAATTGACTGATAACGATTAAGCCTGAAGGCTACTCGAATGCATTGATTCACTGTAGTTTTTAACATCTTTAGTCGATAGGTATATGCACATGACCATAAGCAGATGCCATATTCAATGGTGGCATATATCTGTGCTCGTATTAAAACGGCTAGCTCTTTAGAATTTAAAAGTTTACTTAGACGATAAAACAAATACCATTTTTTGTAATTCTTCGAATTAAGTTTTGAATATGATTTTGAAAGGTCAACTGTGTGTCAAAGTCTATTCCTAAAACACTGATAGATTCATTGGGGGCTGGGGTAATAGGATGAAGAAATATTATTATGTATGTTTTTTGTGTATTTAATATCATGGCGCGTTCACGATACCAGGATTCTACGCTATTTAAATCTTTTTGTAATAATATCTTCTCTTGTTCTATATCGTCGTAGTTGCATTGAGAGAACAAAAAGTTATCATCAACATATGATAATACGTTACAATGTAGAGGTAGTTCAAAAAGGGATCGTGAGAAAACAGAGTAAAATATGTTGGAAAAACCAGAACGTTGGACGACACCATTGTTGGACATATGAGAAGTAGACTGGGCGGGATTACCTTTATCAACTATACTGAAGTAGCGATTCTGAAAGTATGAAGCACACAGAGATAATGCTGAACTACGGACTCCTATATTATACAAATCGCGTAAGAGTTGACGACGTGGAACGGTATCAAATGCTTTAGATACGTCCGTTTTTGCAAAGATTAAGGCTTTTTTCTTATCAAGAGTTTCTATGATTTTTTGATATATTTTCATTATAAGTGAGCTGGCACTCCGATTGGCTCCGCATCCATATTGATTACGATGTAGTAGGGGTTGGATGTACGATTTCAGTTGGCGAAAATAGGGGTATTCTATGACTTCAGTCAAAGGATGGAAAGTTGCAATAAGTCTATAGGATTTATAGTCTAAGTGGGATGCTTTATTCTTGGATATTGGAGTAATAAAGGCAGTCTTCCATGCATCTGGGTATTTTGAAAAGGCGATGATTAAATTAGCCAGATTACATGAAAGGGCCCAGAAGGCATCGTTTAAACTTTTCAATTGCTTGCCCGTCACTATATCAGTAGGAATCGCTGAGAATGATTTCAATCTACGAATTGCAATTCTATTATCACTCGGTGACAAAGGTGTAAAACTCGAGAACCTATGGTTAACAAAACAAGGAGCTACTATCGGAGTACTAGGTATCGTATGGTTGGGATTATCACACCACAGGAGATATGTTTTGAACAGTGCGCGCTCCAGGCTCTTAAAGTTTTTTACATTAGTGCCTTTAACGAGTGACTATATGTCGACTCTGCCATTCTTCATAATATACATATTACGTTTACATTTGCGCACCTGTGTCTTAAAGGCGAGTGTTGCCTTTTTCCACTTGTTACGATTTTCGAGGTTAGGTTGTAGCTTATAGGTTGAGTAACAGGAGTTCTTGGATAGCCATAAGGTTTTTAGACTATCAGTCCACCAAGATTTGCCATATTTGTTTGTTTGTGTTATATAGGAAGCACCTGCGTTCTAGGTATTATGTGAGAGTATATTATGCATTTGTTTAGTCATTTAGTTCACGTCGGCAGTAACGTTTAATTGACGTTAAATAGCGTTTTCTCAATGTTTTGTATATATGCGTATTCATCATAACGCGCATAGCTGCGTACCAGAGTTCGGGGTTTCGCGTTGATCTGATTATAGTCTGTCGACTGAAGATTTGGTAACATAGCTGATCCAAACATTTCATAAAAATACATTTTGACTATAATCGGTGTGAATGTGAATATTTTGGACACCAAAATGGTGATAACATTACTTTTCGAAGAATTAATAATAATGAGCACAAATAATGATGAAATGAAATGATATAATTAAATAAGACAGTGTCTGTAAAGGCGTTCAGAGAGAGTGTCTCTCATGAGCTTCCTATCAAACTGGCACAAATTTATGTTGGAAAGAAAGAAAAAGAATGATTCATTGAGAAACTTTGATGCTAAAACAGGAAAAACTTTATAGGTATTGGAAACATGTAAACAACGGGAGCTTCGACTAGATCAACAAGGTATACGAATTTCTATGACAAGGGCAATGGAAATACAGATGGGTCTAAGGTATTTCATTTTATTCTGAGGCAGGTCAAGAGGTTAAATTAAGTCTCGGTTGACGCCAGTTTATCAGCTACAACTCATATTTTTCGGATTTTTCTTAGAATTGATAGTTATTATAACTTATAATTTACCTCAAAATCATTAAAAATAAGATCTTTCTGATGATAATAGGGTGTAGAATGGAAAAGCGGCCGTTCCTTTTGTCTTGTGTTGTATTGATTAAGTTACTATTCAACTAATTTTGAGGTATAGTTTAATTTTCTGAGATGCAATGATACCCAAGTATGGGTTCTTAGTTCTACCCCTTTCCCCTCCCTTTAAAGCAGATTTCCAGCTAGAATTCTACCTTTCTGTCGTTAGGAGCTTCTTTTGGTCCTGAAGCAGTGTTTCCCGATCTGAAGATATTGAGAAATAATCAAAAAACCCATTAGGTTATAGTCCCAGGGGTTAATCGACCTCTTCACTGACACGATGGTCAAATCGGAATATACACCCTCTGATCCGAACACCTGTCGATTGGATAAGGTGATTGACGCAAAACTCAGGCATCTGATTATTATAGGAACACATTTTTGACATGCTCTTTACATACAAGGGACTGGATGGTCCGTGGGAAAATGTCCGTTGAATCATGAAAGGGTTACGGTGATATTCGCTATCATGAAATTTAATTCTGTAAATATGCACAATCATATGCGTTTTACAAGTTTTTTTTTAGAATTCGCTACGTTTGATAGCTTATTGTTTAAAAACGGATAACTAATCATTGAAAAGTCATTTCTAAATTCTTGTTTGAAGTTAGCAACAACTTTATCGGCAATTATTAGGTATAAAGGAAGGTTTAAAACTCTCGTAAATGAATAACAAAACGCCTCTATGGGCCCAGCACAAGTGTTTGCTTTGTTGGAAAAGTTGAAGCGGTAGAGCATGGGATGTCTGATGGCTGTAGTCAGGCTGGTTTGGGGTTGAAAGGGTGTCCTCACCAGTGGATAGCGATGGCGCTTTCCGATCCTGTAGCAGAAATCAACTTTACTTGACGAACCATCTATTGTTGGAATATTTTGGCGAACAGAGATTGTGAAGGCTCTTATGATATTGGGACTAATGAAAACACGTCTGTGAGCCTGATCTGTTGATTAATTACCAACAAAAATGCCGGTTTATGTTGGCTCAGCAATGTCGAGCCAGAGAAGTCGTCCATTAAGAGTAGAACCGGCGTGGATTTATTGGATTCATAAAGATGATCGCCTGGGATCAAAAATAAATAGCAACAATAATGATTAACTTACATGTGTTATAAAATCTATTACCTTCCGCAATGTTTTCGTAGGATATACTTACTCAGAACAACCAAATAAGAAATCTTGAGTTTTTTCTAATACATTCATGGGCTTCCGTGGCCCAAATACTAAGACTACTAGATGCGTCAAGTAATGAGTTTCGTATATCTTTATTTTCAATTAAGATTACTATGAGCGTTTCTTACTAACCTATTAATCTTTCCATAGTTATAGCCTAATCCCCGTGTTCCCCGTCTCCCGTTCCATTCACCGTAATACTTTTCTTTTTTCGTTTTACTTACGGAGTTTCCAACAGAATTCGTGTCATCTTACTGGAATGCACCATTTGCTAACATTATAAAGTGTACCTCAAGTCCTAAGTGGAAAACATAAAAAGCAATGCATCCGTCGAAGGAAGTCCCAACGATTCTCTAACAATTTGGGTCTGTATGGCGACGAAATTCAAAGTAAGCAAAGAGTTTGTTTGGAACGTGCAATTGTGTCCTCTTTATTATATTAATTTTCTTCGTTTAGTCGCACGTTTGGTCAAAAGAGGACTCTACGCGTTTTTTTTTTATTTTCTTCCCTCAGAAGAGTACATGATGCCACTTGCTGCTACAAACTAAGTCATCCAGAAAAGACATTATTGTTGAACAAGAGAACATCTCCTTCCGGTTCTTTGTTCCATTCGCTCCCCCTTCGAGGATGGAAAATAGGAAAACTAAAATATAATTAAGAACAGTTTTTTAATCAATTGATGATTACAGCAATTTGTCGCGTGTTACTTTAATTTTTTTATTATTGATAAACTTAACACCTTTAAAATATAGCTAAATATGATTAAAGTCTTTATTAATTTATTTCAGTTTTAACCAAAGGTATTAGATAAATATTCTCTTTTTATAACTTACCAAAAATATTATTATTCAAATAATTTTAAAATATTAAAGCTAAACTAGACGTTAGACGAATAATTTAATTTTTTGAGATTGTGCTCTTTACATACCTCTTCTAGTAATGAGCATAAAATGCTGATGCAGTGAGAGGACATACAGAAGTGAGCATCTATTGAGGAGGAAAATTATACACCTAGGTAAGTAGAGCAATCTCAAGAAGTTAAATTATAACTCCAAATTGGTAAAATAATAACGCAATGAATAAAACAGAGCAAAAAAGCTATCAATTCTAAGAAAAATTAGAAAAACCAGAATTCTAGGTGATATACTGGGACTTTATTTACCTCTTTTTGACTTGCCTCAGATAAAAATCCACTTTTACCAGCGGAAAACATCACTGTATACTTTAGACCCTAATGTTTTCTTGCTCGTAGAACCTCTTAAACTCTATTGCTCTATTCGAAACTCCCGTTTCCAATGCCCTTTTAGATTTCTCTGTTCTAGCTGCAAAGTTTCCCTGAGCTAGTCGTTCTTTCTCTTTCCAGGCAAATAAATTTTTGCCAATTGTAAGGATTTTTGATAGGGTGCTCAAGGGAGACATGTGTGACTCCTTTTCCTCCTAACCAGATGGTGCCAGATTTATGTCCTGTCAGTGCATTGTCATTTTATGCTCATTATTAATAAGTCTTGGAAAGGAACGTGCAATGTTCGCATTTTCAGTATCTCAGTTTCCAAAATATTCATATTCACGCAGAAAAAAGGTTTTTTATTGAAATGTATGGATCTGTTGTGCTGCCATATAAGCCACGTGATAACCCCGACGTGGCTCTTTGTTTTTTTTAAATTAATTTTGAAATATTTTAAAATTAAACATCTGAATACGCTTAGAATTAGTACTGTCAAAATTCTTAATGATAATTCGAAAAAATTTGCAAAGGCTCACAATGGATAGACCTCTTTAAGAATGCCACTACTGGTCTAAATAATTTCTTACTCACGTAAATCTACTTTAGATGTACATTTGAAGTAGCTACAATGCTGACTCTTCTCTCGATGTCTTGAAGCAAAACTTGTGTATGCATCACTTTATGTAGTTTAACGGTCGCCGATTCTTCTATTCACTTGCTTACCAGCTTGGTGCTAAAGGGATGCTTCATCTGTCGTCTTCTCTACTCTTTCTCGATACTCTGCTAAATCTCCATTATCTGCAGTTACTGATAATTTTTATAACTTTTCAAGAAATTTTTAAATGATATGAGCTCGCAATTCTCAGAAAAAACGGAATTAAAAAAATTCTAATTGAAACCTATCTATATTGCACAAACTTTGCCTTGCATTGTTCATTATGAGTTATTTCTCATTAGTATGCCTTGTCGACTAGCTGTGCCCGCGATTTCGTACACGTGGAATTTGTTTTTGACTTTTATATAGCTTCTTTGTAAACAGTGTTTGAAGTAGAATGATTGGGGAACAAACTACGAGCTAGTTTGATTCAGTAACACGGGGGAGAGCTGGCCATGCGAAAAGTAACTGACACAAAGGTCCACAATCCGCAACACACAGCGTCTTGTTTTGTGATTTGTTTATTGTCATGGCATAAATTAAGCTCACCAGGAATTGAATACGTTTAAAGCGAAATAAAAAATTTTTAGGAATAAGCGAGATTCGGCGTATAAAAAGTCGCTCTCCTGCGTCACTTTCCGTCTAAATTTCGGCTTCTATGATATAATGTGGGAGAGAAGTAACTTTAAGCCTCGTGCTATTGCACAATTTCAGGGGCTTTAATTTGGCAACAGAATAATAGCGACGCCTTTTTTCAAATTATTTTGTGTGCTAGAAGGCCAGGTGCGCTAAGTAAGTGTAAAAATTAGCCAGGTTAATTGTAATAAAAAAAAGACTGCTGAAATTAGCAAAGGGTAGAATTTTTAATTGCCTACGTGTTTCGTAATAATTACATCTTCAGTTTCTCCACAAGTCCTGCATTCCATTTATGTTTTCGTCCTTCAACTTTTACTGTATCAATTGGATATCTTTTTCATTGTTTTTCTTATATTTATTTTAATTTATTTGTCTTCATTTAATTAAAGGAGTGTTATTTATCCTAATTAATAATTATAAATAAGGTCTTCATGACAGACCTGATCAAATGCTTTATGAACATCTAAGGAGATGACGCGGCAATATATCAAAAGATTAAGAGGAGTGTTAACATCCGCTATAAGTCTCCGAACTTAGAGCTGGTAGGAATGTTCCGCCCGAAAAACAATCTGTTCTGTACGGTTGAGATTATTGGTTGTGCAGAAATCTATAAATCTTGTGAGAATTGTTCTCTCCAAGACTTTGGATATAGAAGACAGTAAGCTAATGGGCCTGTAGTTTACAGGGTTTGCATAATTTTGACCAGGTTTAGGGATACTTAGGACAACAAACTGTTTCCATGTATTCAGAAAGTAACAGTGTAAGGTTTTGAGAATTAATTAGCTAGAATTTGAATATTCAGAGTATTTATGCAAATGAGCTATTTTATTATTCGCGTTCAGGATTGTCTATTTAGATTCAGAAGTTAAGAGTTTATGTAAAGTTTAGAAGAGTTTTATGCAGAGAAAGATTAAATAAAGTATTAATTGTTTTAAATAATTTTTTATGCGTGGGTGTAAGGAGCTGTCAATAAGAAGCCAAGTTTTAAGGTTTGTCAGAAGGAGAAAGTAAGAGTCAGTTTACACAGCTTGTTTTGATCGTTAGAATCATATTCAAGGATAGAAATTGTATGGCCAGTGTAGGACAAGTGAATCGGAAACCGGATGAACAGATAGAAAGCAAGAAAGATGAATGCAAGGATTGAACTTTGGATCTTGAAGAGAGGAAAGAAACAGGGAATGATCACGTGGATGCCGAAGTTTGATTGGTTGTCGAAATTGAAATTGTTTTGTCAGTTATGCTGAGTGAAAGATTTTAGTCAGTAGCAATGTAACGATTCCCGTAGCCGAGTGTGTGGCGAACAACTCATAAATTTTTATACTAATTCGGCCTCCATCTG
>JAHWFO010101283.1:134673-170635 GCA_023313115.1 Rhysida immarginata | reverse complement strand
CATCTCACAAGTTCCTTCATCGTTTTTCAAAATTGGCGACTTTATTTATTAATTTTTTTATTGTTTTTATTAATTTTACGATTTTTTCAATTAAAAGGAGACTCCACTCATTTAAATTGCAATTAATATTCTATCACTGCATCATCATTCTATGCTCGTAATCAACAATTCTTGGAAAAGAACGTTCAGTCATCGCATTACTAGCATTTCAGTTTTCAAAATGTGCACTTCCCCACAGAATATAGTCAAAATATATTTTTGAGAAATGTTTGGATATGCTGTGTTACCAAATAGGCTAGGTAATAATAACCACTGTTTGTCTCGGACTGTTTTTCTGAATAAATTTTGAAATATCTCAAAAATAAACACATGAAAACGCTTAAAGTTAATTCAGTAAAAATTCTTAATAAACACTTGAAAAAAGTTTTTAAGGCTCACAATGGATTGACCTCTCCAAGGATGCCATTGCTAGTCTAAAATATTTCTAATAATAATAATCACATAATCCTAATTTAGATTACACTTGATGTTGTTGCAGGATTCCCTCTCTTTTGTCGATGTCTTGAAACAAAACTTGACCATTCATATCTTTTTGTAATCTAGCGATCGCCATTTCTTCTATTGATCTGCTTGCCAATTGCTCAATATAGCACAGAGCTAAAGGAGTGCTTCCTCTGTCGTCTTTGCACTCTTTCTCAATAGTCTGCTAACTTTCCATTATCTCCAGTTACTGGTGAAATTTAAAGATTTTTGAAAAATTGTTAAGAACTCATTTTTCTATGAAAATTCCTGAATAACAAGAATTCAATGCATTGTTATAAATTGAAACTTATCTTATTGCATATCCTTTGCCTTGCATTGTTGGTCATGAGCTATATATTGTTGATCCTTGCATAGTGTTGGTGCATTGAGTGTTGACACCATTGTTGATACATATTGTTGCACAAGCAGCGCCTTGCATTGCTGGTCATTATATATTTCTGATAATTAAGCCTTCTCATAACCATGTATATCGATTATTTTAACAATATTTAGTTTTTTTTCAAAATTTGAGGTAGGCAGTGACCTTCCTCATGCTTTGAAGGTCAATGATGCAAAATTTCATTAAGATCGGACAAAAGCTGTAGATTTGTAATAAATACCCGCAAACAGTCATCCTTTTATATATATATATACAAGCAGAGGACCTGGCGTTGTCCGGGCTAATTACGTTTGTAAGCAAAACAGAACCACCTGAAAAAGCTAAATTAAACCTCCACATAGGTTAAATAATTACTCAATAAACACAATATAGAGCGAAGGGACTATCCGTTCTAATAAAAATCCGAAAAACAGGAATCCATTCCACATGATATACCGGGACGTGATTTAACAAAAAAATTTTTTTAAAGCCTCACAGTGGATAGACCTCTCCAAGGATGCTTTCTGGTCTAGATAATGTAATTTTTTAAAATGCAATCTTATTTTTACATGTACACTTTATGTTGTTGCATTTCCTTTCTTTTTTCAATATCTTGACGCAAAGATTGGCCATTCATCAGTTTGTGTAGTCTAGCAGTCGCCGATTCTTCTATTTGCTTGCTTACCATTTGCTCAATACAGCACGAAGCTAAAAAAGTGCTTCGTCTATCGTATTTAATTCTTTCTCTATAGTCTGCTAACTCATTACCTCCAGTTACTGATCATTTTTAAAGATTTTCAAGAATTACACTTGTAGATAAAGAGAACAATCTCAAAATATTAAATTATAACTCTCAATTGGTTAAATTGTAACTCAATGAATACAAAACAGTTTAAAAGGATTATCCATTCTACTAAAAGTATCAAAAACAGGAAGTCTAGGTGATATACTAGGACTTTATCTAAACTCTTCTTGAATTTCCTGATCACTGAGAAGCATCACAGAGGACTTTCCTCCCATTAGACTGAAGTTTTTCTTGCCCGTATCGTGGAAGCTTTTTATACCCTGCAGCTCTATTCGAGACTGCTGTTCTTTAGATGCTTTAAACGCCTGTAGAGCTTTTTCTGTTTTTCTCTATTCATCTCTTTGTGTCGTCTAGTGATAGCCGATTCTTCTCTATTCATCTCGGGTTTGTTTGAGGAATTTTTGTTTGTTGTTTATACAAATCTACAGTTTTATTCCGATCTTGATAAAATTTCAAATACATTTATTCATCTCCTTCAAAACTAGAGAAAAACCACTGTCTACTTCAGATTTCGAAAAAAAATAATTATTGATAAAAAGTCGACATTCATGGTTATAGCAGGGCATATTAATGAGAAACATCTCATGACCAACAATGCAAGGCAACCTTTGTGCAACAATAAGCCCATCGTGTTTGCATCAACAATATTCTCAATGCGCAATTCACCAATAATAATGAGCACAAAATTATTCAAAGAATTACACAAGTGAAAATGAAATGATAATGCAATGACAGAACATTCGTTTCCAAGAATTATTACCAATGAACAGGAAATGGATATAATCTTTCTATATATATAAAAAAGGTTGTTCATTTGTTTGTGGGTTAGTTATGTGCGTGTTTGTGGGTTTGTTTGCTTGTTTCTTATGCCAATCTACAGTTTTATTCCGATCTTGATAAAAATTCTCGTACATGACCTTCAAAGGATGAGGAAAAAAAATAATAATTATTGATAAAAAATTGATATTCATGTTTGTGGCAGAGAATATTAATGAGAAATCTAATGACTAACAAAGAAAAACAAAGTTTTTGCAACAATAAGCATTAACAATGGTATCAACACGCAATTCACAAACACTCTGCACGGACCAACAATATATATCTCATGACCAACAATGCAATAATAGATATCCACAATGGTGTCAGCATGTAATGCACCAACACTATAAAAAGATCAAAAATATATGTCTCATGACCAACAATGCAAAGCAAAGTTTGTGCAATATAGAATTCAAAGTATAGAATTCCTTTTATTCAGGCTTTTCTTAGAAAAGAAAATTCTTAGTACTTAACAATTTTTTGAAAATCTTTAAAAATCATCAGTAACTGGAGATAATGAGTTATAAGACTATTGAGAATAAGTGAAAACGATAGAAGAATCACTCCTTTAGCTCCGTGCTCTATTGAGCAAACGGTGAGCAAGTAAAGAGAAGAATCGGGGACTGCTAGACTACACAAAGTGATGTATGGCCAGTTTTTGCTTCAAGATAGCGAAAGAAGAAAGGAAATTGCGACAACATCAAGTAAACATCTAAAGTAAGATTACGTGAGAAAAAAATTATTTAGACTAGATGGCATCCTTGGAGAGGTCCGTCCATTGTAAATGTTTAAAAATTTTTTTTCGGTAAATCAAGTCACCGGTATATCACTTTGAATAGATTTTCTCAGAGAAAAATTCTTTTCTTTCGGAGTTTGCTTAGAATGGATAGTCCCTTCCGTTGATATTCTAGTGATTGAGTTAATATTTAACTAATTTGCAGGTTTAATTTCATTTTTAAACAGATTGTTCTGTTTACCTACAAGCGCAATTATCCCGGGCAACGCCGGGTCCTCTGCTAGTCTTTTACATATATAAAGAAGGATGTTTGTTTGTTTGTTTGTGAGTTTGTGGATTTGTTTGTTTGTTTTATATGCAAATCTACAGTTTTTTTTCAATCTTGATGAAATTTTGCATACTTGACCTTCACATCATGAGGAAGGTCACTGTCCACCTGAGATTTCGAAAAATTAATAACTATTGATAGAAAAATCGATTTTAATGGTTACTACAAGGAATATTAATGTGAAATATCACATTACCTCCAATGCAGGGCAAAGTTTGCGCAACAATGCTTATCAACAATGGTATCAACACGTAATTCACAAACACTCTGCATGGACCAACAATATATACTTCATGGCCAACAATGCAAGCAAAGGTTTGTGCAACATTAGCTAATAATGGTTCAAACAGACAATCCATCAACACCATGTCGGGATCAAATATATATATATATATATTAGTTTGTGCAATATAGCTAATGTTCAATTTGTAATAATGCATAGAATTCCCAGAATTAAGAGTTCTTAGCAACTTAACATTTTATTGAAAATCTTTAAAAATGATCAGTAATTGGATTGGAGAGTTAGCTGACCATTGAGAAAGAGTGGAAAGACGACAGAGGAAACTGTCCTTTAGCTCCTTGCTGTATTGAGCAAATGGTAAGCATGATAATACAAGATTCAGCGACTACTAGAATACAAAAAGAGATGAATGGCTAAGTTTTGATTCAAGACATTGAGAGAAGAGTGGAAATTGTAAAAACATCAAGTGTACATCTAAAGTTAGATTATGTGACTAAGAAATTATTTAGGCTAGCAGTAAAAAAAAATGAGTGTATAAAGTATCCAGTGATGTTCACTGGTGGTGAAGATGGATATCAATATAATCTGTGGCAAGTCCACAACAGGTTAAATAAGGCTCCCTTATATCATTTAAAATTTCTGTTTTTTTATTGGATTTTTTATAGAAAGGATAGTCCCTCTCCTTTCTGTTGTATTGATTGAGTTATTATTTAACCATTTGAGAATTATAATTTAATTTTTGGAGATTGTTCTCGTTATCTACATGTGTAATTATCCTGGCCAAAGCCAGATACCTCTGCTTGTTTATCAATATTGCACAAACTTTGCCTTGTATTATTCAACGTGCAGATAAGTACTTGATACCTATTTGTGCAAAAATTTTTCACTATATTGTTGGTCATGAGATATATATTGTTGGTTCGTGAAAAATGCTTGTAAATTGCGTGTTGATACCATTGTTGATACCTATTGTTGCACAGACTTTTTCTTGCATTGTTGGTCATGAGATATTTCTCAATAATAATGATTTTTGTTATCGAAAATTACTATTTTTCCGAAATCTGAGTGAGGCAGTGACCTCCCTCATGGTTTGAAGGTCAAGTATGCAAAATTTCGTCAAGATCGGAATAAAACTGTAGATGTGTATAACAAACAGACAAACACAAAAACCCACCAACACACCCACAAACAAACATCTAATACTAGAGTTATCGGTGTTGCACGGTTTAATTACACTTATAGGTGAGGAGATTGATCTCAAAAAATTAAATTATAATTTCCAAATGGTTAATTAATAACTCAATCAATACAACACAGAGCAATGGGGCTATCCATTCTACGAAAAATACGAAAAAAAGTTAGTAAATCTGAAATACTAGAGAATCTAAACCCTTCTTGACATGCCTTCTCATTGCGGAGCATTACCAGATACTTTACACTCACGTTTTCCTTGTCCTTGACGTAGAAGTTCTTATACCCTGTTACTCTATTTAAAACTACCGTTGTTCAAATGTTTCAAACGCCCGTATAAGTTTTTCAGTTTTAGTTGCAGAGCTTCCCTGAAATTGAAGTAGACATTGAGGTAGACTTAGCAAAATGAGGTACACACTCATTTTGCTTTGAAGGTCATGTATGCAAAATTTTATCAAGTTCGGAATAAAACTGCAGATTTGTTTAAAAAATAAACAAACAAACAAACCCACAAACAAACCCACAAACAAACCCACAAACAAACAAACATCCTTCTTTATATATATATATATAGAAGATTGACAGAGGCACCCGGCGTTGCACGGGATAAATACACTTGTACGTAATGGCTAACTCTTTATGACTTGCATCACAGATGCAGAGCTACGCCAGATACTTTAGACTCAAATTTTTCTTATAAACTCTTGCTCTGATTGAAACTTTCGTTGTTCAGATGTTTCAAATGCTCGTATAGGTTTTTCTGTTTTAGTTGCAGTGTTTTTCTGACCAATACTCGTTCTTTCTCTTTTCTTTTCAGGCACATAAATTTTTGCCAGTCGTCTGGACGTTTGATACGCAGCTCAAGGGAGACAAGCGTAACTTCTTTGCCTCATCAATAGACGCTGCCTTATTATAGTTCTGTCACTGCATCATCACTTTATGCTCATTATCATTAATTCTTAAAAACGAACATTCAGTAATCGCATTATCAGCATCTCAGTTTCCAAAATATACACATTCCCTTAGAATATAGGTTATAACCCCGGCATGGCTCGGACTATTTTTTTAAAAAATAAATTTTGAAATATCTTAAAAGTAAACACATGAAAACGCTTAGAATTACTGCAGTAAAATTCCTTAATAAAATTATATTCGAAATCTGAAGTGGACGGTAACTTTCCTCATGCTTTGAATGCCAAGTATGCAAAACTTCATCAAGACCGGAATAAAACTGTAGATTTGTATAAGAAACAAACAAATTAACAAACCCACAAACAAACCCACAAACAAACCCACAACCAAACCCACAACATACAACCTTCTTTATATATGTAAACTAGCAGAGGATCCGGGATAAGTACGCTTGAAGATAAACAGAACAATCTCATAAAGCTAAAGTAAACCTCCAAATTGTTTAAGTAATAACTCAATCACCACAATTTTTTCAATCACCATTCTAAGAAAAATCCGAAAGACAGGAATTTACTTCTTCACTGAAAAAACCCATTCTAGGTGACATATCGAGAATTGATTTAACGAAAAAATTTTTTTTAACCCCACAATGCTAACCATACTTCTTCGAGACGTAGTTAAAATTTTAAACATCAGCTGCTGCGCTTGACCTTGAAAGAGCGCCTTATAACTCCAGGTATGTTTCATCAAGCAAGTATTCTTTCGAATAGTGGTGTTTTAGTTGTCCAGCTCTCATATTAACAGCGTGTATTGCATGTTTTCGTAAAAATTGTACGTCTGTTAGACGTAGAGTTAGTATTGAACGTAAATTTTTGTACGTCTCTTGGACGTAGAGTAAGTATTCAATGCATATTTTTGTACATCTCTTGGACCTGTTGTAATGAAGGTGCTTATTTATATCCTCTGAGGCGTACTAGTTAATATTAATTACAAGTGCATATATTAATAGAAAATTCTATTGTTATGGTTCAGTAGAAGAAAAAGAAATTGAAAAAATTATTGTAAGTCTAAATATATATTAGTCTTCAGGAATTGATGAAATTTAGGCAAAGAACATTAGAAATAATAGTAAAGGTTTTCTTAACTCAATTATGTAATGTAATATTGAAGATAAATGTATGGCCAAAAGACATAAAATTGTCAAAGATTAGGCCAATCTATAAGAAAGGTAAACAACAGATTTAAATAATAATCGACCAATATCATACTTTCTATTATTACAAAATATTTTTAAACATTGGAATAAAATAAACTTGTGAAATTTTGGGAAAAGAACAATACTTTTGCTAAAGAAATATATAGTTATAGAAAAAAGAAGTCAACCCAAGATTTGAAATGACACATAAACTAAATAAATGCTTTCATCATGGTTTTAATTCAGCATTTACTTTTTGGATTTTTATACCGTAAAAGATAGACTACCTCACCCATACTTTACTAGAATATTCAGATTTCCCAATTCATCCAAGGCATTCGAAAAAACAGGGTGTACTACGACTTTTGACTCGCCCTATATAAATAAAGCTTGGGATTTGGTTAATCGTGATATTTTGTTTTTAAAATTAAAACAATATGGTATAAGAGGACAATGTATAAATTTGTTGAAAGTAGTGCATAGGAATAGAATCTAAAAACTAAAGATATATAACCCTGAAAGTTCAGTTTCTGATATATATCTCTTTTCGAATATTTTTATATCGATTTTTTTAAAATTGCTATTGTACAATTGAAAGATGAACAATTTTTATGATAAATGTATTGTTCTAAAGTACTTATTATATAATAAATAAATACACAAAACTCCTTATTTCAATCAATACAAATAATCATAACTGCATTTCATTGTGATGTACGTCTGGGAGACGTAAAGTTAGTAACAAGGTTATGTTGCTCATTGTTAGTATTCTAGGGTTCTAGGGTTAAAGGATCACGATGGATGGATCTCTCCAAAGAAGCCTTCTTGTCTAAATAATTTGTTACTCATGTAATCGTACTTTAGATGTACACTTGATGTTGTTGCAATTTCCTTTCTTTTTTCGTTGTTTTGAAGAAAAAATTGGCTATTCAACACTTTGTGTTGCCTAGCGGTCGCTGAGCATTTGCTCAACACAGCATGGAGATAAAGTAGTGCTTCCTCTATCGTCTTTCACTCTTTCTTATTAGTCTGCTAACTCATTATCTCCAGTTACTGATCAATTTTAAAGATTTTCAAGAAAATGATAAGTACTATGAATTCTCTTTTATAAAAAGAGCCTGAATAACAGGAATTCTATATTGCACAAACTTTGCCTTGCATTGTTGGTCATTACACATATATTGTTGATTCTTGTAGAGTGTTGTTAAATTGCGTGTTGACACCAGTGTTGATACTAATTGTTGCACAAACTTTGTCTTCCATTATTGGTCATGAGATATTTCTCATTAATATGCCTTGTCATAACCAAGAATATCAATAATTATGATTTTTTATCAATAATTATTATTTTCTCGAAATCTGAGGTAAACAGTGACCTTCCTCATGCTTTGAAGGTCATGTATGCAAAATTTTAATCAAAATCGGAATAAAACTGTACATTTGTATAAACCACAAACAAAAAAAACAAACCCACAATCAAACAAACATCCTCCTTTATATATAGAAAGGAAGACTACCAGAGGATCCGGGGTTGCCCGGGATAATTACACAGTAAGTAAACAGATCAATCTCAAGTTGTTAAATAAATTGATGTGTTTTTTTGAAATAAACTGTAATAGGTTGGTCACTGCTGATCTACCCGGCGTTGTCCGGGATTATTATAGTTATAGGTCAGCAGAACAACCTCAAGAAGGATATTGATTTGTTTTAGTTAAACACATACAATTGTAGTTACCTGTTATCGTTTCTATTGCCTGGATTCGCCAGCCGAGGTTCGAATGCGCTCTGTAAACAATTGTATTTATATACCAGCTTTTACTCCAAAGCTGGACGATACATTATGCTTTTTGATTGTCCGTCTGGGGCGTAAACAAACAAATTATCTGGGGTGCCGAATCTTGAGCAAGCTACATATAATTGCCCGTGTAAAAAACATGGCGTTTCCAAGTTAATGCCTGCCACACCAAGCGATTGCCCCTGGGCCTTGTTGATACTCATAGCGAATGAAAGCCGTATGGGAAACTGCAATCGCTTGTAATGGAAGGGCATATTTGTATTGCTGGGTAATAATGGAATGCGAGAAATGAATATGTCTTCACCTGCGGCCTTCCCGTAATGATTATGTCCTCTATTACGTTCGGCAATAGATTCTTCATGGTTAGTTTTGTTCCATTGCACAGCCTTGGTAGGTCGAGTTCAGGTAATAGCATGATAGGGAGGGGGGATTTTTTTTTAAAGTGAGCTTATGTGGCGGAATTCCTGGGGGTTCAAGGGAATTTAAATATTCAGCTTGCGCTATGCCCATTAATGTATGAATAGATGAAAAGATGGCCAAGCTGCCCGTGAGCATTTAACACTGTCGTTTTTTGGAGATAAGATGGCCCTTTCGCACAACAGTTGATGCGATTTGTAATTTTCTTGTATATCTGGAAACACTGTAGTTATCAGTTAGGCGAGTGAAGCGACCATATTGCAGAAATTTGAGGGAAACGAAATTAGACCGCTAGTGGGTGGAGTCGACAGGAAGTTCTCCACTGGCGATTAACAGCAATTGCTGTTGGGAAAACTGTTCTGCACTTGCTTCTCCTCGTAAATGAACCCTCATATTCGTCTTGAGATCCATTTTGCGCACATGCCTTCATTAGGCAGAGGACTTAAGACAGGCGTGAAGTTCATCAGCTGGCATAGAGCATGGAATCACAGGCAGGGTTTGTCTAAAATCTCCTGCCAGGAGGACAACAGTAGCCTCTCCTACCCATCAGCCGCCCATTTCCCCGTATGTCTTCAAGCGCTTCTAGTGGCTTTTTGTGAGCACTTGAGCCTGACTGGAGTCTCTACTTATGTTGGAAATGGGCCGTTCTGAAAGCTGCAGATTCAATGGTAACTTCAGAGCTGAATGCGCTCTTTGACCACTAACTAACAATGTAGATGCTATCCCAGAAGATGCTATAGCCAAAGCAATTTCATTTCCGTGGCGAATCTCAGCCAGCAAAATATTTATCAGAAATGTTTGCCCTGTTCCCCTGGGTGCATCAAGGAAACAAATGCCACCATTTCCATCCTGAAGGAGATATAAAACAGCGTTATAGGCTTGCCTCTGGTCTGAGGCTAATATTGGTCTATTTTTTGCAGGAAAAAGTTGGAGAGCATTAATGTCATAGTTCCTTTCCTTCCAAAAATCAGTATCTAGGACCTCTTGACCATTTTGATTCGGAACCTCCAGCCCATGCTGCAAGAGAGTTTTGCCGTTAGAGACACATTTCTCCTGAAGAATTATAAGCGCTTGTTTCATTATTCCCGCTGTATAACCTGAGTTAATGATAGGGTTAGCTCTTTGCGCCTCTCTGAGAATGTCTACACTTAAATTTTCTTTCTATTTATCCCAAACGCGCTGTAGATTTGATGGAGCGCACGTCGTGATTATAATGGCAAAAAGACTCCTGAGTTGCTTTGGGAAACACGTGGCAGATGCCTCTGTCAATGTCGTGTCCCAGTATTAATCGTTTTCAAGCAATCCGTGTTTCTGACATGATTCTCTATAGCATTCACACACGTGTTCCTCGAAGGTTTTAAGATCATTAAATGATGTCGGTTCTTGCACAACGTGAAGCAACATTCACAAGTAGTAGCACTCAGCATTGCTGGGATGAACAGTGTAGGCACGCCAGATATATTAGCACATCGTTGATCAGCCTCTAATATTTCATCACCCATGAAGTAAACTTGAAGAAATCCACATTCTTGCACTATTGATGACGCGCCAAACGATGTTATTTAAAAGCTTGAATTGTATGCACTTAAATTTTTTTGGAAATGTTTAGAATTTGCTGTGTTACCAAATATGTAAGATAACAGTGGTTCTTGAAGCTCTTTAAGTGGCGGCAGCTTCACTTTTCCATTAGAGCAACATATTCCTGGTGGTTCCTTTTATATCTCTTTGCCTGATAATGGTTACATACGACATCAATGTTGGGACTGTTAGGACTTTACTGTAAACGTATTCAGAATTGTACTTAAATGCCACTAACTTTAAATCCAAATGTCGATTCGCCATCTTTAATTCTTCCGTTCTACGTCGAACTCGTTGGACACATAGTTCTCTTTCCACCGAAGTTTCCCTTGCCCTTGATGTTGCAGCTTGCACACGCTTCTGCTCTAGACGAAGCTCTCTTTCCTCCGAAGTTTCCCTTGCCCTTGACGTTGCAGCTCGTATGCGCTGTAGCTGCAGACGAAGCTCCCATTGTTCAGGTGTCTCTGACGCCTGGACAGTATTTTGTTTCTTAGCGGCAAGGTTTCTCTGTCCACTGCTCTTTCTTTTCTTTGGTGGCATTACGATAGGTATGAATTAATAAGGTTCCTTCGAACGATTATTAAATAGCACAGCACAGAAACATCATATGCTTTTTTAGTTTGATGATTCGAGTTGATGTATTTTTTAGGTTTCGCTCTGCTCAAACGTGCCAAACACACAAATACACACACACAAACACAAAGAAACACGCACATTTTTCCCAATCGTTTGAACGCTTGTTAGGGAGCTGCAGGAAGACACGTGTACCTCCTTTACCTCATCGAGAGAGACTGCCCTATCTATATCGTCAATTATATCCATTTGCTGTTCATTGTTAATAATTCTTGGAAACGAATGTTCTGTCATTGCATCATTCTTTTTTATTCATAGTTAAACCTGTTCTGTCATTGCATCATCCTTTTTTATTCATAGTTATAATTCTTTGAATAATTTTGTGCTCATTGTTATTAGTGAATTGTGCATTGAGACCATTGTTGATGCGAACACGACGGGCCTATTGTTGCACAAACTTTGCCTTGCCTTGTTGGTCATGAGATGTTTCTAATTAATATGCCCTTCCATAAACATGAATATCGATTAGAACAGATTTTATAGCTCTTCAAAATTATTATATTTTATCAAATATTCATATTGTAGGGGTATCCAAATTTATTTCTTTTTACATATATATAATGCAATATTTCAAACTTTGAAAACGATTATGTTATAACAATATATCAAAGAATTAAATTTAAATAAATTTTTTTTTTAATTTTTTAGCGAAAATTACAATTTTTGCACAGGAGTCTTCCCTTAATGTTTAGTTTCGTAACCTAATAAATGGTAAATTATTGTAATCAAAGTTCACATGGGAAAAACTAGGCACCACTTACAAAAATCAACGATGAATTTGCTTAGTAAAAATGTTAACTTTTTAAAATAATTCCTGTATGCTGATTTCAAAATTGTAAATAAAATTTTTGATTGCTTCTAAGTTTTGAAATCTGCAGATTATGAGAAAATATGTTACATTCAGAATATTTACAATACATATAAGTGGACATTACATACTTTAAAACTAAAACAATGCAATATAAGGTAAATTACAGATTGCTCCATAAATTTTGCTATTTCATCAAGTGACTGCATCACCCATCATTACATCATCTATCAATTCGATCATCCTTTGATTGCATCATCCCTTGAATGCATCATCCCTTGACTGCATCATCCATTGATCGCATCATCCATCGATTGCAACACCCATTGTGGAGCAATCTGCATCATGGAGCCCGCCAATCTGTTGAAAATGGCAAGATGTCAAGCACATGTGTTAATAGCGCTGTCAGTCTTGGCTATGTATGCAGATCTTTGTTTTCTGTTCAATGGAACGAAAAATGAATAACCATGTTTGTAAGTTCTATGAAATGTATTTCGCTGCACCATTGGCAATCATAATAAACCCTGGTCTCTACACTTTTGCTTCAATGCTTGCATGGTGAACTCGCATCAGTGGTTAATTGGAAGGAGGACTTCAACGCCCATTTTATAACCAAGAGACTATTCAACTGATTGTCATTCTGGCATGACATCTAAACTGCAGTGAATGGCCATGAAGTAAAGGAAAACGTTGATTTAATCTAATGTATCACTTTTTAGGCCAGTTTTCCATAGCCCAGAATTGCCAGTTCCACAGCCCCTTTCTGAGTGGAGTGTTGATGTAAAAGCTTGCAATTCATCAGAACCTATGGAGGAACCCATGGATGAGTGTGACAAGGAATTTACTAATGCTGGTATCGAATCATATCATCTCATCATACAAAAGAAGACTGTTGATCTTGTATCTGACCTTAACTTTAGTAAATCTAAAACAGTAATTTCTAGCATCAAAGCTTCAAGCCTGGAAGCTGCTCGATCCCAAGTCAGAGTTTCTGCATACTGCAATCAGGGAGGAATTACAATTGGAAGTGAAGCTCAGGGTTTTAGTGAAATCTGAGCTATTTAGTGATCCAAGCATTCAGGCGATTTCAACTTTAATGTAAACCGAGCCTTTGATGAAAATTGCAGTTTTAAATAAGTAACTGCATACTAAAAAATTATTAGGTGAACATAAAATTCCAAGATCGGAGCAGGTATTTCCTAATCTCTCTAATCTAGCCTTTTGTAGATAAAATGTAATTCGCATTTATTTCCTACAAGGTGATTGGTTATCTTCAGAGAGCCGTTTCTGCACGAAACCTTCCTGGCAGTTGCTCTTCTATTCTAATTGCGCAACACTAGCAAATAAGTCCCCAATTTTATTTTTTTCTCCGACAAGTCAGGCGGTTCCAGATTGTGCTGCGTTGACACATTCCATCTCAGAACAGAACAAGAACACATTAGGAACATGAACAGATACGCTTGAAGTAAAAGACTATGGTTTATTACTCTATAGAGATTCGTATGCGTAACGTTAAATGAACGGTATAAAATCGCATTTACGAGAGGGTGGTCAAAGTAACAGCCCGGGTATGCAGAGGGGGGGGGCGTAGGAGAAGCCTGTAGAGCAGTACCATGAAGGCTGGAGGAAGGGTTTATGTAGAGCAGAAGTTCCCTTTGTTGCGGCCCAGCCATTGGGGACCAATGGCGCTGTTTCGATTTCACTTGAATTGCATTGGAACTGTTATGGCCTACACTTCTAACTGTTTCCTGCTGCAATCGTCATGAACATCTCATTCAATACTTCGAAATGGAATCTATGCTTTGCTTCTGCAAACACGTTAATGGCTTAAAAACTGTGCTTGAAATTGAGCACAATCCGGAACAATTGAGACTGTTTATCAATGAATCAAAACTCAGCTTAAAAGCTGTACTGGTTCATAATGACAACTAAAACAGTACCGTCTCCTTTGACATGCTGGTTTAATGAAGAATCATGAATCGATGTAAAAAAACCGTCCGTTAATCTGACTATAAATGAAAAATTTGCAATGACTTAAAAATTTGCACTTCTGCTTGGAATGTACCTCAGCTACACTAAGAACTTTGCATGCTTTTTGAATGAAATAGTCGTGCGGCTAGCAAGCACTACATGCAGAAACTTTGTGGTCCAAGGCTTACTCTAGAGCATGGCATGAAAAACATGCGAAACTTGCCACTACTCTCCATAATGCTAGAGCTAATGAAAAGATTCGTCAAAGGGCTCGACATAACTGGCGAGCCTTTCCAATGTCTTTAAGAAATGTTTTCTCGTATTTCTGAAGCAAAGATAAAAGAAGGTATTTTTGTTTGGCCCCAAATCCATCAGCAGCTCAAGACTGATCTTTTCAGCAATTTATTGAAAAAGACAGACAAAGTAGCATGGGGCACATTCAAAAACAACAAGGCTGAGAATTTTGAAGAACTTATCGATACACTCCTGGTAGCCTATCAGAATTTAGGTGGCCAAATCTCTCTTAAGCTTCATTTTTTACACTAACATCTAGACTCTTTCCAGGAAAATTTGGTGCTGTTAGCGATGAGGATAAAGAAAGGTTCTATCAGGAGATTTCAGCAATGGAAAAACAATTTCAGGGGAAATGGAACCCATTTAGCTTGGATTATATCTGGTTGATGAGCAGCAGGAAAGTACCACAGGAAGAGTATGAACCCAAATCAAAGTCTAAGCATTTAGCAGGGTGAGTTAACATTCTTACACCAAAACAAGCCATTTTTAGCCTCTGTATCAGAATTAGCATGGAGTGCACACAGCTTGAAATTAAAAACTCAATAACATAAAACTTTTGACACTTTAACGCCAATTTTTTTACATTATATAGAAACCTCCTCCTAAATTATATGTTTAATATTAGGCACAAACAAACATTAGAAGTTTAATAAAATAATATTTATAACATGCTGATCTCATAATAAAGAACGTTGCAACTCCAGAAAATTGTGAGGTATATCTGATCTTATAAAAAATTATCTTGTACACCTACATATCAAAAATTGCTGGTTGATTTTAACCCTTACCTTTATTTTCTAGTAATAGGCAGAAATATTTATCAGAATGTAAAATAAATGACATTTACATTTACTCAGAGCACAGAGTATAAAAAGAGGAAATTTTCATATATCATGGGCACTGATATATCCATTACACAATACCACAGTCCAGAATAGGAAAAACCAATTCAAACCACAGAAGAAGATAATGCTACTTCCGATTTCTTAATTATTTTTAAACGGAATTAGAATATATTATAATTATTCAATAAAAAAACCGAGTCCTCGTAATCGTCCTCCTGGCATCGCTACTAACTTTTGGCTACGCCACTGCATTAGGTAATGAAAATCTGCCACCCACGTGTGGAGGCGTGACCTCGATGGGGTTGTAGGACTACTCCGAACCTTCGCATGTGGCGGCAAGAGAGGGTGGAACTCGTATTAGGTCAAAAAATTGAAATTCGCTCAGTGTGTGTCAGGTGAATAAACAATTTTTAATTGCCTAAATAATTATTTGAAAGAATGTTCCATAAAATTAAAATACCATTAAATATTACATAGTTCATACAACAAACAGGGGCCCATTATTACTATATTTACGAGTGGTCTCTACACAATCACAATGATAACTGTGCTTTACAAACATAAGTGCCCTGCTCTATGATACAAATATACCTGTTACTCACTCCTTTCGAGTTGAGCAATATAAGCCATCGTCTTATTCGATGCTAGAACACATTGGGTATCCCATTCATTAATAGGAGGGATACAGTAGTAACCCGGAGATTCTGTTAATCTGGGCACCTCTCGTGAGCCGCTCTACTCTCTTATTAACAACAGCGTTATTGAGAGTCACTTGTATTAGCTCCCATACACACAACTTAGATAGCAGTTTCGGAAACTAATTAATTGAAATTCAGCCTAGTATTCAGTTCCAAATAGTCAGTTCATTATCGCTGCTCATTATGAATCAGTAAGGTTCGCGCGATCTTTTCATGAAACAACAGAGCGTCTAAAATAACACGCCTTCACTGCTTTCGTTGAATAGCGCTAACGTAATATATAGTAACAACAATGTTGCAAAACGGAGACTGACGGGTTCAGTTGCCAAACAGCATACGTGATTTGAAATGTATTTTAATCACAAGCAAAGTGAATTTCCGCTGACGAAATAAAAGAAACGATCCCACCGTATTTTGAGGGCAAGGTGATATCTCAACTTAGAGGAACCTGGAAAACAACAGAACATCGATAGTGTTCTCGATTGCCCTTCGAATTGTACTATCCTGTTTCATCTTTGTAGGTGCCACGACTACTCAGCTGACGTATACTGATGGTTTATATTCATCATAACGATCTGTGTAAAATTGCTGCACCTTCTCTCTATTTAATTGCTTGCAGGCATTGGACTTAGGCATAAACACCATTTTGTAACATGACTAAAAGTCGCTTACCCTCTCTCAACACCGGCATTTTACTGAGCTTACAAAAAAAAAACAATACAAAAGGCTACAGTTTATCTAGAAGGCTCGCAGTTTTTCGGATAATTTCTATGCTACAAAAAAGCCCATCCCGTCTTGCCAAGACATTGTTGTACCAGAGGGAAATTTCTATTTCCTCTCAACAATCAGCTCTAAAAATCTTTTATTTTTCATTATAAATTTATCATTAGCCATTTAATACACCTACTTACTACGACTATTACCTACTCACGAAAAAAAAACAACACGAACTAAACAATTGTAACAAATTAAAGGAGCACACACTCACACACATGAACTATACACCCACACACACACAGAAACACCTCTCCAACCAAACAAAAACTCACACTGACTCACAGTCACACACGCCCTTATATTCGTTGCATTGTTTTTTCTTATTGATCTTTGAACCTGGATACTTTCCCTGTCACCAAATCTGCAGGTGTTTTGGAATGAACACCTCATTGCTTTTAAGGCGAGAAAGCCTTCCCTCTTGAGCTTCAACACTTCTATCACATTCGACCGATTTGTTAGTCATGACCCTCCTCTTATACGTTTCACATCTAACTGATTTGTCTATCATCATTCTTTTCCCAAACATTTCGCATCCAATTGATTTATCTACAATTATTTTTTTCACATACTCTGTCACAACTTGTGGGTTAAAAACATCTTTATTCATGGCTGTGTCGCACGTACCAGGACTATCCACCTGCACCTGCGCTTCCATACATCGCACAACATTTGTCATTAATACCACAATGTTTTTCTTTTTTACTAACCACTCATCATGGAATTATAAGCCTTTAACGACCGCCTTTCCTCTCGGTAATAATCATAACACCTTTACCAGTCCAAACTGGCGGCCCTCATCATTCTCTTTTCCCACACATCGTACTATGGCATGCATCCCTGGGGCCACTTGATGGGGGTACCCATATTCGATTGCTCCCTCTACGACTTTACCATCACTCAGAGCCTGCTTTGTAAAGTCCGATTCGTTGTGATCTTCACCCTGAACCTGTTCTTTTGTTCCCACCATTGTGACTATTGAACATACAAACGAGTTGCCTCTAAGTACATCAGCACCGAGCATTCCGTCGTAGGGACTGTCCATGAAAGAGTGAAGGAGGAAATGGCATTGCGGCAGGGAGCATCTGAGCACCTTAATGTCGAGCGCAACCTCCTCCTTAATGTGCACACATCCTCTATTCACCCCTCTTACCATCATGGCTACCTCTTTCACTGGAGCTTATAAGACCTGTCAGAAGAGCTCTCCATCGAGGAACGATACTTGCGACCCCGTGTCAATAATCATGTCCACTCGATGCCCTTGTATCATTATATCCAGCCGATTCAGTCGGTCTCTTCCTCATTTGAGTACAGTGGGCTGGGATTCATCCCGCATCACCTGCGCTGAATCCCTCTTCATTTCCTGGTGGCAATCTCAGATGAAATGCCACATTTAAAGCAGGTAATCACTTTTTTAGTGGAGTACCTTTTATTAGTTTTGTTTTTTAAAAGGTTATGCAGCATATCGCGAATCTTTTTAATCTTGCTTTTACATGCGCATTCTGGTACAACCAATCCTACTGCAGCATTAGTTGCCTATCTATTACTTTTCTTGGACCATGCAGTAGCCCTCTCTTCTTCGGCGCTAAACCCCCTAGCTCCTGATTCAACTGCTTCCCCACTACATTCCCCATGGCTGCCTCGTTCCAAATCTTCCGATTCCATAGCAAACTTAATCACATCCTCGAAAGTTTTCGGCCCCATGGCTTCAATGAGTTTATTGTGCAGTATAAGTGTGCCATTTCGGAATCTCTCCAACATTAATGCCTCCCTTGATGACTCCATTTTGGAGTCACCTGAATAAACCTATCCAAGGCCATTTGTAGGCATCCAGTGAAATCAAGTACTGCCTCCTTTTCTCCTTTGCACACCATCATATAATTCTCTGCCGTAGTCTTTGTCAATCTTCACTCGTCCAAACAATTAAGCAAATCGTGATCTGAAGATAGCATAACTATCCACGTCAAAGAGTTCAAGGTCGGCAGCTTTTCTGGCTGCAGCACCTTTTAACTTGGATTTGGCTATGGTCAATTTTATCTCCTAGCTCCAATGCACTCTACTGCTTTTAAGAACCCTGAGACACTAATTCCAGTCCCATCGCCAAAAAATGAAGGAACTCTTTGGCGGGCCATTTTGGGCTGTACTAGGTCCACTGCCTCCTCCATATTTTCCCCTGCCCCTTTGTTAGGCATTATACTAGACTCTACTTCAGTTATATACACAAACTACTTCCTTTTATATCCACCTTTCAAATCTCTCACAATCAAAACCTGGCACACACTGTTTCTGTTAAGACCTCAATAATCCGGCACACATTCCGAACTAACGAGTCCCTGTTTGGGCGCCATTATGTGCCACCCACATGCCGTGGCTTGACCTCAAAGGGGTCGTAGGACTACTCCGAATATTCGCACGTGACGGCAAAGTAGGGTGGAACTCGTATAAGGTCAAAAAAATGAAATTCGCTCAGTGTGTGTCAGGTGAATAAACAACTTTTAATTGCCTTAATAATTAATTGAAAGAATGTTCCATGAAATTAAAATACCAATAAATATTACATAGTTCATTACAACAAAAAGGGGCTCCATCTAAGATAAATACTAATAATTAATTAATGCTTTAATAAAATATTACTATATTTACGAGTGCCCTCTGCACAATCATAATGCTAAATGTGCAGTACTAATGCTAGAATCAGTTCCAAATAATCAGTTTAATATCGCCGCTCACTATGAATCAGCAAGTTTCGTGCGATATTTTCATGAAACAAAAGAGTGTCCACAATAAAACGCCTTCACTGGTTTCGTTAAATAGCGCTAACGTGATATACAGTAACGACAATGTTGCAAAACGGGGACTGACAGGTTCAGTTGCCGAAGAGCATACATGATTCAAAATGTATTTTAATCACAAGCAAAGGGAATTTCTGCCAACGAAATAAAAGATACAATCTCACCGTATTTTGAGGGCAAGGTGATATCTAAAAATACTTAGAGGAACCTGGAAAAGAACAGAACATCAATGTACCATCGATTGCCCTTCGAATTGTACCATCCTGGTTTTCGGATAATTTTACTGCTACAACAAAGTCCATCCCCTCTTGCCAAGATGTTGTACCACAGGGAAATTTTTATCTCTTCTCAACAATCCTCTCTAAAAGTCTCTTATTTTTTACTATAAATATATCATCACCTATTTAATACACGCACTTACTACGACTACCACCTACTCATGGAAATTAAACAACACGAACTAAACAATTGTAACAAATTAATGGAGTGCACACCCTCATATACGATCGGTACACAAACACACACACACACACACATTTGCATTTGCGAGCTCAAATTACAATTTGACATAATATCAAATGAAAATCATAGCAAAATAACTTATTAACATATTTAAAAAAATTTTTATCACCCTTATATCATGAATAAAACCACCAAAAAATGACTATTTGCATTTTTCGTGAACTTACATGTATAAATTTTGAATCTGCTTATTTAATTTCTTTGAAATTATTTCACCGTTTCTATTATCTATTCAAAAAAATGTAATATATAATATGAAAATGAAATAAACACAAACATCTGCGATTTATGAAAAAATTTTTCGTTTATCCTAAGGATAATTTATTAATTTACACAAAAAATTTTCCTGAGTTATCACAGAAATCACTTTTTCCTTCAAAAATTGTGTGGCATAAAATGGTTAACATTCCTATTCAGTAATGTTATATTACAGTGTTATGCAAATGCATTTGTATGAATATCTCAAAAAATATTATTGAACAAGGCTTCTTGTAATTTAGAGTTAAATACATTGCAATATGTGTGTAGTGTTGTTTTTGTAAAGAAAGCATGAAAAAAAGTTTAAATATGTTGACTAGTGTTATGTATTAACTCAATGTATCATATCAAGTAACAATATCTATATATATTACATATTTACTTATTAACAGACGTTATAATATCTATATATTTCAGCAGATGTTTAGCACTACATGTCTGCTTTCAACATGTCCGCTTCTGAGCACTATCCATCAGAATGCGTAGGGTCTACTGTACAATCAAAAAATAATTTGTGGCTAACAAATGAGAAAGCATAAAATAATTCTCCTTTTATAATAATTGGAAAAAGGTCTTTAGAGGATTTTTTCATGACATTTTTATTTCGATATTTATAAATCGCCTTTTACTTAAACATTGCTCTACGTAACGGCTTCAATGGGAGCTTCTGATGACTAAGTGGCTTTACAGGTCTTCCAGAGTTATTGGACCTCGATGATTACCCTCTCATATTTTTTATTTAGGTGCAAGCAAAATTCACTAATGAAATGACTCCTAGGCATCTAATGTGAGATTATTCGTTTTACTTTAAATGAATGTAAAACAGACACAGCGAAATCTGAGCCAATTTCTGAGATTTATTTTATTCATAACCCTATTTACTGTGATATTCCAGTTTTATAATCATAATTATTCATACAATAATAGAATCCCGAACATTATTTATGTACATTATTGCTTTATTACAACCTTTGAAGTGTTTACTTGAATTATTTTGAACTGAGACAAGTTATGAAAGGTAGTTTATTCCTCTTTTATTAAATTTCTAAGCCTGTATGAGCAAATTTGTTAGAACTTTAGAATTATTTTTTTCTGAAAGAAAGTTTTCTTATCTTTTCAAATTTGTTCATTGCCTAAGCTCAGAAAGCTTTTAGCTTTCGTTACCCTTTCTCAAAACAATGATGACACGCTCTCGTGGGATGATCTATTGGGTAAGCACCTCAGACGAGGCAGCTAGAAGACTTCAAAATAATGACTCTTTATGAAAACGAGTCAGCTTGGAAAGAAAGAGCAGATCGCGGGGGTGAGGATTTAAGACAACCAAAGAGGAAGGTTACCCTTAATGAAAACTAAGAACAGCAGAAAGCAGACTTATGGCCATCTGACATACAACAAATGCACATTGTGAATCTCTTGCAGGTGGTTGTGAGACAAATTTGCACTTAATTCAAGAGTCCAGGAATGGAATTTTAACTTCATTTTTGACCTTATGTTTGACCCTCACATTACGGACTTCTGATGTCATAATCAATTGCTGATTGGTCGTTTCTAAACCACATCTCGAATAAGTGAACTTGTATTTTTCTGCGATTCAATGTTCTCTTAGATTCTGCACCCTCTAGCACACCAACAGATTTTCACTCTCACGTGCGGGCCTACCGTGCATAAATAGCAGGTTGGATTGTGACGTTCCAGTTAAATGGAAGTCACGTATGCCAGAAAGGGGGGGGGGGTGTTCACCAGCCATCAAGAAAACAAGTTTTATTTATTTGGTAATGATTTAGTTGTAATAAAAACGAGTGATATTTATGAATTGTTGTAATTATTATTTGTTTGGCAATTACTTGTGTGTTCATTATAGGAAGTGATTGTTGTTTTATTTAACGAATATGTTTTTTTGTTAGAGCCGCAATTGTTGGAGCACTGAGCAAGAAGAACGGCGCAGTGTCCAAAGAGGATTGTTGCATATTATCGTAAGAAAGTTGAGTTGTTATGTGTTTTATGCTTGTTTGTTAAAAAGTTTTTGAGCAAAGTGGACATTGCATTCTTCCTTGGGAAAAAAGTTCTTCCGACCATGTTCGAAAGTTATGGCCGTAGCGCCACAGTTTTATTTAATGATTTTGATAATGTTTATAGTCATAATTAGTTACAAATATATGGTTTGAACATGAATTTTGTATTATTAGGCGAGTTGACTACTGTTTTTGTCAGTGCAAGTATAAATTTAAGATCTGTTGTCTGGAACGTCGTATTTTCGGTCAATGGATGCACAAAGGTTTTATCAACGCTGCTGTACAGAATTTCATGGAGAGGAATGCTGTTGCTTTGAGTAGATAAACTGGAAAAAGGGGTAATGCTTGTTTTAACTGGTAAGTGACTTTCTATATTTTGTTTTCAATGCAAGGATTACGTAGACGCTTTGAGTGGCCTAGCTTTGATGTTGCCGTTGGTCCTCTCACCTAAGGTAGCTCATCCAAGTAACACTTTCACCAATGCTACATTTTTAGTTTAGTGGAAAAGACAACGAAAGCGATTTTATCCACACATTAGGATTGACACTCCCATCTGCTTAATCACTGTGAAAAGAAAATTTAGCCACATTGTAAGTTAGTGTTAATCATAGGTTTCTTAAGTAAGATGTTTATGCACCTATACATGTGTAATAGTCTGTACCTTGAGGGAGGTCAATTGTGCACACACCCGTCTGAACGCTAAAATCACAGTTCTGAACTCTGACGCAGAGTAATACAAGAGTATTTACCTCCTGTTTGAGCAGGCAGGAACAGCAGATTGCCAGTGGCTGATGAGCGAATAAGCTCTGTTGCCCACCAAGAAGGGTTTAAAAGATGTGCCTTGAGCCTTTGAGCGTTTTGTTTTAAAAGGGAATATTTAACTCGGGGGTACGGCGTGGCTGGGAAACAAAGAGTAAGCTCTGCGAATGTAGCAGCTTTGAGATACCCTCTGTATGTAAGTTGGTTAATGCACATGAATGAGTAATGTCAGTTTGTTACATTTAAGTCTTGCACAGCATAATGAGATTTGTTTCGGATTATGGTAATTTTGTTGGGCCCCTATCAATCGATAAAAGAAAACTGTAAATATGGAACATGTTGATATTATGTATGGTACATATTAGAATAGAATAAAATTTATGGATGTGGATAAAAGTATCTTTGTATCAGGTGTCACTCATTCCATTTTGGTCCCGAAACCTTAGCAACCACGCCCTTCAGCCCGATTCGCTTCAACGATTGTTGTGGTACGCTACTCTAGTGCCCGAACTGGGAGCAAAAATCCGGGAATTCCGGAATAATGAGGTTCAACAGATATCTTGATATGATCAAAGTAATTTATATTTTTTTAGATATGATTATATGCTCGATAAGAAGTTTTAAATTTTGTAGACATGATGATCTGTGAGGATTAAATGACTAACAAGGAGCTGTGGAGGTTATTGTGTTTAAGAGTAAACTCCTGTGTGTTAAGGTGAGTGTAGCATTACAGGTGTTGAACAAGGCATTCGCAACAGGGGAATAGCTAACGTTATTCATGATGTCTGATTGGTGAGGGCGGTTGATGAGAAAGTAGTGTAGGATGCGTAATCAATATTCTGTTAGTTAAGAGAAGAATAAGTATGGGTGAGACGGACTGTGAGTAATATGGGGGCTCAACTGAATGAGCGGTTGGTGATGGCAACTCGGGCAACAAGTGCACAATGTGGGTTGGTGGAAGTCTGCAAACCCATTGAGGATTTTCTGGTGGCAGGTATAAGGGCGGACTGTTAGTAGGCAATTATCGAAACAATCTACGAATTCAGAAACGTGTTTTCAAACGATTTGGAAGAGGTTCACGAGGGGCGAGACTATGTGCTAGATATACAGTCGATAAATCGCACCCTGTGTACACACGTCATTACAAGATTCCTCAAGTGTATCGTGACGTGTGCAAGCAGAAGCTGGCAGAATTTGAACGGGCTGGCATCATCGAACCTAGCGTAAGCACGTGGAGCTCTCCAGTCCACTTGGTCCTAAAGAAAAACAGAGAGGTAAGGATGACATTGGATCTGCGAAACGTGAACTTACCTACCTCTCCAGTGGACTCTCGGCCCCAGTCATCAAGGATATCCTGGAGGAGCTGCAGGGGCATAAGCACTTCTCAGTGCTTAACCTGAATAAATGCTACTACTAAATACCACGGGCTGAGTCACTGAGGGAGTGCTATGCCTTCCAATCACATGGGGCAAGTATCAGTTAACATGCTTGCCCCAAGGAGGAATTCCTTCCTCCCATCTGTCCCAACAGTATGTGGTGGCAGCTCTGAAGGGAAAGGTCGGGAGAATATCCACGTGTTATTGGACGATATTTTGATCAGTACAGTGTCACTCCGAGAGCATGTGGTGGTTCTTCATTGGGTACTGGGGAGATTCAGGGAGCGCAGGTTGGTATTTAAGCCAGCTAAATGCCAGTTTTGCACCCCATGCATGGATTACTTGGATCATATTATTGCAGTGGAGGGTGCCTATACCTTGGAAGTGTCAAGGCAATACTGAAGCTGGTGGAACCCAAGAATGGACGTGAGGTTCGCAGCTTTGTGGGGACGGTTAATTTTTATCGACCCTTCATCCCGGAGTTGTCCAGTATTCTAATGCCAATCACAGAGCTGACGAAAAAGGGTGCGGTTCCATTGGAGCGCCGCTTGTAAGACAGCTTTCGATTACATCAAAACGATCCTGAGCAGTGAGCCTCTGCTAGTTCCTCTAACTACAATCATGAGTTCCTCCTCTCTACGGACACATCTGTTAGCACTATTGGAGCACTCATACAACAGGAGAGGGAGGAATGGCCTGCAACCAATTGAATATTCCAGCAAGAAGTTGCAGAGAGGTGAGAACAACTACTCTATAATTGAGAAAGAGCCTCTTGCTATCGTCCGGGCAGCCGGCCATTTTTGTCATATCTTTCCTGGACACCCGATCACTGTTCTTACAGACCACCAACTTCTGGCGTTCATTCAGCACATGCATAACACCAACCAGCATGTGCTGAGATGGGCGCTAGAGTTGGAGGAATATGGGTTCGAGTACAAATACGTGGCAGGCAAAAAGAATTTTGAGGCCGACCTGCTTTCACGGTAATGCTGCTCTCAATCAAGCTGTCTGCCCCGTCTACGCATAAGGAGACACTGTAAGCCCAACGGGAAGATGGGTGGCTTCAGGAAATTGCACAAGCTCTTGAGACACGTACATTTGTGTGGAGGACGGTTCACGGTACAGAATGGGCTGATTGTATGTGTTGAGGTAAAAGATGGTCGAGTGGACGCAAGTTTGTACCTGCCTCAGGGTTTGTGGACAAGGATGATCCAGTGACATCACAATGGGTTGTTGGGAGGCCACCGAGGTGTTAATGCGTTGGTGAGTAAATTGCGTAAATGATACTTGTGGCCCGGTATGAGAGAGGAAGTGAGACGTTGGATCCAGTACTGCGAAGCATGCCAGCGTATTAAAATTAATTTGACACATGCTCCTTATCAAGAAGGGGTAGCCGCTGACCACCCCTTTCAAAAGGTGGCTGTTGATGTGGTGGATCCGGTACGACGTACTAGCAGGGGGAACAGGTTCATCTTCGCGTTCTTTTGCTCGAAATATTGTGTGTCGCTATGGAATGCCTCAGCAAGTGATCAGCGACCGTGGATCCAATTTCTCCTCGGCGGTGTTCCAGGCACTATGCGAGGATCTGCAATTGTGGATAAAAGTATCATTGTTTCAGGTGTCGCTCATTCCATTTTGTTCCCGAACCCTTAGCAACCACGCTCTTCAACCCAATTCACTTCAACATTTGTTAGTACTCTTACTTACTGTGGGAGTGGTAGGTTACAGGATCTTAGTAATCCGACTTGGTTGCAACTTTTTTGCTCCCTGAACCTGGCTCAAGGGCGTATGCCATGAAGGAAACACCAAAATTCCTTTAGTTCAAATATTTTGCTTTTCATTTACCTCCATGGTGCAAAAGTACTTACTTACTTACTTACTTTTCAAACCCGCTTATCCGTAAGGGTCGCGGGGGCAGCAGCCCTATGGAGGATCTCCAGCGATCGCGATCTTCCGCCATCAGGCGCATGTCCTCCCTGGTAATATCCAAGCGACTCGAACCCAGATTCTCCAGGTAGTCTAGCCACCTGGTTCTAGGCCGACCCCTTGGTCTCTTACCCACCGGCTTGGAAAATAACAACTGCCTAGGAAGACTAGTTTGCGGCATCCGAATCACGTGGCCATACCAGCGCAACTGAGACCTCTCAATGCGGAGAAGTAGCGGCTCAACACCTAAAGATTCCCTTATTGTATTGCTGTACACTCTATCTAGTAGGGTAACACCTGCAACACCTCTCAGAAATCTCATTTCGGCCGCTTGTACCCGCGATCGCACTCTTTCGGTCATTACCCAAGCCTCATGACCATAGGTGAGAATGGGGACAAAGATGGATTTGAAGACGGAGAGCTTAGCTTTGTTACTCAGCTCGCGTTTCGTTACCACGGATCGCCACAGTTCACGTCTGACACAGCTTGCTGCACCGATCCGAGCATCCAATTCTTTCTCCTGCCGTCCATCACTCGTGAATGCAATCCCGAGATACTTGAATTTCTCCACCTGTCTCAATGAGGCTCCACTAACATGGAGAGCGCACTGAGCAGGCTGTCTTGAAAGGACCAGAACCTCGGTTTTAGCGACACTGATCTTCATCCCAGTTTCTTCACATTTGGCTGCAAGCCAATCTAGTGCATGCTGAAGGTTCGTGCGAGAAGACCCAAGGAGGACAAGGTCGTCAGCAAAGAGCAACCTCTCCACCAGGCAGTCGCCCACACAAACACGCTCATCGCCTCGGCTGCCCCTGTCTATCCAGTCCATAAAGATAATGAACAAGATGGGCGACAGTACGCACCCTTGGCGGAGTCCAACACCCACGGTGAACGGTCTGACTTAATGCCATTTATCCGGACACACATCTCAGAGCTTTCGTACAGAGACATGATAGCAACCAGTAATTGCCCATCCACTCCATACTCTTGCAACACTTGCCAGAGCTTCTCCCGAGGAAAAGAGTACCCACTTTTTCTAGATGAAGTTGATGCTGCTCTTAGCAGGAGAGGGAGTGCAGATTCTGTCATCCTGATGGGCGACTTCAATGCACACGTAGGGGCTGATGACCAAACGTGGAAAGGCGTGATTGGGAGGAATGGTGACCCCGATTTAAATGCGAATGGGAGGTGCTTGTTGGATCTCTGTTGCAACAATGGACTTTCCATCACAAACACCTTCTTCCAGCACAGGGATGTCCATAAGTATACCTGGTACAGGGATGCAATGGACCAGAAGTCACTGATTGATTTTGTAATTGTTTCAGCTGACTTATTCCGATCAGTGTTGGATACTCGTGTGAGAAGAGGGGCAGAACTATCAACTGATCACCACCTTGTTGTCTGCACTTTGCGGTTCTCTGAATCCATGCCAACCAAGCGAAATACTAGGTTCAGACAAACTTGGCGCATCAAATGGGAGGCACTGAAGGATAGAGCTGTGAGGAAGACCTTTGCAGATAACATATCAGGAACTTGGTGGGGGTACTGTTGAAGAGGAGTGGCAGTTGTTTAAAACTGCTGTGATTACTTCGGTGCAAAAGTTATAATTTTAATTTTACTCTCAAACTGAGGCTTTTTAATGATATATATATAGTTGTGACCCTACCTAAATATCGACAATTATCCCATAAAAGTCAGTTAGTATTTTCTCCGCAAAAATTACGCAAGCACGATCGACGATTCCCTATAAACCAAAGTACAGCAGACCAGAAAGCCCAAATTAGTAAGGAGCAAGACCATTTGATTTGTCAATAGAGTACATATGAATGATTTTCCCCTGCCCATGAAAAGTATTTTCTTTTATAAATTCCCATTTGTAACAGTTTGTTAATTATATTATAGTTCACATTCATAATCCCTGGAAGATGCTAAAATTAGTGAAGCTAGTAATGCAAACTCATACTTTAATCTTAATTTACTTTTCTGTTTTATTTTAGAATGAATAAAGCTCATTGCTATTGTTAAAGTAAAAATTGAGTCCCACTTTCTTATCTCACCCATTCTCATCACGAGCCATGTAATAGAAGAAATGGCAGAATTACCATGGCAGGATTCGGTATTTAGTTTAAATATAATTTGGTAATTAGTTAATTAACCTCTTTCCTGATAGTAATCAGGTCACCTAATCGTTTTCTAATTTATTAATATGGTAATTAAGGTAACGTAAACTGTACCTTTACATAAATTGATGCAGTTTGACAGGATATTTAAGTTATTAAATAAAGTGATTTAATTTTCTTTGTATTTTTGAAAGTTGCATAAATCAAATAAAAATTTAAATTTAAGACCTTAGAGGATATATTAGGTGACAAATTAATGTTGACATCTTAAAAGAGAAAAAAAGATGGCTCAAACATCTTTTGGTTTGCAAATGAAGTTGGTCATTATAATGGATCTACGGTTTGTACTTCGGTACCAGAATATAAATTTAATATAGCGAAAATCAAGTTGACTGAGTATGCTCAGTTTTATTGTAGGCAAGATTAGGCTATGGCAGAATAAATAATTACTATAATTTAAAGAAAAAGATAACAGAGTGAGCTGCCAAGGAGCCAAAGGGTAGATAGAAGTGAAAAATTATTTTCCAAATGTCATCAGGAAAAAAGAGAAACTGTTAGAGACTATGCTACACGTATTCAGGCACTGCAAAAGAAAACAATGATTTAGGTAGAGTATTAGGCCCAGATGCAGACGTTAAGAGCATTCGCAAAACAGTTATTGGAGGAAAAAATGTAAGATAATTTCTTAAAAGGCTTGCGACCTAGTTCATAGAAATCTGTATTGTTTAGAAAACTGGATAACTTGGATAAATTTATTAATTATGCAGAGGAAGAGGAGGAAATTCTTTTGAGATTCGCGACGAGAAAGTATAAGCTAAATTCAATAGGAAAAGGTGATGCAGTTAGTAAGAAGGTTATTCTGCTCATAGTAAGTATTCTAGGGTAATGATAATAGAGCATTTTAGTTGTTTTATAGAAGCTCAACCAATGGCCAACGAGACAGCAGAAACAATTTCTTAGATGCTCTTGGAAAGCATATTTCCATGCTATTCCATCCCGATTAAGTTTCTGTGTGACAGGGGAAATTTTTCACCTCTGAGGTCATAAAAAAATCTGCTCACATTTAGGCATAAAGAAATCTATCCAGGAACGGCTTTATTGAAAAGACGAATAGGAAGTTTGCTGATGCCGCAAGCTCTTGCTTTGACATTCTTATAATGTAATAGTGTAACAACATTATAATGCAACTGCTTGCTTTGCTTCTTGTTGCCATAGTGCTACTGAGTCCTTGTTGTTTTTTTTCTTGTTGTCTTTTTCTGAATAAAGTCAGAACTACTTCTCTGCCATTTTTTGTCTCGTACAATTCTTTTAGGTATACTGCTCTGCTACTTTTTAAACATCTTCTTGATGTACCCGCTCCACTTTCTACATCGTCTTGATGTATATCCGCTCCGCTATTCGACCGAATATCTTTCCACATCTACCTTTACCGCCCTACAAGAAAAAGCCTTGTTAGGGGAAGAGCTACTGGGCTTTATGCTCCCCGCATCCACCAAATTTATTACTGTACATATTTTGCTCCTTTCAGCCGGATCCCTGCTTTGCCCGCATATTTTAGCCCGTCGAGTCGGATTTCCACTTTGACCGCATCTGATTTCTGCTTTGGCCAAGCCATATCAACCAGATATCTACCTCGCCCACATTTTAGGGTTCATCCAAGCCACATCGCGCATTTCACCCGTATCAGATTTCTTATTTCGCCCGCTTTGTGATATGGTTATTTCACCCGCCTTTCGAATCGGATCGTTCGCTTCACCCAAATAACATATTTTCTCCTGCTGGCCATTATGGAAATAACTCTTACAGAAACGAATCAGACAATCTCTGTGCTCATGCATGAACTCCAAGGAGTAAACGATGTAGCCCACGATATTCTGTTCGCTACTATACCAATAGAATCTCAACAGCAGAAGAAATTTCTCGCTGCAGTAGCAACTATCAGAGAGCTACAAAGTAAAATTGATACCTTATTAGATACTCATAACCTCCTAGAGCTATCAGCAAACGTGGATTTCATTCCCGACTACTCAGAGCAATCAATTATACATGAACAAGTTGGATGCTGTAGCGTTCCACTCCCTCTAATAGTTAAGAACAATAACTACACTAAAGTGGATAAGTACTGGGAGGTGGAGTTGCTAGGGGTTCGGAGCTAGAAAAGCGGGAAGACATCCAGTGAGCACTCAGTTCGATACTTACACAAGTTATTTTATTCTATTGATCTGATACAATAATACAATGATTCTCTGTTCTGCTTTTAATACTTAAAGATACAACTGGGGCCCCATTAAATATTAAATTTAAATATTTTCACTTTTAACATTATCCTCAGCGATGCTGTAGTAATATATACCGGCACATCCATGCACTAAGTCATTAGTATCAATGCGCACTCGCATGCCTGCAACCTAGTTAGGAATTATATCCAGGGCTGAGAAGCCCTTATTGCAGCGTTGCATCCCCGAATAAATATTCCTTGCAATCTACATATAAATATGCACTCTGGCGAGATACACCTCCCTTATTTGTACAAAGTAGGGGAACCCCCTCTTGGCAGAGGCTAACGCTATACTCGACAACCACCGGCAGGGTTCTGCAGCTTCACTACTGTTGTACAGAATACGTATTCCTGTATTCGATTATACGTACAGCCACATGGACAGAACAATGTTCCAAAAGCCCACGCATTGATCACAGACTAGTGCTACGAGTGCTTTTTATCATAAAATAGCATTGAAACGTATCCTTTAGTCTTATACTTCAGTACAGCATTCGTTAGTTTGTTTGTTTTTTTACAGAAGTTCAACAGCGGGAAGATTCTCTTCTAAGAGAGATGATGAGAATTATTTACACACGCGTGAAAGTACATCATGAGGGGTTGCGGCTTTTTCAGGGATCCTCGACGGGAGGCTCGAAGACCCATCATTCACAGAGTTCGCTGATTCCTCGAAAAAGGACTTTCTTCGCGTCAGAATTCAATAATATGTTCACTTACCTACACCTTGATATTCTTCATCACCTTTTTAAGTCGAACTTCGATGTAAAGCATCTTGCACAGGACGAAATTGGAGGTAATCAGGCTGGCTGACATTCCATGGGTTTCATACGTATGTAACGTACATTCAAGCATTTCTTTATTGTATTCCGTCATTCCTTGCCTGCAGCATGGCGTTCATATTCCATTTATTATTTTTATTCCAATGCTCTGCGAATTACTCCGACCCTGCCGTTTGATGTATAGTTTCTTATTTTAATTTGAATTCTTTGCCCAGACGAGGTCAAACGAAGTCCGCTGAAGATATATGGTCCAAAAAAGTAACTGACCATCAAATATCGAGCTTTTTTCGGTTGCCTTGTATACTATTATATGCCCAAGTCACATCGATCAAAATTTGACGCTCGCGCCAAAAGTGGTGTTTTTATGGGATATTCCGCTTCCTCTTCTGGATAACTTCTTTATGCGCTCAATGAGAGCAAGTTTTTACGAGCACGTACCGTTCGTTTCCTTCTTAAGGTATTTTCAGAGTTTACAAGAAAATCAAATACATCATCTTTTTTCTGGTATTTTCAATTCATATGGAACCCCCAGTCTTTGAAGCACCACAGCCTGATGAACCACATGTCATTCAGAGCATATCGCCAATCTCACCCACTTTAACTTTAGACGAGACAAGAATGCAGGTCCTCTCTGATACTGAGGACACGCTAGTAGTCACACTTCCATCAGAAACCACATCGATGGAAGATGCTCCAGTTTCTTTGTCTAAATCACCAGTGAACCAACCACCCGTTGAAGTCCCACAAACGGTATTACGACGTTCACAAAGATTAAAAGAGAAGGCAGAAAAACAGCGTGCCGCCTTATTTCATCCTGACTTTACTGACTCTGACTTGCTAATCACTCCGCCAATCACACGACAACATCATCAATGGGAAGAGGCCATGCAAGATGAGTTGAATTCACTCATGCTTCATCATGTCTATGATTTAGAGCTGCCACCACCAAATGTCAAAATTTTAAGGAGCAAATAGATCTACCGCAACAAAGACAATCCTGATGGTTCGGTGTCCAGATTCAAGGCAATGTTGGTGGCTATCGGCTCGTCACAAGTCTATGGGAGCCACTATATATTAACTTTTTCATCTGTCATCAGAATGGAATCCCTTCGCTTACTGTTTGCCATAACTGCAAATACAGGGATGTCACTGCGCCAGTATGACGTCAAATGAGCATATCTTCACACACTGATAGACCACACCATAAATCTATCGCCACCCAAAGGTTTATCATAGCGCGATAATCACGTCTGCATATTGCGTAAATAACTTTATGGCCTTAAACAAGGTGGAAGATGCTGGTACGTAAAATTGTGTCAGCTTCTTACCCGATTGAAATTCACTCCATCCAGAGCAGACGATTGTTTCTTCTACTACATTAATGCTGGGTGCACCATTCTTTTAACTGTCTATATGGATGACATCGTGGCAGCAACAACACATATCTCCATCCTAACCTCCATTATGGACAAAGTGAAACAAGAAATCGACCACGTGGAGTTAGGAATGGTAAAGCATCTGGTGGGTATGAATGTGTCACAAGTGAACGGTTCAATTCATCTGTCACAGGTACATTATATCCAGCAGATCCTCTATGATTATGCCTTCAAGACATCAAACCGAAGACTATGCCACTAAGCCCCCATGTGAAAATTGATGATACTGCGGAATCACAACCAGTCGATTCCACCAATTACCAATCTCTTCTCAGTTTCTTAATGTATTTAATGACTTGCATGTGACCGGATATAACTTTTGCAATCACTAGGCTGTCGACATATGCTAAATCTCCTACACATTTGCATATGACTGCTCTTAAGGGCGTCGCTTCTTATCTTAAACACACCTGCGAGACATCACTCGTATTTACCCCATCTACGGGTCCTTTGCGCGCATTCGCTGACGCTAGCTGTTGTGCCACCCCACAGAGTAAAGGATATTCTAGAATTTTGATTTAAAGAGGGAAGATCAACATAGCCTGGTCATCTAAGAAGCAACGTTTAGTCGCCCTTAGCAGCTGCAAAGCCGAAATAATCGCTATAATCGAATGCGTGAAGTCACTGAAATGTCTATGGGACCTCATAACCGAGATAGGAAAAGGGGAGTTTGTTTCTTTCCCCACAATCATTTATACTGACTCAACGTCTGCCATAGCATGTCTGGGAGCATTAGAATCGAAGAGTAGGACAAGACACATCTTGAGATTGCATAATTTCATCGCGTGAGAAATTAATCTTCAGAATGTGATTCTTACCTACTATTCTTCCCCCTGACATGCCAGCAGACGCATTAACCTTTACCTGCCCCTGCTTTACACAGATTCCTGGATTTGTTATTCTTATCTGAGCAGGATAAGTAATTATTTAAATTACTAACTCATTGGTTAGCTGGCCTACACGAAGGTATTTACAAAGTTTATCTTGTTCCTTTAAACTTCATAATTTCAAAGTTATTTACTTAGCGGGATGAGAGGGGTTCTAAACGCAATATTTTATTGATAAATGACTTAGCTTTAAAATCATAAAAGGATATTTTTTGGGCTTGTTCTTACCTTACGTAAAGGCAATAACTACATTTTTTATTTTACTACATGATATGTATTTTTTACATTTATTAATGTAATGTACATTTAATATACATTTTTATTATGGTATACCAGAATGCAAAATAAATTTTGTCTTCTTTTGCTAAAAAAGGCAAAATATACTATGTGCACACACACCAATGATAGGAAATAATAAAGGCAAAAATTTATTTCGTTATTGTAACTTAGACAATTTTTTTTAATCTGTATATGTAACTTCAGTACCTAAACTTCTATCTCTACAAATGACCGTCATATTTTTTTTTTGTGTTCAAGAAAATTACAGGGGGCTTTGTTCGGGAAAACTCAGATTTTTATGTAAAAAATAGATATAATTTCGGTTTCTATCTTTTCTTTTCTTTAAATTCTTTTTTTACTGTTTTGCAAAAAATATTTGTTATTTAAAACATCTCCACGTGAGTATCACTGTCTGCAGCTAGTTGTACTTCGCAAATAATTTTCGTGAGCACGAGGATGTGTGTCCCACTATTGTTGACGTTCATTAAGTGGTTACTGATTTTGTAATTTCAGACAGACCACTTCCAGCAACTGGCTTGACCAGTCGTCCCTCCTTCTGGTCCTCCACGTCATTCCTTGCCTGCAGCATGGCGTTCATATTCCATTTATTATTTTCATTCCAATGCTCTGCGAATTACTCCTACCCTGCCGTTTGATGTTTAGTATCTTATTGAATTTCTTACTTTCTCGCGGGAGCCATGATTCTTTATCAAGTAGCATTGTTTCGCGGGTTACCCCATAAAGTAATGATGAAATTTCTTTTAATGCTATTTCAATAATAAGGCGCATAAGGGATGCCATGCTGCACAATTTCATTTTTATTCCCCATTATTAATTGCTTATCATTCTTCAGTCTTCCTTTAGACATTTTAATGGGAATTACAATTTTTTTTTATATTTAGAGTTAATTACTTTCATGTAGCTATTCAATATTTCTCGTTACAGTCTTTTACTGTATTTAACATACATTCAAGCATTTCCTTATTGTATTCCGAGAAATATTTTTTTTTCTTTTGTAATTGAGATCGCTATGCCTATCTCTCAATTTAAAATCATATTGTATAGAACATTCTCTTGTATAAAATATTACATTTTTTTTAAACCAAAATAAAAGTCTTTAACAGGCCACGTTCATTTTTAAGTTTCGGGGTTTCCTTTATAGTATCACCCCTTAAATATTATATAATATTGCTTCCCCCTCTGAACAGGTTCATTAACATTACCAGGCGAAATTCCACTTACAAAATTCATTCTTCGGCTTTTATTTATCCTCTTGTTGGATAACCTGATATCCATCTTCACCACCGGGAAATATCCTTTAGACCCATCTTTCCTTGGAATTTCCCTTGCCCTTGATGTATAAGCTCTTATACCCTCTGCTCTCGACGAAGCTCCCGCTGTTCAGATATTGCTGACGCCCGAATAGCTTTTTGTCTTTTAGCTGCAAAGTTTCTCTCAACACATTCGTAATGTTCTTCTGTAACTTCTCTTCTCTATACGAGGCATGTTTTTTAAGTAAGTACCGTTTTGGAATTAAAAAAGACGTGCACAGATATCGCAATAATTTTATTTTTACATGAAAGCCTGTACCTTAATC